>CM038671.1:512933704-513505014 GCA_021605145.1 Aegilops bicornis
CACAAATAGAAGTCGAAAGAAATCCTAGCAGTCATTGAGATTGAATCCAGAGGAAGAAGCAGCTCCCCGAAGGAATCCTTCTAACTACCACCTACCTACCTCCCGCTTTTGTTCGGGCTGAACAAGATCTTCTTCATGGAAACCTGCTCGATTTAGATCGGGAAAATCGTACAGATTTAGATGTTTTATATGCATTTATATGCTATTTTATATGATTTTTGGGACTAACCTATTAACCTAGAGCCCAGTGCGGTTTACATTTTTTCCTTGTTTTTGAGTTTTACAGAAAAGGAATACCAAACGGAGTCCAATTGATGTGCCAATTTTTGATGATTTGTATGGACCAAAAGAAGCCCCTAGAGCAAAAGAGTTGGGCCAGAAGAGTCCCGGGCTGTCCACGAGGGTGGGGGGCGCGCCCACCCCCCTAGGCGTGGGCCCCTGGCTCATGGACGACTCGGAGACCCTCCTGACGTGAAACCAACGCAAAAAATTCCTATAAATACAGAAACTCCCAGAAAATAACCTAGATCGGAAGTTCCGCCGCCGCAAGCCTCTGTAGCCACGAGAAATCAATCTAGGCCCTCTCTGGCACCGTGCCGGAGAGGGCCATCATCATCGGCGGCCATGGAGGAGGATCCCGGAGGGGCAATCATTGCCATGAAGGCCAAGGACCAGAGGGAGAACCTCTCCCCATCCAGGGGGAATGCCATGGAGGAGGAAGCACAAGGGGGAGGATCTCTCCTCCTCTCTCTCGGTGGCGCCGGAGTGCCATCGGGAGGGGAATCATCGCAGTGGTGATCGTCTTCATCAACATCACCACCATCCTCATCTCTTTCACGCGGTCCACTCTCCCGCACCCCGCTGTAATCCCTACTTGAACATGGTGCTTTATGCCACATATTATGATCCAATGATGTGTTGCCATCTTATGATGTTTTGAGTACATATCTTTAGTCCCTGGGTTGATTGATGATCTAGATTGGTACGAGTTGTATGTTTTATTTTGGTGTTGTCCTATGGTGCCCTCCGTGTCGCGCAAGCATGAGGGATTCCCGCAGTAGGGTGTTGCAATACGTTCACGATTCTCTTATAGTGGGTTGCTTGAGTGACAGAAGCATAAACCCGAGTAAGGGGGTTGTTGTATATGGGATAAAGGGGACTTGATGCTTTAATGCTATGGTTGGGCTTTACCTTAATGATCTTTAGTAGTTGCGGATGCTTGCTAGAGTTCCAATCATAAGTGCATATGATCCAAGAAGAGAAAGTATGTTAGCTTATGCCTCTCCCTCATATGAAATTGCAATGACGACTACCGGTCTTGTTAACGATAGCCTAGGATAATTCCGCACACCGATCTATCATTGTTCCACACTCGCTATTTAGTAATATATTCTAACTTTATGATAACAACACCTACTTTTATATTTTAGCTCTCCGATACCATGCAAAAATATCCTATTCATACTCACAACATAGTTTTATTTCTCGTTTCTAGTTGGAAGCAAATGTTCGGTGTACGTAGAGTCGTACCAGTGGCAGATAGGACTTGAGAGAATATTGATCTTACCTTTAGCTCCTTGTGGGTTCGACACTCCATACTTATCACTTCCACCTTTGGAAATTGCTACGATGATTCCCTGCACTTGGGGATTATGAGTGTGCATGCACGTGTAGGTTGAGCACTTGAGCGTGACCGTGTGTGTTCCGTCGTGTGCTCGGACATGCATGCATTAGGGCGTCGCGCGCATTTTTGCGTCCATGTGTACGTGTGACTGTTGCATACACGTAGGGGGAGTACGTGTAGGGGCCACTAAAGAAGCAGTCAAATCACATAGTAAGTTAGTCGGAAGAAGCAACCATCATTTCACTCTTCAATGACACGTACGCAATATAAAATGGTTGATATGGAGAGAAAAAGAAAACCACTATATATACAGTAGCAGGAGCCTAAGCTACAAGCCTGCTTGCTTGGCTTGCTCTCTTCACAAGCATAGAACGATGGTGGCCACACCGCTGGTCACATATCCAACCTGATCCCGCAGCTCGGGGAAGGGAACAATGTTCTGCGTAGACGCGCTCGACATCGGCGAGGGAGAAAATCCACAGTCGGTGCATCCCAACCGCCCTTCTAACTACAGCCCGACGTCCCAGGTAGTCCATCTTCCTTTTGGAGCCAGCTTGCTCCATTGCCGCAGCTCCCCACGTAGCTCCATCTCCATGTCGATCTTTCTCTACTTCTACCGGCTTCTACTTGTGATGAGTTTATGTCTCATGAACTAGTGCCAGTACTATTATTCTAATCACACTTCTTCAATATCTTTGCCATGAGGGATGTTCAGCTCGATTTTAGTGGAACTGCACAAAAGCATCGTATGATCCGAGGGTGCCAGCCGTCTTTCCTTCGACAAGTTCTACCTGGCCAGGAAATTAAATCTTGTTTAGGGTTTAGGGTTTAAGTCGTAGTGATCCCATCAGTAGTTTTTCTTTCATACACGCTCTCACAACGTTTGTCTTTAGTTTTGATGTAAATATTGGCTATGATCTGTGAATCATTGAGATGCATCAGCATGCGTGTTAGTTTTCGTTTGTATTTGATGGAATGTTGTAACGGGGCAACCTTGGAGTAGGAATGAAAATAGAGTGGAATGTTTCCATTTTTCCAGAGAAAAAATGGAAACGGAGAGAAACCAACATTTCGTTTCGTTGGATCGCGCCATCGAGCAAAACCAATGTTTAAATCACGTCTGCCGCGTTCGTGTCTCACCCTCCTACACGGCTCGACCCCACATGGTCGCTCGGCATGCCACTCACCGCAAACCGAGTATACGATAACTTTCCCGCCTGCTTGTCGATGGATAGCGCCATGGAGTACTAGTACTACTGGAAGAGATTGACGAGTTGAGGGAGGACAGCTAGCTGTAGCACGGACTCCCAAGAACTTTTTACATGCATGTTGTGGCTGGCTATTGCGACCTTTGAAAGTGGAGCAGTCGCATGCACCAGGAAGCGGCGCGGGCGACGCTCTCTCGGCCGGTGCGCCGCTTCAATGCCGGCGCTAGTGAGAGGTCGCGTCCGCTCTGGCCAGGCATGAATGCGGCACTGACCGTTTCGAGCAGGAAGCATGCGCAGGTGATGAAGAGGGTTCGGGTTGGTCAGGAGCGGCCGTGGCAGCGGTCCGGACGCCCGCAAACAAGAGATGTTGTACGTTAATATTGCCGCGTATATAATTAAAAACATAAATAATGTGCCAGTTGGACAAATATGATTGGAGATGGAGATGGAAATGGAATTTTACGTAAACACGATATGCATGTCTATGTCTATGTGTGTGTGCGCGACGACTCTCACGACCTGGAAGCGGGGCCGTGTTTCTGATCGAGTTTTCTTTCTTGGTACATTAAAATATTGTCCGCCAGTTTTCGTTTCTTTTTTTCGGGAACGCGCATATTCTATGGAGAGATTGGTTTACTCCATTATAGCCTCTTATTCGATAGAGTTTCTCGCGTCTCGCTCTCTCACCCTCTCCATTTCAAAACAAGATGACAGTGTCCACACTATCTCTCTCCTCACAAGTGGTCACAGATCCGGCCGAATCCCGTCCACTACGGGAGGTGAGGAGGTGCAGCGTTGACGTTGTCGCCGTCGGCGATGGAGGAAGCCGATGCGTACTGTCCTCTCGGAGCCGGCGCTGGCGCGGATGAAGGTCCTCCGCGCCCTTGTTCGCTGCCGTCGTGTGGGCAGATCCCACCCGCCCGCCTAAGCGACATCTTGCCTACCTGAGGTATAACTTCTTGTACTGGTCCAACTCCCCAGGTCGCTGCATGCGGGTTTTCTTCTATGCGACTACTCCCCAGCTCCCCATGAATAGTAGCTAGGGTTCGTCGGCTGGTCCAACATCACCTACTATTATAGAGGAAATGCCACTCGAACAGTTGTCCTAATTTATGCCTCGGTGGAGGTATACATGTTGTTTCGACAAAAAGTACATGGTGGTTAAAGCGGTCATTGTCCATATGCTCCTATTGCTGCTGCTAATCTAATACTATCACTGGTTAAATGAAGAAATGCTTTTTTTCTCGGGTATCCTGGCTTAGTTCCCATCAAGATAATCATGATGCTTCTATTTGTTGGTGTACTTTTCATAATTCTTATTGACATTTGAGATGTCGTTGTTAATCTTGTAAAACAAAGTAACAACACTATATCCCTTTTTTATATTTTTGGAAACAGCGATGCGTATCTCCATACCCGTGCATATCTTCCTCAATTTTAGTGGAACTGCACAAAATTGGATGGCCATTGTTGTTCCGCCTCACTCTCCTCTGCCACGTGGTTCTTCCTTCCTCGAGCTTGACTACTGAGAAGAAATAGACCACAATGAGGATTTGTCGAACTTCATAGGTGCCTCAGCCAAACTTGATGCCAAATGGATGATGCATCACCATGATGACCTATCGATGCTCATGGTTGCGCCTCATGGTTGCGCCACAAATATGATATCCTTCGTCAGTTCACCTTGGTTGCGTTGGAGACGTAGTCGTCTTTCACGTTGGTGCAATTTTATCACACAATTGGCTATGAACCAAATGTTTCCTCGAAGAAGGATGGACGTCGGTACTAAGAGCATAAGTTTTGTATTGATTTCTAAGCCTTCTCACAACTTTGTTTCCAGCTCCCCTGTAATTTTATTTGTCCAGCTATTAACTTTGATTAAAAAATGGTGCAGACTAAAAACCCGGATGAACATAGTAGCCCTCCATTTTTATTTACTCCGCATATTAAATTTGACTGAAGTCAAACTTTGTAAAGTTTGACCAAGTTTAGGCCGAGCACAACAAACCATAATTATTAGAGAGGGCAAACTGTACATACTCTCAAACCTTTCTGATAATTGAAATTAAAATTCTTTATTTGTACACACTCTCACACGTTTCCGATAATTTGGTGCATGTGTGGTTGTTCACTTAAGGGAGGGTAGTGTAACGCACGTTAAGGACAGGAAGTGCGACCAGGATGCGTGGATCGTTAGTTCGTCGGAAGTACTCCCTCTGTTCCTAAATATTTGTCTTTCAAGTGGTTTGCAATGGACTACCACATACAGATGTATATATACATTTTTTACAGTGTAGATTCACTCATTTTGCTCCGCATGTAGTCATTTGTTGAAACCTCTAGAAAGACAAATATTTAGGAACAGAGGGAGGAGTAGTTTTCTTCACTGGTACGTTAAATAAAGACTTTCATTTCCTACTTACACAATTTAAAACGATAGTTATGGAGAGAATAAGAAAACCACTCCACTATATATTAGTTGTATACACGAGTACTATATGGACACAACTTCATTGACTTTAGTGCACCTGCCTTTGGGTTTATGACAGGTGGGCCCAAAATGTGGCTGGCCCACCTGTCATACAACCAAAAGCAGGTGCAGTTAAGGCACCGGAGCTCAGTTCGTACTACATTATATATATAAGCTGGAGCCTCAGCGCTTGTTCACTAGGGTTTGCACTCTCCACACTCTTGCTGCACTATATATATATACACACACGCTGGAGGCTCAACGTTCCTTTGCTAGGGTTTGCTATATTCGCTGTCTCTCACCCTCTTCACCAGATCTAAACAAGATTACGTTGTGGCCTCTGTCTCTCTCACCCCCTCACAGCTGGCGAAGGAGGCGTCCGGATCCCGTCGCACCGGGAAGGGGAGGAGGTGCAGCGTTCACTCTATCGCCTTCGGTGAGGGAGGCAATCCACTACTGGCTGCGCTTTTCTCTTTCACCCAGTAACAGGTCTTGGGAGGGCCACCGACCCCTTCTTCCTCGTTGTCGTACGTAGTGTGGGCAGATCCGACCTCCCGCCGCACGCGTTGCCACATCCCGATGACCCTAAGGTATAAGTTTCTTTGAAACCGTCGTTGCTCTAGCTGCATGTGGATCTTTTTCCATTCTGTAGTTGAATCTAGGTCTTGGTTCAAAGAGGAAAGAAGGGTGTGGTGGGGTGGAGCATGAATCTAGGACGTGTTTCAATGAGGAAAGGAGGGAGGGAAAGTAGTATAGACTAGCTATCTAGCCGCTTTGTTGGTCGAAAAGGGAAAAAGGGGGTAACCCAGTACACACATCTGTAAGGAACCGAACTCTTTGTTGAAAAGGGAAATAAAGTTGGGGGTCGGGTAGTTTGTGCAAGACTAGATTTGCTGCCCTCACATCGGAAAAAGTTTCAAAGAGAACAAATATGGGACCAACGCAGATATGCTACTTGGATACATACTCTGCATCACCCATTTATATCGCAGGACGCACATGGTGCTGGCATGTCCCATGTCCCATCCACATGATCGTGTAGTGTGTTTTGAGATGTTGTGCTACTTGTATTTGTACTGTTTTAAATAAATTTTGAATTGAAGCTATCGTATTTTAAGCAATACCACTCTCAGAATTAACTACTGAACTATTTTAAGAGAATTTCTTTGTTAATATGAATCAATGCAACCATTTTAGAAATGCTATTGCCCTATACTTTGTTTTCCATCAAGATAAGGTAGATGCTTATTTTTTGGCCGCATGTTTCATCCTCCTTTATTGGCAGTAATTGTTTCCTTTTTTGCCTCTGTTAAATCAGGGATATCTATTCAACTTGATTGCTATAGCAAACTTAAATGTCACACCGGCGACTTTACTTGATTTCAGAGTAACTGCACAAAACGAGATTGGATTTCCTATTCGTGTCAGCAGATTCGTACGTGATCTTGTGTGCGTCATGACAGGTTGGTACTTGACTTCATCCACATGATCGTGCAGTGTGTTTTGAGATGCTATGCTACTTGTATTGGTACTATTTTGAATAAATGTTGAATTGAAGCTATTGTATTGCTGTCTTTTCCCATTAAGTAGTGAAAAAATGGGACCAGCCTAGACATTAGGCTTGTTGCTTTGTTACAGCAAACTCTGCATCACCCCCTTTATAAGTAGATGGAAGCACATGTTGTTGTTGCACCCACTCTCCCCTGGAACTGTTTATGCTTTTTGTTAATCTAATGCTGCTGGTAAAATTAAGCAATGCCACTCGTAGAATTAACTACTGAATCTTATTTCAAAACTGCAACACTTGCTAGGCATTGGCGGGATTACCATTTTTGTGGCCGCATGTTTCATCCTCCTTTATTGGCCAGTAATTGATTCCTTTTTTGCCTTTGTTAAAACAAGGATATCTATTCAACTTGTTGTTATTGCGACATTTTGCTTCGCTTAATTTTGGTGGAACTGCACAAAATGAGACCGGATTTCCATATATGTGTTTAGATCTCTCTGAGGTCTTCCTCACAAGTTATTTCAAATCTTGGTCTTGAAAGGTTAGTACCGACTTTCCCCAGAATTAACTACTGAATCTTAGTTCAAAACTTCAACACTTGTTAGGGATCGGCGGGAGTACCATTTCACTTAGGGATCGGCGGGAGTACATGTTTAAGAAATGTATTGTTTAGATAATGTCTCTGTTATTATATATCGCCATTCTGTGTTTTACAAATGCTACTATCCCGCTTTGTAGGTGTTTCTACATGTTTAACCAAGGTATTGTTAAGATAATGTCTCTGTTAAAATGAATCAATGCATTGTTTTAGGAATGATACTTTTCCGCTTTGTCGTTCTTTATACATGTTGAAACAAGGCATTGTTAAGATAATTTCTCGATTAATATGAATTAATAACACCGATTGAGAATTGCTACTCTCCGCTTTGTTTCCCATTAAGATAAGGTAGATCAAGAGATGGTTTTCTTCCGGGAGTACAAGTCATCAACCATTATTTCTCGATAATTGTTTCCCTTATACCTTTTGTTGCTTACAGGATATCAAAATTAAAGCTCGGTTTTATTCCGACTTTGATTTTAGTTGAACTGCACAAAAGGAGCCAAATGTCTTAGGCAAACTGCTACATTAGTGGGTCCAAATTTGGTCTTACCACTTTGCAGAAAGAAGCAGTCACTGTTTGTGCTACATTACACAAGGAATGATCGAGAAGCTTTACAGAGTATTAGTAGACGCTGGTGACATGACTAGTCTGCAGAGAGCAAGGGAAACTCTACAACACGTGGAGTGCATTGGGCAAAAAGTGCCCAAACAAGTACAGGAAGCCAGGACAGGACTCCAAATCTGTCAATGTCATTCTAAGCAACAATGATGGGGCATCTAGGTATGGTAATCTGTTTACCGTACTTTCAGTTTGTTAGTCCACCGATTGGTGGGTTGACACTGGGCCAATATTCATGTGTGTGCTGCTATGTCTTTGTTTTCTTGCAGCATATAAATACGATATCCACAGGGATGCTCAGCTTGATTTTAGTGGAACTGCACAAAATGTCCAGATGGTTTGTGTCCTCCATAATACTTCATCATGCACAATACATCAAATGGTTCTCTAATCATTCATCGTCACCTTGAGCCAGCGGACTATATGTTTGAATGGTGCTGCCAAATACGGGCCATTAAGAAGGGTAAGAAGAAAGACAAAAAGAGAGATGGCTGCTTTACTTGTGGTTCGGAGGAACACTGGGAAAACAAGTGCCCAAACAAGTACCAAGAAGTCAAGACAGGACTCCAAGTCTGTCAATGTCTCTCTAAGCAACAATGATGGGGCATCTGGGTATGCTAATATGTTTACTATACTTTCAGTTTGTTAGTCCACCGATTGGTGGGTTGACACTGGGGCCAATATTCATGTGTGTGCTGACGTGTCTTTGTTTTCTGGCAGCATATAAATACGAAATCCACAGGGATGCTCAGCTTGATTTTAGTGGAACTGCACAAAATGTTCAAATGGTTCGTGTCCTCCATAATACTTCACATGATGCACAATACATCAAATGGTTCTCCAATCATTCGTCATCACCTTGATCCACCGGACTATTAGGTGACAAACTGATGACAAACCATGCCTGTTCCACAATCATAGGCATTACATATTTTGAATGGGAAAAGCTTGTCAAAGCTGGCATTAGTTTAATATATTGGAATTGGAAAACCTTGTCAATTTTTGCTCATTGATGTTAGCCAGAAGACATGCATTTGATATTTTTGAGTGGGGACGCCTTTGTCAGTGAGCAACGTTGATCATTTTTTCCTATTCTGTCTTCGCCTTCGTAGTAAATATTTACTCTACTGAGATGCATAGTGACATGAATGTTGACTTATGTAAGAAATTTTAAGAGTTTGTTTTGAATATAGTCTATGTAATGCCAGGCCTTGTGTTTGATTGCAAAGTTGAGCTTGGAATGTTGTGGCATTCGGCATCACGAGTTGTTCACCGTGCCTCCTGAGAATAATGCTTCGTATTGTTTTGCATGTCAATCTAATGTTAGTGACTTGCTTGTTAGGAAGATCATCCTCTTCTATTGTTTCCGTGCTTAATAAGTTCATCGTCTTATGTTTCATTCATAGCCTATACGACAAGTCGGGTAGGTTAGACATGAAACCATATGATCTTCCGACCAACTCATCATCTTAGGCCGTGATTGGATCATTGTTTTCCAACCAAAACCACTTGTAAAACTGATGCTTGTAAATAAAAGCAGATGGTCTCGGGCGAAGCGCTTGGTTGGTCGATTTCGACTAGTAAAATATACACCGGTCTCTCAAATTACACGCATAACCCGCCGGTTTTACTTACAGACCTCGGGCCCTCGGTTTCATTACGCCTGTATTTTACGCGTTGTTTCCGATGACGAGTAAATTACACTTGTATCTTAATACAAGTGTGAAATAAACCAGAGCTCCCAAGCGCGGCCTTACCGTTTCATGCCGTCTCAGTCTCTCGAAGGTGCTCATAGGTGTCCGGCGATCTTGGCTTTCAATGAGCAGCGGCGCCAGATCGAACCATCCGTAGGGCCCGCGAGGCCCTCTCCGTCGTCCTTCAAGTTGTTGTGCTCGCCGTGGCGCTGAGCATTGTTAACATGGTCAATGAACATGAGGATCCAGGAGATGACTTTATTTTGACTAGTTGACAGTAGGGACCCACTAGGGCCATAGCCGTACATATGCAAGTGCCTCCTAATTATGTACAACTATTTTTTTTGCTTCCTCCTAGTTTCCTGACATCATGGTCCCACACCATTGTCAACCTATGTAGTCAATAAACGAGAGAATTGCCCAAGGTGCGGCCGATACCGGGACCAAGCAGCTCGAGCGAGATTTGTGTTTTTGAGGCGCGAGCACCGCAGTAGTTTTTCTTGGCGATGTTTTCATTGTTGTTCGTGAGGAGAGCAGGGTATTAATGGCGGGTTGTGGCCCGTCTAGCCTGTGACAGATATCCAACCCAGATATTAATTTTTTTCAAGATGAAAATGGCTAGCCCAGCTATCGCTTTTTGAGGAATACCTGTGCAAGGTCAACTTGTTATTCTCCGCCCCGCTGGGCTGCAAGTCTTTCCTAGGAGGGATGCATTAGGCTTAACAGGAAAACCGGCTTTAAAAAATAATAAATGGGAGGCAATTATAAAAACTGGGCAGTAACTATAAAAAAATGCACCAAGCACGAAATTAGTTTATAAAATATTGTTTATGGATTTTGAAAATCTTAATTTTAAATTGTTGCGCGCGCAATGTTTCGTTAGATTTTTACGTAATCCAAATTTATATTTAATCTGACTAGAAATTTCATGATAAAAATATTTTGGATCAAATGTGGGAAATTTAATTGAATTCTGTCTTGAACAGTTGGTTGAAATTATTAACCGTTGTCCTAGCTAGAAAATGGGTTGTACTTTTAACAAACTGTAAATGGGCTGTAGTAAATTCCATTAGAATTCAAAAATGGGCTGTACATTCTTACTAATCGCAAATGGGCTATAAGTTCTCTGCCACACACTTGTGGGCCTACTAAGTTGATGCGTCCCCTAAAAAAAGAAGTTGACGCATATGCAAGGCTTTGTCCACTTATTATAGTCAACACACGGTTCTATCAGTAGTGTCCGTTGGATGTCCATCCAACGGATGCCGTGCTTCTTCTTCAATCTCGGATATTCTAGCTTCACCCGCCCAAAAAGTGATTCTTCCCCCTGACATCCGGGCGCACTGCTTCGAAGTCGACCAGGTTTACTAAGTTGACACGCACCAAGGGCTTTGTCAACTTAGTCAATATGAACATTTTAGTTGTAGTGATCGTATGATGTCCATCCAATGGTCGTAGTGCTTCTTCAACCTCTGGTCTTCTTGCTACAGCCGCACAAAGCAGCGCCGGTCGTGCCGCCTACTCCTGCCTCCCATGGCCGGCTGTGCTTCCGCGGAGGCCTCACCGCCCCCTACTACTCCCACCACTGGACAGGCCATCCCTCCACTCACCCACACCCCCTATTATTCTGTGGCGATGGCAGCCTCACACCACAGCCGAACCAGTGAACCCTCGTACTCCTCTCCGCGCGGGCTTCCACTGCCGCGTCTTCCCTGGTTCCGCATCGTCCCCTTCCTAGGCTCGCCGCCGTCAGTAAATCACCGCCTGGTGCTCTCAAAGACGGGCGTGTTCAACGTGGTCAAGGAATGACTTCCATCGGAAGAGTACTGTACATGGAGAGGCTGACAGCTGAGTCCATGACAGCCGCAAGGAAGTGCCTCCTTATTATGCAGAAAATAATTATTCCTCCACCTGACAGCAGGGACCCACCGAACGGGCCACCGTATTTGGCGAAAAAACGTTTCTCGACCGCTGGGACTCACGGACGGGCCACCATATTTTGCGAAAAATGTTTCCCCATTGTCATTTCGGACCCACCAGAAGTGCCTCCTTATTACGCACAAAAAATGAATACTCCCCCTGCTAGTTGGGACCCACCTTGGTGGGAGGCTGATTTGTGGGCCTACTAAGTTGACGGGGCAGAGTGCTTTGTCAACTTAGTCAATACAAACGATTCTAGCTTCAGTGACCGTACGATGTCCATCCAACGGCCGTAGTGCTTCTTCAACCTCTGGTCTTCTTGCTCAAGCCACCCAAAGTGCCACGGCCGTGCCGCATGCTCCGCCTCCCGTGGCCGGGCCAGGTTGCCGCTGGAGGCCTCACCGCCTACTATTCCCACCGCTAGCCAGTTCATGCGACGGCAGCCTCACACCGCAGCCGAACCAATGAACCCTCAGACTCCTCTCCGCTGGCTTCCATCGCCTCGTTTTCCTCGGCTCCGCCGTCCCTTCCTAGGCTCGCTGCTGTCCACCGCCTGGTGCTCTCGGTGCGGCGTGGTCAACATGGTCAAGGAACGACTTCCATCTAAGAGTACTCAGACGTGGAGAGGCTAATACCGGGTCCACGGCGCCGCAAGGAAGCACCTCCTTATTACGCTGCAAAATAATTATTCCTCCACCGACAAAGGGAGCCACCGACGGGCCACCGTATTTTGCGAAAAAATGTTTCCGACTCTCGGGACCCACCAGCTAGATCTTCGCACGCAAGGAAGTGCGTCCGGCAAAAAACGATTCGCCTCGACCATCGGGACCCACCAGCTACATCTTTGCACGGAAGGAAGTGCCAGACAGTCGGGACCCACCTGGTCGAAGCGTACATAGCGTTTTCATTCTGGTCGCGAACGTGTACATACATACTGGTCGATGTAGAGGCGCGCACGTGTCGTAGTAGAGGCACACACGTGTTGTAGTAGAGGCGCGCACGTAGCATGTACACGTACGTACAGCGACCAGTGTGCAAGAAAGAAAATACGGCCACGTACGTATATACGGGCAGGGTCTCGAACGCCTACTCACAAGATAATGCACGCCAGGGCTCGTGTACATGGCTGGGTAGGAACGGAGAAACAGCGTCGTCGTCGTGTTCATGGGAAGCCAACCGGCTCGGTCGGAATGGAATGCGTCGTCGGGCTCATCGGGAGGGCTTGGACGGAACAACCGATGGAAACGAGGCCTGGCGTACCGCAGAATGGAGGAAACGGCTTGTGTTCGACCGGCCACGTTCGAAACGGGATCCTGTTCATCGGGAGGGGTTTGGCGTACCGCAAAATGGAGGAAACGGACCTCCTACGGTCGAACGGGGGTCCTGTTGATCGGGAGGGGTGTGGCGTACCGCAAAACAGAGGAAACGGACTTGTGTTGGAGCGCTACGGTCGAAACGGGGGTCATGTTCATCAGGAGGGGTGTGTCATACCGCAAAAGGGACTCCACGGGATACTGTTCATCTCCACCGTCGACCCCCTCCAGCCTCCACGGGCTACCGTTCATCTACCGTCGACCTCCTCCAGCCTCCACCGCGATCGCTCATCCACGGGCTCCTGCTCATCCAGCCTCCACCGCCGCTACTCCACCGGCCATCGCTCAACCAGCCCTCTCCACGGGCTCCTGTTCAACCACCCTCCACGGGCCATCGTGTTCGTCCAGCCCACCACCGCCATCTGTTCATCCCGCCTCCACGGGGTGGTCCTGCTCATCCAGCCCTCCACGGGTCCTGTTCATCCAGCCCCAATCGGCTCGATCGATCGTGGTCCTGTTCATCCAGAGGCAACACCACGGGTCCTGTTCATCCACCCCACCGAGAATTGTTCATCCAAACCCCCAAAGAACACTCACCGTTCATCCAGAGGCAGCATCGAGGCTTCGATTAGCAGCGATGGCGAAGAATCGCCGATCGGGTTCGATTAACAGCCGATCGATCGCCGGGTTCGATGAACGCGTAGCCTGCAGTGCGATCGCTCGGGTTCAGTTAGAGCCCAACGCCTAGCACCCACGCGCGTGCGTGTACGAGAGAAACGCGCATCCCTCAGCCCCGACCACCCACCTAACCGGGAACACCCTGATATTTTCCTCGCCCTCGCTTCTACCATGTTTTTTTCCATCATGGACGGCCCAAAGAATGTCATGCAGCTGCGTCTCCGGCCCGCCCAGGATGAAAAGCCCATTTTCTGTCATGATTTTTTGTCATAGAAGTAGGAACCCACCACATCTATGATGATGCCGGGTTTTGCCACAATTATCTTCAATAGAAGTGTCATAAGTACGACAGAAAAAAAATTCTTTCGGCCCAAAATGTCATGGATGTGTCTTTTTTTGTAGTGAGGGCGGCGGTTGATGGGTGGGACGGGGTGGCGGACGGAGGATGCCGGGGTTTTGCGGCTGGTGGAGAGGTAGTTTTTGCGCTCACGGAGTACGAATGGGGAATCGAACGGGTGGGCGGGGGGAGGGGGAGAACCATTTTTCGATCTGGGACGCACTTGTTTTTGGCTTTTTTGAACAGAAGATGGGACGCGCTTGTTTGAAATTTGGGGAAAGTACAAACTTTGCCCCCCCCCTCTTATATTTCGGACCCATCATGGGTCGGGGGTAGGATGGTAATCACAGGTGTCCCAAATAGTGGGCGGAGTATTTCGCCGCACGCATGTGTGCTTAGGCGGCCATTGTGTATGAATGTTTTTCGGAGGCAGTTGTGTGGCATCTAGATGAAGCTACAAACCTACCCCGGTTTAGACCTTTGGACGTCGGGCCGGTAGGTTTCACGGGTCGGAGTTATTAGAAAAGTAATTTCCTTGTACTACCAAACATTGGTCTCATGCGGTTTTGGGCGAGTAGATGCTCTTTTGGCGCATCGTTCGAAATTTTGAAACACAAGCATTCACATTTAGAGTACTCTTGAACTTTGAGGATTTACCTAAATAGACAACGTTTAATTTGACCTTGTATGTTTGAAAACCTCATCAAATTATCTGCTTCTTTTTGAAATTTTGACACTTGAAAATCCTATAACTATGATTATTTTGGAATGGAGGAGCTAAATTTGAATCTATTTTGTACACGACTACATATGCTATTATGTATAAAATCAGAGCAAAGATTGGTTCCCCCATAATTTAGGTATGATTTACAAATGCCATGATATCAAATTCAAATAATTGAATGGAGTTCATGTTGAATTTGATTTTTTTAAACCACCTTAAGTTGAATTCAAATGTATGCTAGTTCATAGGTAGCTAATTATAATGTTCATTGTTTAACTTTCGTATGTATAATGTGCTTTACACACACAACATGAACTATACTCATGTTTATATTCGATTGCTAAAGCGATGCATTGTCTGGAGTTCAAAATACTAACTATGTGGATCAATTGTGTCGAATAATAACATACACATGCTCAAATTCGGCTGTAATCCGGATGTCCGATGGATCAATGACCGTTCCTTTACGCGAATTGCAAATATCATGATCCCATCCTAATATTTGGATACAATTTATATCTTTAATCAATGTGTACAACAGTCTTTTACGTGTAGTTTCACTCTCCATCGGTGGTCTCTCACACATGCTCACACACTCTCTCCTGAAGTGTCTTTCTCGCACACATGCTCTCGATATAACCCTCCCTCCCTCTCGTAACCATTTATGACTGTTTTCACTAACCTTTATCACAAGCACTCTTCCTCACGCAAGCATACACATGCACAATGCCTTTCAACCATTTCTATATACATAGACCTGCCTACGTGTCTCCTGTACGCACATTATCTTTAGGCCTGTCTCTCACACATTGTCTCAACCTCTCTTCCTAATCAACGAGTATGATTCTAGCAGAGCATTCTGTAGTATGCCCCTTAAAGTTAGGTTGGATGAATAGTAATATCAGAGATAAAGGGGTTACCTTAGTCCGAGAACCTAGGGTTAAAAATCCTAGCCGGCTTTGTCAGTGGACACAGAGTCCTTCACAATTATGCTATCTTTGTCTTGTACGACTAGTCATCCATGGGTCTCCCTAAATGCGTCACGGGCCGTCTAATGTGGCGCAGTACGGAACCGAACGAAGGGCCTCACCTCGACCCACCGGACCTCACGCAGTGACACACCCTCTGCCTCTAATGTGACGTTATCTTCTCACACCCACACATACCAACACAGACACCACACACACAAAATATTCTCCTAGTGCCTCTATCTACTCCCCCCTTGCATATACACACTCAAGGGAATCTCTCGTCGTGATGTCATATTGTCTCTCTTTCTAGACCACTCTCATTTCTCGTGCTATCTCTTCCACTCCCCCTCCCCCCGCCGGCCCCTCTATCCATGCCTCTCTCGAATACGTAATACACACACATACCTCTCTAGGCCCTGCCAAATGCATCAACTACACATTCACACATGTTACATTACGTACCCCATCGATCTAAAAAAGCTCTCTCTTCACGTTTATTTCGCATACAACGTTCCTTTTGAATAAAGTGTGGCCAATTTTTTCTTAGAATTTCTACATATATACAATATTACAAAGTTATATGGAGTATGAACGCTAATTTGCATTGCATGGTGCCCACAATGATATTTATTCCGCACTGTGAATTTGTATATGTTTATACTAAATATAAAGTTATTCATAATAAAGAGAAAAGAAGAGCATCTCTCTCTCCATCGTGATACCCCCCTCTCGCCCCTTTCACGTACGCACACAAACTATCTCCAGGTCCTCTAAAAGTAAGCCCCCAGCACATTCACGCATGTTTCATCTTTCTCTCGTGATATCTGCAGTGACGATCATTGTATTTGAAGCGAAAGCATGATACGTACATTGGACTTCAGAATCCACTCATTATGGTCACCATTTACGTTTTGTGGTTATTATACAGTCATGGGCTCACCGTACAACTCTGTATTTGCTCAAGACACGACTAGTTGACCAGTTAAACGCTCCACGTGGCACCTCTAGTGTTGCATCACGTTATCTCACTACCATCGGGCCCACCTGTCCGCTTGTATCTACTCTACATCTACACTCTTATAAAATATAAAATACACTCTTAAAAAAAATAGAGATGCTGAAGATGGTTTGCCTTCAATACACAAAAATAGGCCGTCCGATTTATATCTGACGGATAGGAAAGAAACTATGACAATTTAGCAAAAAGGTACCCACACACCTCTCCACACTTGCAAATAAGGCCTTCCCTCATTCATCCTTTTCTCTCACAAGATAAAGTAGTCATACAAATGCATCTTGATGTTACGTGCAACACACGTGCACCTTGCTAGTAAGAATGAAAACAAACAACAACAAAAATATTGGACGGTGGTTCGAAGTCATGACCGCGGGGCACAACGGACAAGGTGGCCTTGTATTGGTATGCTGAGCCGTCTGTTTTAACATACATGAGCTGGTGTGGTGATTATACACACACGCACGCATGCACACGAACTGCATGCACGCAACACTCACACAAACACATGCACCCACACAACACTCACACGTACACACGCAGCCACGCACGCACGCAACACTCACACGGACACATGCACGCATGCATGCACACACCAGTACACCACACGACCAACACACACTCTCACGCTCAAGTGCTCAACCTGCACGTGCATGCGCACATATCAGGCCCTTACAGACACATACACAACCAGGTGATTCCCGCGCACGGGTTGGAGTCTTGTCGCTCCTGCATAAATTTGTGTTTATCTGACCTTTTCCCTATGCGAACTGATAGGTGGGACCCACAAGGAACGTGGTCAATTTAACTAGTCAACTTGGTGCCACGCAGAATATTTGGCCGGTCAAAAGAGTGCAATTCGATGTTGTAACGTGAGCAAGTGACCTTATAATAACCGCAAAAGCATTATATAGTGACCGTAATCAGCTTATTCTAAAGTTCGGTGAATGTATTATGCTTTTCTCTCTGTAGGCCCTCCAAAACTACATCTCTACACGTTCTCGCATGTTACATCTAACAACTATGCAATACAACACTACTACTACTACACTCTAACACAATAAATCATATGTGTTTTTAGTTTTACTATATATCATATTGTTACTTAATTATTCAATTTGCATACATTAAAATTGCCTTTGAAATGTATGGCCAGTATCATATACCGCGCGAGAAAAATCCCGCCCTTTCCTGTTTAATCGGGTATGTATCGATGGACCGTGCGAAACAACAAAACTATAGTACTATACAGTACAAGTGGCAGTTCACTGGGCCGTCATGTCGTGTACTCCTGCGTTGTAAGAGTGGAGCGCTCGCTTTCATAAATCTTCTAGTCCCTTTCACCGACATGTGGGACATCAAGCTACCGGGTCCACGTGCCATACCGGAATACGGTGCAGAGCAGCCGGGGTGAAGCACCCAGTCATGGAACCGGCGTAGTAATGAGCAATGAGGCGTCAAATCACAAAGTTGCACCTTTCCCGCAGTTAAGTTGGAGGGATGAAGTAATAATGCTAAAAAAAGAAGTTGGAGGGACGAAGCAACCAACATTTCACTCGTTGTGGAATCCGCTTCTACCTCATCTTCTTCAAGTTAACCACGTGTTGCTTCTGCCATTGTTCTGCCTCTGTAAGTGCATATAGTGCCACCCCTAGTTGGTTTTGGAGTATTGACGACAAATCTGGTTGAGGGACTAATGTGTTTGTGAGAATTGCAGGATAACATAGGTAGTAGTCCCTCATTGATTCGGTTTACCTACCGGAGATGACCCCTAAAATGTATGAAGACATTAAAGACAATGGTGGTATGTGAAGACAATCACATCAAAGTTTATGACTCGAGAAGACATTCACGTGAAGACTATGGAAGTGCGAAGACATAGTTGTTTCATAGTTTCCTTTTCTTGTTTGTTGAGTCATAGGAACAACCGTACTGTTAAGTGGGGTCCAAGTGAACAAAGTTGGAGTGACTGAAGTGATGCTCAACCAAATCCTATGTCTTCGAGCGAAGACAATGAGAGAAAATCTTATCCAGAGCTAGATGATTCAGCTTTACTTGTCGCCCAATCGCGTGTGTTTGAAATCTGACCGTTGGAACACCGCTGGTTCCTTTAGTGACCTGTGGTCATTTCGGACAAATCAGGTCGGGTTGCCTAGTGGCTATAAATAGCCCACCCCCTATACCATAACTTGGTGGCTTCTCAGAGTTAGTGCACGACTTTTGTCATTTGAGAGCAACCCACCTCTGAAGCTTTTGAGAGAGAGAAATCATTGCGAGGACAAAGCCCAAAACACCCAGAGCCAAAGAGTGTTAGGCATCACTGAAGTCTTTCTGTCAGCGTGACCTGAAGACTTGTTACACTTGAGGACTGTGAATCCTCCAAAGGTTAGGCGTCGCGTTCTGAGCATCCAAGAGTCATTGTGGATTGCTGGTGAACGAAGTCTGTGAAGGTTTGGAAGTCTACCTTGAAGACTTACCAGAGTGATTGGGAGAGGACCGGGTGTCCTTAGTTCAAGGGGAAGAAGGTGAAGACGCGGTTTTCTGAGTTGAATCTCAGCCTCCCTAACCAGATGTACAGTTGTCACAGCAACTGGAACTAGTCCAACAAATCCTTGTCCTCACCAAGAGACTGGTTCTATCTTCTTCCTCTCTTTACTTACAATTTGTCTTCGTGAAGTCATAGCCTGCTTGCATTATCTGTTATCTTCACTGTGTGAAGACTATTGTTGTTTGGCTTCATACTGTCTTCCATCCCGATCCATTCTACCTAGCTGCTATTAGTCTTCGTGCTTTCACTTCATTGAATACTTGACTATGCCTTGCCTAGTGTAGTCTACCTTCCGCTGCATGTTAATAGGTTCATTTCTATCGTTTGTCTTTGAAACTCCCATGTTTTGAAGACTTACATAAAAATCGCCTATTCACCCCCCTCTAGTCGATAGCTAGCACTTCCAATTGGTACCAGAGCAAGGTACTCCCTTTTTCTGTGTGATTCGGTTTAACCACCTGGAGTTTTAGCTATGTCGACTGCAGGGATAATCAAAGTCTCCGCCATGCGTCTCCGCCTTCGATGGCACCGATTACCCCTTTATCGAAGAATAAGATGCGCATGCATCTTGAAGCCATTGATGTCGACCTTTGGTATGTCATCAAGAACGGCGTTCCCAAGGGCGGTGAAGGTGTCACCTGCTGATGTCAAGAAGTTCATTCATCTGTATTCTACTGCAAAGAACATCATCTGCGGTCATCTAACCAAAGGACAGTATGGCCGTGTGAGTGCTCTGGAAACTTCGAAGCTAGTCTGGGACTGGCTCTGCAAGGTCAACGAAGGCGTCTCAACCCAGAGAGATCAAAGGATTAGTGTCCTTTGCAACCTCTTCAACCGCTACAAGAGAAATGACAATGAGAATGTCCAGCTCACGTTTGATAGCCTCACTGATATCACCAATGAGCTTCATGCTCTCGGCGCTACTGAGATCACCAAGCATGAAATCGTTAAGACACTCCTAAGATCCCTTGACAACTCATTTGATACACTAGACCTCATGATTCAAGAACGCCCTGACTTCAAGACACTCGATCCGTTTAACATACTTGAGAGGCTCAACACACATGAGTTTCAGCTATCTGAGAAAAGAGACATCTATGGTCCCAACTATGGACGTACTCACGCTTTGAAGGCAAAAGTTGCTTCCTCATCTGAAGAAGAATCTGACTGCAATTCTGGGGATCCTGAAGACATTGGAAAGAAGCTTGCTATGCTTGTGAAGAAGTTCCAGAAATTCACCAAGAAGAAAGGCTTCAGAACGTCTTCAAGATCCAGCTCGAGAAATGATGAAGCTTCCACTCATGACCACAAGAAGATAACACGCCACAAGTGCAAGAAACCTGGTCACTACATCTCTGAGTGTCCACAATGGGACACTCAGAACAACAAGAAGAAGAACATCAAGGAATATGATTCCGATGACAACAAGAAGAAGGAATCCTCAAAGTCTTCTTCCAAGTCTTCATCAAAGTCTTCATCACACAAGAAGAGATCATCTGGCAAGGCTTGTTCTCTTGTTGGCAAGGAGATGGATTCAGAGGAGGAGTCTGCTTCTGAGGAGGCGGCGGTGGAGTCAGAGGAGGAGTCCGACTCTGGCGTTGCAAGTCTGGCTCTAGCTACAGCCTACGTAGCCAAGTCCATCTTCAACACTGAAGACAATGGCACTGTCACCAACACTGATGCTAATGTCAAGGACGACTCCGCTCCCACCTACTGCTTCATGGCACATGGTGCCAAGGTAAACTCACCTGATACTTACTTTCAAACATCAAGTGAAGATGACTCTTATTGTGAATCCAAACCCAGCTACAAAACTCTTGCCAAAATTGCAACTGAACAACAGAAAGCTATGGAACATATTCAAAAACTGTTAGACAAAAGCGATGACCTGTTGGACGCGGAAATGACCCGATCTCAATCCTTAATTGAAGACATAGAAAATCTTCATGTTAAGTATGAGGAATTTGAAAGTCATCATGAAACGCTCTCAACAACTCATGAAAAGCTTTCCTATGATTATCTTCAAAGGAAGCAAGAACTTGAGAAATTGAGAGCAGTTCATGAAGATCTTCAAAAAGAAAATGTGTCACTACCAATGCATCAGTTCCGCCAGAAGGATTTGAACCACCATGTCTGAAATGCCTTGAGCGTGATAACGCTTACTTCGCTGTTGAATGTTCTATCATTGCCATCAAGGTTGCAACATCTTCAACTGTTGATGTGGTAACTAACCCTTTGTTGAGGATGCCACTACAATAGCTGATGAAAATGCTAGGTTAAAGACATTGCTTGAGACTGGGATGTATAAAAGTCTCAAAGGGCATCAGACACTATGTGATGTACTCAAAAAGCAGATCCTGAACCGAATCCCTAGAAAAGAGGGTGTTGGGTTCGAGAGGAAAATGAACGTTGATGGTTCCTACTAGAAGCACATGCAAGACCCCAAAACCACATGGTTTGCCGCAAAGGGACCTTCAGTGGATCCATCCACCTTATCTGGCTTCACTTGTGCTAACCCTATTATCATTGATGAATCCTTTGATGCAAACTATAAACTGTTTAAGAATCAGAATGGTGAAGTGTTTGCCAGGTATATTGGTAGGAAGGGACCACCTATGAAGAAGATCTGGGTGCCCAAAAGGTGTCTTGAGAATCTTCTTGTGAATGTCGTCATGACACCACAAGGGAAGAAGACAAACCCCAGACCAAAGGCTTCATATGGCCCAAAGGCTTCATACAGACAGAGGACTCACTTGAGTCACCCTAACGCCAATGTTTTGCAGGGAAATCATACTCAAACTTATGAATATGAGCGTGTATCATGAAACCACTATGTTCATAAGACTAAGAACTATTCTGCTTATTCATATGAGTACTATTCATCTCCTGCAAGGCTATTTGCTAGGGCTCCAAAGACAAAGTTCTCAGATGTTGAACTTAGACTCATTGCTTCTAAGCCACCCCCGAAAATGTCGGTGGTTAAGAAAATTAACTTTCTTTTGCAGGGAAAGGTCTCCAGCCGGTAATCAAAGGCGTCCGATGCTTTTGCTGGGGACCTAAAACATCTTGTGGGGCGCAAGATTAAATGCCCAAATGGTCTTACTATATATTTTGTTCCTGAATTGCTTGCCAATCGTCCTATCAGTCCTAACCTTGATTTGAGCTTTGATAATCCTCTTGTGCGTCAAATGTTAATGCCTCACAATACTCTTTGTGAAGCCTATCCCCCTAACTGTACTGTAGGGTATGACATCTCATGCTTCAGAATGGATTATGGACAATGGATGCACTAATCACATGACTGGTGACCGAAGTCTTTTCATGGACTCAACCTTACGTCCATTTGACAAGAGTCACATCACATTTGCTGACACTGGTAAAAGCAAGGTATTGGGTCTAGGTAGAGTTGCAATCTCAAAGGATCAGCACATGGATAAAGTGATGCTTGGTGAATCCCTTGGTTTCAACTTAATGTCTGTCTCAATGCTTTGTGATTTGAACATGATTGTGATATTTGGAAAATATCGTTGCCTTGTTCTAATGTAATCTGTCAAGTCTCTAGTCTTTGAAGGGTACCGGAAAGATGATTTGTACATGGTAGATTTCTCAGCAGGACCACAGTTGGCTGCATGTCTTCTAGCAAAAGCTTCAGAGTGCTGGCTCTGGCATCGGAGGCTAGGGCATGCTGGCATGAGGAACTTGCACACTCCCGCAAACAAGAAGCACGTCATAGGCATCGAGGGCGTCAAGTTCAAGAAGGATCATCTGTGCGGTGCCTGCGAAGCTGGAAAGATGACGAGGGCCAAGCATCCCTTGAAGACAATCATGACGACATCTCAACCCTTCGAGCTGCTACACATGTATCTCTTTGGACCTACTCACTACTCAACTCTCACTACTACTGCTTGCCTCTATGGTTTCGTCATAGTTGATGATTATTCAAGATATACATGGGTGCATATAATCCTTTACAAGAATGAAGTGCAGGATGTCTTCAGACGCTTCACAAATCGTGCCATGACGAACTATGGCGTCAAGATCAAGCATATCAGAAGTGACAACAACACAGAGTTCCAGAACACCGACCTCGACCTTTACCTGGATACATTGGGCATCACTCATGAGTTCTCAGCTCCGTACACACCTCAGCAGAATGGCATCATGGAGCGCAAGAACAGAACACTCATTGAGATGGCTCGGACGATGCTTGATGAATACAAGACTCCAAGAAAGTTCTGACCCGAAGCCATTGATACTGCATGCCATGTCATCAACCGGGTTTATCTTCACAAGCTTCTGAATAAGACATCCTATGAACTCCTTACTGGTAATGTCGGGGATATTACCCCGTGGCGTAAACCGGCCAGAAGTATAACCCGGTCGGACTGGATGACTCACTGGTAACCCGCCCGGAGCTTGGCGGTTCACGGGCTACCCGCCCGGTCTTGGCGGTTCATTAGTAACCCGGCGGGCGGGTCAGAGGAGCGACAAGACCCGGTTGCCCAACTGGCGGTTCATGAAGGCCGGTTCATACTATGGTGGGCCGGTTTAAGAGGAAAGGCATGACGAATATTTCCCTTACAAGGAATCAAGACCCGGACTTGTATCCGGCTTGTAGTAGAAGATAGGCTAGTCCTAGTCCTACTAGGACTCCACATGTAACCCGCCCCTCTAACTTATATAAGGAGGGGCAGGGCTCCCCAAGAGGGAGAAGCTACAGGCAAGAAGAAACAATCTTAGGGCTAGACACAAAGAGGAGAGCCGGTTTACGGCGACTCCCTCGTGATGATAATGAGACCTAGCCTCAAACAGCATGTAGGGTTTTTATCGGATGATGTTTCCTGGGGCCCGAAGCTGTCTAAATCCCTGTCTTGTGTTGCGTCTCACGATTCCGCTCAACCCCTCTCAAGCTACCACATAGATGTGTTGGCCTCGTGACTAAGTCCTGACACTAAGGACATCTGCCGTGACAAAACCACGATAGTTGGCGCCCACCGTGGGGCCTGCGCATGGTGGTGTTGAGTTCTTGGAGGGTGCTATCCTAGGGATCGAGAAGCTCCGTCCGGCTCAATGAAAAAGTTCCGGCCGGTTCATCGAAGAGTTCCAGCCGGCTTGCCGAAAAAGTTCCGACAGGCTCATCGAAAGGTTCCGCCGGTTCGTCAGAAAGTTCCAGCCGAATCATTGAAAAGTTCCGACCGTCTCGACGAAAGGTTCTGTCTGAATCATCAAAGAGTTCCGATCGCCTCAACGAAAAGTTCAGTCCGAATCACCGAAGGGTTCCAACCGCATCACCGAAAGGTTCTGTCCGAGTCATCAAAGAGTTCCGATTTAGGCTACAGAAAAGTTCCGGATTATCAAATACTTCCGGATTAGCAAAAAGTTCCGGCTGGATTATCAAGAGGTTCCGATTCAAAGGTTCCGGATTATCAAGAGTTTCCGATTCAAAGGTTCGGTATTATCAAGAGGTTCCGATTCAAAGGTTCCGAATTATAAAGAGTTTCCGATTCAAAGGTTCCGGATTATCAAGAAGTTCCGGTTCAAAGGTTCCAGATTATCAAAAGTTCCGGCCGGATTATCAAGAGGTTCCGGTTCAAGAGTTCTGGATTATCAAAAGTTCCAGCCGGATTATCAAGAAGTTCTGGTTTCAGAAATTCCGGCTCAAAAAGTACCGGCCGGGTTATATGGAGAGCTCAGGCACTAGAAGACACAGAACCAATCAACTCTTTTGTCAAAAACAAAAGCAGCACTATGCATTATCCAAATACCAAAGATCCGCAAAATATACCATGTGCTATCCTTTCTATGTATTTTACCAGTACATGTTAATTCATCCGACAACAATAATTCTGGCCTATAATATTTTTACGCAGGGCAACTATTAAAAGAAAAAATGGGTGGTGCTATACCATGGATGCACGTTCGGCTGTATCGCGCGGCTTCACGGACAGGGTGTCGCGGTCCGGTTTATGCCACTGCACCGGGCTGACTTCCGCCCGTCCGCACCACCTTACAACGCCACAGACGACTCACCCGTCCGCCCCCGCGGCCGGTTCACGCTCCGGCTTAGAACGTCGAGGACAAATTGCTCGGCCGCACCGGCTTACAACGCCGGGCCGACTCATCTGTTCGCTTCCTACAGTTAACTCGGCCGTGATTAATTTTAGCATCACTGTGGTGATCATCAACTACATGGCAGATAATTTCCGGCCTAGCACATCAGGTGATATCCATCTAAAAAATATTTTATTAACACATATTATTTTTGTCAAAGAATAGTTTACCTTTGCCTTGGTCTGCAATATTGTTTATGTAGGACAATTGTTCACTGCAAAAGCTATGGCTGTGTCATGGATGTATAAACTCGCGCCACCATTATGAATGTGCTAGTATCTTACCATGCCATCAAGCTCGATGAATATATATGCAAACCGCCATTTTGCAGACCGGTTTACATCAATATGACGTGGCTAATTCGTCCGTCCACGCCGGTTTACAACGCCGCGGCCGACTCATCTGCTCAGGCCGCCTCGATACGGGCGGACGCCTTTACCATCCATCTCTCGCGATCCGGTCTACATCAACACACCGGGCCGCACCTGTCCGCATGAGCTGTTTATTGAGTATGAGCAAGTCACAGCTTGGGTAGCCCGGTTTTCTTTCAACAAAATGGAGGCAAATTATCATATCCTATCAACCGCCACCCGCACTGGATGGCTCAATGGGCAGGCGCACAAGTCGCCGCCACTATAGTTTGGTTAACTTCAAATCACCAGTTGGAAGGAACCATTGGCCGAGTTGCTGACACGGCTCATACGGGATCATTTATAACCCGTGCAGTCACCTCAATCTTCTGTGGATTCACATCGGGCTATCAACACCGATGATATACAACTTACGTCGGTTTACATCATGGTCACATATGGAGAGTCTCAAGCCAACTCCTCGAGTCACCTTTGAGACTTGGGGGCTACGATGACATGACTCAGCAAATCTTGCCAGTTTCAGCAAAATTAAGAACCCTAGGACGATGGAGGGAAAGATAACTTGGTCACGGAGGCTCCTGTTATATTGATGAAAACTTAAAGGCCGTCAGAAAATTTCCGGCTTAGAAAGTATATGACAGTTACAAAATCCGGCTCAATGAAGAAGTCCCGTCATCGTAAAGGATTCCGGTTTAAAATCCGCTCAAGGGAAATCTGTTCTCCGCAAAGCTCAAGCTCTCAAATCTGGTTTAAAAATGTCCGGTTCAAAAGGAATTAACTTCTCGCAAGTTCGAAGTTTAAAGGCGTCAGAAAATTTCCTCGCTGAAAATGAAGATTCCGGTTTAAAATCCGGTTCAAGGAAAGATGTCTCCCACAAAGCTTTGAAGCTCTCGATATCCGGTTCAAAATCCGGTTCAAGCAGGATTTATCTCTTGCAAAAGTTAAAGGGTGCCAAAAGGACATGCCGCCATGATGCGCGGTTCAAACATGGGTATCATGCCTTATTGGCTTATCATATTATTGATCACTTGGGGGCTTGGTCATGTCTCGAACCATAGTCACACCTCTTGATCGGCTCAATGCCACAAGATCACTTGGGGGCTTGGTCGTATCCGAACCATAGCCACGCCTCTTGATTGGCGTAATGCCACGATGTCATTTGGGGGCTCTGGTCGTGTCCGAACCATAGCAACACCTTTTGATAGGCAAAAGCCACAGCATCACTTGGGGACTTGGTCACGTCTGAACCAGTCACGCCTCTTGATCGGCCTAGTGCCATAGCATCACTTGGGGGCTTGGTCGAACCCGAACCATAGATACACCTCTTGATCGGCGTAATGCCAAAGCATCATTTGGGGACCTGCTGACTTGAACCATAGCTACGCCTTTTGGGGGCATGGTCTTGTCTCGACCATGGTAATGCCTCTTGATCGGCTCAAAGCCTCATTTGCAATGGTTTTATCTTTGCCTTTGCTTGAATTCTGTTTTTCTTTTGATAAACATTTCTTTGTTATGCTTTCAAACCGGCATTGTTAATCCGGTTCAACTGTCAATTACAAATTGAATAACACGGTCAAATCTTAATCCGGAGACTATTTGCCCGGTCTGATTTTCTGTTACCATCCTATTATGGAGTAAACCGTGTTTATTATAACCCGGAGCGGTTTACATTGTAAATCGGCCTTATATTAACAGAGCCGCTTTTCTCCAAAGTTTGGGATTTCAACCCGCTTCAAGGTTGGCCAGCCAACATCATGCCCGACGGTGGCGTGGCCTTTTAAGCTTCTTAACTGCAGAAAATAGTTTGGAAACATATGATTCAAATAGGCATCGCTTGAAGATAAATATGCACGAAGGCATACCAAGACCAAAGGGTCTAAACCGCCTCCGGTTCACGCTTGGTTTGACTACAAGTCACCAAGATTCTATATGGTTAATCCAGGTTTATCACAAACCCGGTACGGTTTTATCATAAACCGGCACAGTATGAAAGGAATTATTATTACTCAAGATTGGGGTTATCACTCTTACTACAAAAAGTTGGTAAACCAACAATGTGATTCAATGTCACAGAGGATATGATTTATTCTACAATGGAAGGAATAGTCCCGAGTCGCTGCAGGCTTACAACCCGGCATTTGGGGGCTACATTATTCAAATTGAGGTTATATGCAAGTCTCATGTCGCTGCAAGCATGCACCATGACACTTGGGGGCTAATGCAAAGTCATTTTTTTGCTCATCTTATTAAAGACCCGACTCATCATATCATAATGAGCTAGCCCTTGGGGGCTACCAATTGCTCCTGTCAAACATTCAAGGTATGCAAGCCTCAATCCATTATATTAAAGGGTTCATTGCTCGGTTGGTAAAACACAAAGATCTTAACCTTGTGGACGTGGGTTCAAGCCCTACGATGGAAGCTACATTATAAGATGTTATTTTCATTGAAGTATATATCAATTCCCGGTTCAGTATTATCTTACTAAGCCAGCCCTTGGGGGCTACACATCACCGCTCAAATCTATATCATTATATTTACAAAGTCCCCGCTCATTATTGCATAATGACCCGGCCCTTGGGGGCTACACTGGTTGAAGTTTTTTAGCATCGAGTAATTACAAGTCCTGTGTTGTCGCAAGCATGACAACCCGGCACTTGGGGGCTACATAATATGGAGTGTTCAGTTTTTATTCGTGACTGGGATGAACAACATGGATTTCTTCAAAAATGGCAGTATTCATATTGAAGCAAGTCTTGAACCATCACTTTGTTCTGCTCAAGACTTGGGGGATACAGGTAATATGCATATAAGGAGAAATATTTTCAAATTCTCAGTTTTTGAGCAAACCAGACTGACCCGGCGTCACCAATTAATCATTACACCATGTGGCTGCAACCCGGCATCATCAACAATCATGAACCGACGTTGGCAACAGTCATGACCCGGAATTATCAGTTTTTATAACCCGACAATGGTGGTTATCATAAATCGACAAGTTCTACTTCTTCAAACCGGCTGAATATCAGATGAGTATTTCAAGACCAACATTTCTTAAGCCGGCGCTTTGGAAGCCGACTCAAGTGGATTATTCTTCACAATATTTTACTATGAGAAACCAACGTCAGCAATTTAAGTATTAAGCTAGTTATTGACCCATATTTTCTAGAAGGAGGAAATGACAAAGACTTAAGGATGATCAGGAGCCGGTTTACAAGAATTCTTAACCCGGAGCACAACCTGTCAAATTTGTTCTTGGGTTTATTTTACAGGATCAGTTTAACATGGATGAATCCAAATTAAACTGGGGGCTAATGTCGGGGATATACCCTGTGGTGTAAACCGGCCGGAAGTATAACCCTGCCGGATCGACGACTCACTGTAACCCGCTCGGATCTTGGCGGTTCACGGGCTACCCGCCCGGTCTTGGCGGTTCATTAGTAACCCGGCGGGCGGGTCAGAGGAGCGACAAGACCCGGTTGCCCAATTGGCGGTTCATGAAGGCCGGTTCATACTATGGTGGGCCGGTTTAAGAGGAAAGACATGACGAATATTTCCCTTACAAGGAATCAAGACCCGGACTTGTATCCGGCTTGTAGTAGAAGATAGGCTAGTCCTAGTCCTACTAGGACTCCACATGTAACCCGCCTCTAACTTATATAAGGAGGGGCATGGCTCTCAAGAGGGAGAAGCTACAGGCAAGAAGAAACAATCTTAGGGCTAGACACAAAGAGGAGAGCCGGTTTACTGGCGACTCCCTCGTGATGATAATGAGACCTAGCCTCAAACAGCATGTAGGGTTTTTACCGGATGATGTTTCCGGGCCCAAGCTGTCTAAATCCCTGTCTTGTGTTGCGTCTCTCGATTCCGCTCAACCCCTCTCAAGCTACCACATAGATGCGTTGGCCTCGCGACTAAGTCTTGACACTAAGGACATCTGCCGTGACAAAACCACGATAGGTAAGAAGCCAAATGACAGTTACTTCAGTGTATTTGGTGCTAGGTGCTGGATCAAGGACCCACATCACACTTAAAAATTTGCACCGAAAGCACATGAAGGTTTTATGCTTGGTTACGGAAATGATTTACACTCCTACAGAGTCTTCAACCTCTTTCACTATAAAGTGGTTGAAACTGTGGATGTGCGGTTCGATGAGACTAACGGCTCGCAAAGAGAGAACCTGCCAAATGTGCTAGATGAAGTTCCACCTAGTGAATCCATCAAGCTCATGGGAACTGGAGAGATCATACCTTCTGAGGCTCAGGCTGAAGAGGAACTTATCATTTCGCACCTAATCAACTCAAGACAATGCTCACCAAGACAATCCTCCAAATGATGACAATGATCAAGAAGAGCAAAATCTTCGCCCGCCCATCCTCGTGTTGCAAATGAAGTACAGATTGAGAAGATAATTGATAGCATAAATGCACCTGGTCCACTCACTCGTTCAAGAGCAACACAAAAATTTATGTGGGCACTTTGCATTTGTCTCAATATCAAAACCCAAGAAAGTTGCTGAAGCCTTCATGGAACCTGAATGGATTCAAGCTATGCAAGAAGATCTCCAACAGTTCAAGCTGAACAATGTATGGGAATTGGTCAAGCGTCCTGATCCTCGTAAGCACAATATCATTGGCACCAAATGGATATATCGCAACAAGCAAGACGAGCATGGTCGAGTTGTCAGAAACATGGCTCGTCTCGTTGCTCAAGGATACACTCAAGTTGAAGGGATTGACTTCGATGAAACATTGTTCCTGTGGCTAGGCTTGAAGCCATTCGCATACTGCTAGCCTATGCAAATCATCACAACATCCTTTTGTATCAAATGGATGTGAAGAGTGCTTTTCTAAATAGCAAGATTGAAGAAGAAGTGTATGTTGCACAACCACCTGGCTTTGAAGATCCAAAACATCTTGATATGGTATACAAGCTTAACAAGGCACTCTATGGCCTCAAACAAGCCCCTCGCGCTTGGTATGACACACTCAAAGACTTCCTGAAGAGCAAAGGCTTCAAACCTGGTTCCCTGGATCCAACACTCTTTACGAAGACATATGATGGTGAACTGTTTGTGTGCCAAATATATGTGGATGACATTATCTTCAGCCGCACTAACCGTAAATACAAAGGATGAATTTGGACACATGATGCAAGAGCAATATCAGATGTCCATGATGGGTAAGCTGAAGTTCTTCCTTGGTCTTCAAATTCCTCAGAAAAGCAACGACATCTTCATATCTCAAGAGAAATATCTCAAAGATTGCCTGAAGAAGTTTGGAATGCAAGACTGCAAAGGTTACATGATGCCAATGCCAACCAAAAGTCATCTGGGTCCTGACACCAATGGTAAAGAGTTCGATCAAAAGGTATACCGCTCCATGATTGGTTCTTTACTTTATTTATGTGCATCTAGGCCAGATATAATGCTTAGTGTTTGCATGTGTGCCCGATTCCAAGCGGCACCAAAGGAATCGCATCACTTAGCTATGAAGCGAATTCTTCGATATTTGGCTTACACCCCAACACTAGGATTATGGTATCCAAAGGGCTCAGAGTTTGATCTAGTTGGATTCTCGGATGCTTATTATGCTGGTGACAAGGTGGATCGCAAGTCTACATCAGCCACATGTCACTTTCTGGGTCGATCTCTTATCTGCTGGTCTTCAAAGAAGTAGAAGTGTGTATCTCTCTCCACTACTGAATCTGAATACATTGCTGCTGGATCTTGCTGCGCTCAGCTTCTATGGATGAAGCAAACTCTCAAGGACTATGGCATCCATCTGAAGCAAGTACAACTCTCATCACGACAATGAAAGCGCCATAAGGATTGCCAACAACCCGATTCAGCACTCGAAGACAAAGCACATTGAAATTGGCCATCACTTTCTCGTAGATCATGTCATGATGTAAGATATTTATAACATTCACGTCAACACTGAAGATCAATTGGCATATATCTTAACAAAGCCCTTGGATGAGAAAACGTTTTGCAAGTTGCGGTGTGAGCTAAATATCTTAGAATTCTTACAGCATCACATCAATTCTCCCGAAGCTAGTTCTTGTCTGACCAGCAGACGGAAGCCTTTGACAGCTTTGAAGCCATTCAGTCTGAACTACATGGCCACAGAAAAGTCAGCAAGGAAGGGAGGTGCCGCGGGGGAACTTCAATGGATTTGCCTGAAGATCTTTATGAGTTATACAAAACTAATCCTGAAGAGTGCTATGTCCAACGCAAAACACGAATCCAATGGATTCGAAGATATTGGGCCGAGCAATGGTTCAAGTACAGATTCATCACCAAGGAATATGCTGAAAAGAATGCCATCAAGCATCCTTGGGGAGATATTCTCTATAAAAATCTTCAACCCAAATATGAAGCTATTGCTCAGGGTTTCTACCCTTGCATAGTCCATGGACCACAGCCTGCAGATGCCGACCCATCTTCTCTGCTATGGTGCCATGAATACAATCTGTTCAAGCGCAACTACAAGTTTGCCAAGGACTCTGCAGCGAAGAACAAGAAGTCGCTGGGATTAGACTTCAATCCCAGTCCCTCTGCTCCTCGGGCCGATGGCACACGCGATGTTGAACCCAATATCGTCGGGCCCTTCTACAACCTAGAAGGTCTAATCACTCATATTGTTGTTCAGGGGGCAACCATGGAGCACTCGGCAGACGATGCTGATTCTGATGAAGCGCATGCTCCACCAAAACCACAGAAGCAGAAGAAACCCAAGGCTTCAAAACCCTCCACTGCACCAAGAGCTTCAAGGCGCCTCCGCCATCGCCTCCTCCCTGCACCAAGTGTGCATTCTGAAGATCTCTCTCGCATCTCCAAGACTGAGAAGAAGAAGAAGCCCATGCAGATTACTGGTCAAGCACTGACCCCAGCTGCCGTTTTGAGGAATGAGAACGAAGCCATTGATCTGTCAAGTGGCGAAGATCTTGGCGATGATGCCCTCGAGCTGCTGATTAAGAGCAAGCAAGAGGCAGAGATCTTCAACGATCTACCCCTTTTCGATGTGGACATCCTAGACAATTTCATTGATGAGTGGTTTGACAGCCCGAACCTGAGTTTTGATGATCTTCAGCTCCCAATTGGCCTCATCGTCTCCTTCCATGGAGCCATTGCTCCTGAGCTGGCTCTAGCTCAGAGGATTGTTGAACTGAAGAACAAAATTGACTATGAAAAAGCCCAGTTCAAGAAGCACATGGCCAAGCTCAGTGTAACTGATGTCCAAAACTTCAAGCAAATGATGCATGAGCTCAAGGAGGCGTTTCACGAGAAACGTGAAGAAGCTAAAGGTTCACGAGAGCGAATGAAACACCTCGTGGCCAAATGTGTTCAAGCTTACAATGAAGCCGAGAAGCACAAGGCACTTGGGCATCCTGGCATCGACCCCAAGATGGCTGCCAAGAAGAAGAAGCTTGTTGTGGCCCTAGCTGAAGCATCCAGGAGGGAAGAACCTCGCATTGTCTTCCCCGCCAGCATGACAGGCTCGAAGCCTAAGGTCCCCACAGCTTGCTTGAACTCAAGAAAACAAGGGCAGTCAAGCCGAAGCCGTAAAGCGCAAGTCCAAGAACACCACTGACGATGCTCCACCGACCAAGAAGAGAAACACAAAGAAGAAAGATCGGGCTACTCCCACAGAGCCCCTTGTCGTCGAGCCAATCTCAGTTGCTCGTCATGCGTCCACACACCAAGAGCATCGTTTAATAGTTCACGAGCCTGCTACCACAGAGGCTCCTGAAGCTCAAGAAGATCCAGATGTTGACCACACCGCAGCTGAAGACATTGGTCCCCAAGACAATGTAAATGATGATGAAGTCCTTCCTCAGATTGAGCACCAAACGGTATCATCGCCTATTCTCACGAATAGCAAACTCATCAGCATTGGTCATCCTTTGACGCCAATTGCTCAGGATGATTCATGGGCTAATCACCCTCAAGACACCCCTCGTCAAGATGACTCACCAAGTACTCCCCCACCTCAAGTCACCACTCCGGTGCTTGATGATGACGACTTTATGGCCCATCTAACTCCCTCTCCACAAGCGTCGCCCGCATTTCACAGGCTTCGCAAAGAACCAAGGTCACAAGTCACTCTTTCGAGTGTTCCAGAAGGATAAGAGCACCACCACTCAGTATCACGCCAATTGTTTCCTGAAGCCTCTCCACCGCGAACGCCTCGTAGTCCAAGCCAAAGCTACTGAAGACATTCCGGCTACATCAGCCGATGATCAAGAAGAACCCCGTCAAGAAGAAGAACATGTTGCTACACCCCCGTCCAACCATGAAGTTGTTCTTGAGGAGAACGTGCCCGACCCTCCAGCTACTCAAGTGGAGGTTGATAATACTGAGGCGGCCACCAACACCAATACTGAAGCCAATGATGTTGTCATGGCTGAAGCAAATGTGGCGCCTGAAGCAAATGTGGCGCTAGAGATGAATGTGTCCCCTGAAGTCAATATTGCACCTGAAGCCATTGTACCACTAGCAGCTCATGTCAATGCCGATGCTCCTGTACCGCCTCCAAGGCCACACACTATTGAGCTTGCATTTGATCGTGGCCAACCTGTCACGGTTCGCTGGCCTATTCTGGTTCCTCCTCCTGCTCCCGGACCTCAATTTGACTATCATGTGGAGCACATGCCTTAGGTCCAGAAGACAAAACCAAGGCTGCCAAGGTTTCTGTGTAATCGCAACTTCACTAGGATCTTTCAATATGAATGGCTTCATTGCACACAACACCTTCTTTGACAGTGACAAGAACCCATACTCGAAGCCAAGAATTTCATCTGATTGGTTCTGGAGCTATCAGCAGCGCAGTTACTACTCTTGTCTTCTTTATGATCAAGGGTGCATCTTTCCCCATATGCATCTTGACTGCGAAGCTATTGCTGGCCTGCCCTGCTTAGAAGAAGCCCTTGATTGTTTCAGAGATGTTGGTCTGCTACAATTTGTGACTGATAAAGAGCACTGGAATGAAGAGCTTCCTCTACAATTTTATGCCACCCTCCACATTCGCGGCTACAACAGGGATCCGAAGACATGGATCCTTGAGTGAATGACAGGCAATGTACACCACGAAGCCAAAACTCTTGATATTATTGAGCTCACTGGCTTGCCCACTCCAGGTGAACTCTTTGAGCCTGGTTGTCAGCTTCACTGCAATGCATTGGAGAACATCTTCCAGAAGCCTGAGCCAAACATGAGCCAAATGCTGAGCATGATAAAGCCACTGCCACGCGACAGTGAATATCCAAGGGAATTCTTTGTTGAAGACCTAGAGTATCTGCCCCGCACTATTTATCATATTATCAGGCGAACTCTATGGCCTTTCAAGGGACAATCTCCTGCAACGAAGGTTGAAGGAGCAATGAAGACATTGGTTTTCTATATCTTCAATGGCATCAGCTTCAATGCTCAAGACTTATTCATCAGGCAATTGGCTGCATCTGGCTCTGATCTCTTTGGTCTGAAGTTCTATGCTCCATGGGTTATGTGCCTTGTCAAGCATCACTCTGCTGTCAACTATCAGCCGTCTGCCAAGAACCATCCGATCTTCTTGCCGAGGTTGATATGTCCGTCGGGCCATCTACCCAGAGCCTGCCAAGGAGCCAATTTATCTTCACAATGTCGATCACCAAAGCTTCACACAACCCATTGAAGGCGTTCTGGCTGCTACTCGTGTTTATCCTTTGGCTGGCAATACACGTGCACCTCATCGTGCCCATACTTAAGCCACTGAAAGCACAATTGCTCAACGGCCTCGGAAGCGATCTCGTGTTCTCAATGACCGAGAGCTTCTCGTCGCCCTGCATCAAAAGCAGGATAAGCATCACGACTGGCTGAAGCGTCAGATGCAAAGCCTCTTGGTGGATGTTAATCGCATTCGCAACCTTGCCACCAAGAATGCATTTGTCACTCTGGAAACCTGTCTGAGGTCGTGGAAGAGTCTGACATTGCTCAGTGTTGAAGCTGATCTTCAAGACGATGGCTTCACAGAGAGATTCAAGTTTGATACAACTCCTCCCAGAAACTTGTCTTGCGTCGAACTCCCTCACTTGAAGACTCTGAGTACTCCTCCTCTGCGGCAACTGTTAATGCCAGATTCATTAATGACAAAGATGATGCTACTTCACCACCTCCAACTTTGGCGTCTATCGACACTGCACCAAGTTCTTCTGCACCACCGAACCTCAACACCGAGCTTGCTGCTTCACCTACTCTTTATGGGAATGAGTAGAGGCTCTATGTCTTCAAACCTTTTTGGTCCTTACTGACAAAAGGGGGAGAAGCATATGAGTTGATAGTCTTCAAGCGGGTCCATATGGGTGGTTGCTATACTTTTGCCAAGTTCTTACAACTCTCGCTTTTGATACATTTGGTTCTTTGAGTTGTAAGACTTAAACTAGTGGTCGTCTGCTACTTTTTCTGCTATTCTATGATGCGATGATAAATTCCGCATTTGCCATGATAAATCCCGCATGAAGTCATTTTGCAGACATCCATTTTTCATTATGCATGTCATTATCCTTGTTATATATTTTCATGCATGATGAATTGTCTTCATAAGTTGAAGAGGATCTCCACAAATACAACCTGCCATGTGCATTTGCATTCCAAAGCAAAACCTTTATATGCACATCTTCAGTGGGAGCCTTTTACTACTTACGAAGACAATATCTTGATCCTTTACAATTTCACATAATTTTATCCCCGTTGAAAACTTCAACCAGTTTGTCATCAATCACAAAAAAGGGGGAGATTGTAAGTGCATCTAGTGCCACCCCTAGTTGGTTTTGGAGTATTGATGACAAATCTGGTTGAGGGACTAATGTGTTTGTGAGAATTGCAGGATAACACATGTAGTAGTCCCTCATTGATTCGGTTTACCTACCGGAGATGACCCCTAAAATGTATGAAGACATTGAAGACAATGGTGGTATGTGAAGACAATCACATCGAAGTTTATGACTCGAGAAGACATTCACGCGAAGACTATGGAAGTGCGAAGACATAGTTGTTTCGTAGTTTCCTTTTCTTCTTTGTTGAGTCATAGGAACCACCATACTGTTAAGTGGGGTCCAAGTGAACAAAGTCAGAGTGACTGAAGTGATGCTCAACCAAATCCTATGTCTTCGCGCGAAGACAATGAGAGCAAATCTTATACAGAGCTGGATGATTCAGCTTTACTTGTAGCCCAAGTCAAGTTGCCGCGTGTGTTTGAAATCGGCGCTTGGAACACGTGTCGCCCTTAGTGACCTGTGGTCATTTCGGACAAATCAGGTCAGGTTGCCTAGTGGCTATAAATAGCCCACCCCCTACACCGTAAATTGGTGGCTGCTCAGAGTTAGTGCACGGCTTTTGCCGTTTGAGAGCAACCCACCTCCGAAGCTTTTGAGAGAGAGAAATCCTTGCGAGGACAAAGCCCAAAACACCCAGATCCAAAGAGTGTTATGCATCACTGAAGTCTTTCTGTCCGCGTGACTTGAAGACTTGTTACACTTGAGGACTGTGAATCTTCCAAAGTTAGGCGTCAAGGCTCGAGCATCCAAGAGTCATCGTGGATTGCTGGTGAACGAAGTCTGTGAAGGTTTGGAAGTCTACCTTGAAGACTTACCAGAGTGATTGGGCGAGGACTGAGTGTCCTTAGCTCAAGGGAAATAAGGTGAAGACGCGGTCTTCTTAGTTGAATCTCAGCCTCCCTAACCAGACGTACAGTTGTCGCAGCAACTGGAACTGGTCCAACAAATCCTTGTCCTCACCAAGAGACTGGTTCTATCTTCTCCCTCTCTTTACTTACAGTTTGTCTTCGTGAAGTCATAGCCTGCTTGCATTATCTGTTATCTTCACTATGTGACGACTATTGTTGTTTGGCTTCATACTGTCTTCCATCCTGATCCATTCTACCTAGATGCTATTAGGCTTCGTGCTTTCACTTCATTAAATACTTGACTATGGCTTGCCTAGTGTAGTCTACCTTCCGTTGCATGTTAATAGGTTCATTTCTATCGTTTATCTTCGAAACTCCCATGTTTTGAAGACTTTCATAAAAATCGCCTATTCACCCCCCCTCTAGTCGATAACTAGCACTTTCAGCCTCATGTGGGAAGAGGATTGACTTGGTAAAGCATGTTAGCAAACTGCCGGGACAACGTCCTCTAAAAATAAGAAACCTGCCCGCCATCCGCGCGGCAAAATCACCTCCTTTTTACTAATCTTGGTTCTATAATTTTTTAGATCAATATAATTGAGATTTGTATAGATAGCACATAGGAGCAAAACCAAGTGGTACGGTTAAGGGCATCCACAATGTGTAGCCAAATGTGAAAATAGCTTTTGGCATCGTGGGAACCATTGTGGACGGTGTTGCCAAAGCCAAAAGGATGGAACCGAAGCTCCCTGATAGATTGATTGAAGGAATAGAAAAATGCAACGTCTCTCCTCTTCCTCCCGTGCTTGGACGCATCTATAGTATAGAGCATAGAGTCTACTCCCCTGTCCCTTCTACCACAAATCATAAAGCAGTGAGGCATCAAATCACATAGCACGGATGAAGCAACCATCATTTCACTCTTCGCTGACTCCTCTTCTCCATCATCTTCTTCGAGAAACCATCTCACCGCACTAAGCTGGACGGACGACGCTATTGTGTACGAGTAGTACTAGTACATACGCGTCCTTTGGTTCAACGGACTTCCTGGATGCAAATAAGGCGGTTGTTTCGGCTTGCAGGCGACACTTGAGAACGACTTACCGTGGTCTCCCTCACTTGGTGTTCTCCGTCGAACGCACTTCGCCAAACCACAACGTTTGAGATATCGTTGACGTCACCGTAATGGGGAAGGAAGTCAAATATAGTTACTACCTCCATTTTTTGTACACAAGGCCAGTATATCAAAATTACAATTTGCAAAAGGCCACTAACACTAACCGAGGCAAAATTGATGGGGTTTTCCTCGTACTAGCAACCAAGGACATTAATATCCCCTTCATGCATGCGGATGTGAGAAGGTTGGTTTGCATGGCGCTGCATTAATCAAGTGATGAGGAGTGAGATGGTTAGCTCTTTGGGCTTTGGAGAAAAAATACGCATTAATTGACACATGAAACGAGGATTTGTATCAATTAATTCCATGAAGGAAAACCCCGCCTTTCTTTTTTAACACTAGTACTCCTAGTAATGTAGTAATGCATTTATCCTGTTTGGGTCTAGGCCTTGCATTGCCATACTTCGCCACATATTTTTGCCAAGCTTGCCTAAAGTTTTAAAAATGAAAAGGAGGTACACTTGCGCACGACTGTCGCGGTCGCACCGCACCCTCACACGGTCACTCCTGCACGCCGGTCGCACCGCACCCTCACACGGTCGCTCCTGCACGCCGTAAACCCAACCAAGGGAACGCACCCTCACTGACAGATGCCGTCGGATGTGAACAAACCAAACTCAGCCATCCTACCGCTGACACATAATTTTCGTTCATAGAGTATGTTTATCCAACCGCATGTTGGGGAGTATCTCAGACGCCTGCAAGGCGGTGGTCTGTTGAGGAACAAGAAGAGGGGAGGAAGAAGGGTTAGGAGACGTAGGATATTCATCCAATCGCCTGAAATAGTAGACTGACCCAAGTCAGGTGACTTGTATAACAATATATGTTTTTACACAACAAAAGATCCATAAAAACAACAACATAAAGAAAAACTATCACTGCTCGCGGAATGAGACGGCCTCGTCGTCTTTGGCTGCCGGCGTGAACCAGCCGTAGCTGCCGACATGTGTCTCCGCACCGTGGTTGTCCTTGGCCTCCAGCTACTCGTTCATGCGGAGCGTGCGGGCGCTCTACACGGACGAGAGCACCGCCCGGTTCAAGTCGAGGACGTCCGGTTCCGCCTGCAGGAGGGCCTCGATGGCAGCGACTTCCATGCGCTCCGCGTCGAGTCAGGCCTCCGCTGCCCGGTTCAAGTCCAGGACGTCCGGTTCAGCCTGCAGGAGGGCATCGATGAGAGCGGCATCCGCGCGCTCTGCGTCGAGTTGAGCGTCTGCCGACCGGTTCAAGTCCAGGACGTCCGGTTCCGCCTGCAGGAGGGCCTCGATGGCAGCGGCATCCGCGCGCTCCGCCTCAAGTTGAGCCTCCGCCGCCCGGTTCACATCCACGACATCCGATTCTGCATGCAGGAGAGCCTCGATGGTAGCGGCATGCGCGGGCTCCCCGTCGAGTTGAGCCTCTGCCTCCTGGTCCTCCTTTAGTATCGCCAGGTTGAACCGCTGGTCCGCCTGCACCATGGGGGACTCGGACGCCGGCACAAAGTTGACGTCCATCGTCTCATACCCATCGGGGGCCTTTTGCGCCGTGAGCTCCACCTTGAACATTGGATCGACTTCCTCCTCCTCATAGCTTGGCTCCAGAGAACTCGGGGATTGGCCCGCTGCAAAGCGAGCTTGGGAACGGAGGTCTGTGGCGCCGACCGCCACCGCGATTTCCAGCCGCCCGGCCAAAGATCTTGTAGTACGTGATCTTGCGGCGCACCATGGCTTTCCGGCGAACTAGGGGACGCTTGATGCGGGCTAGGGGATCGAAAGGTGGGGGAAGGGGTTGGAGATTAGGTGTGGTTTTAGGGCAATGGCTGGCGTAGGCCGAGCAACGAAGGTTCTGGTGTGAATAGTGGTTTCGGTGACGACTGATCAATCGGTTTTGACTATACATCGCTCTTGTCGCGTTCGCGTTGCCGCCCGGCACGCTGGACCCTCCACGTCGCTCACCGAATGGACCGCGCTTCGTCTTGCGTTTTCGCTCGCTTGTGGGACCACAGTTGAGAGCAAACCGACGCCCTCCCCTTCCCCGCCTCAAGGCTATTTATACTACCACTCCCTCCGTTTATGCGGAGTAAATAAACACAGAGGGAGTATACTACGGATGAGGATCCCCTAACGTGGCCGAACCCATTGAGTAACTAACATGAGGGGCCTAGCAAGCATGGGGTCCGCCAGTAAGTGACCGAAAGGGAGGGTAAGCCAGGGATACCTACGTCAGAGGATCCACTTCCACTACTACTCCCTCCTTCTATTTACTATACAGGGCCTAATGCGTTTTTCGAGGCTAACTTTGACCAAATGTTAGAGTAATAATATATGACATGCAACTTACACAAAGCATACGATCAAATTCGTATGTGAAAGGAGCTTCCAATGATATAGTCAAATGTGGTTTTGAAAAACGCATTAGAGCATGGTTAATAATATAGCCAGTCGATGGCTATAAGGAATTGCCATGTCATCTATAGCCATCATCTATTATATGCACTCATATAGTAGTGTGGGCTATAAGGTTGGCTATTTCTGCAAAAAAATTATAAGGTTGGCTATAGTATTAGTACTTTTTTTCATCTCCTCTCCATCTCTTTCTTCATATTTATTGTATTTAACTAGGAATGCGTATATAGCTAGGCTCTTGCATGAGAGCTCACTCCCCTTACTTTTTCACATCTCTCTCCTCCACATAGGCCCAATATAAATGGAAGGAGGGAGTACTACTATGAGCACTGCATACTCTAGTATAGATGTTGTCAGTACTCCACTAGTACTATTGGACAGGGAGCTTAAAAAAAGTTACTATTGGACTGGCTATACGTGGCAAAATCCTAGTAGGAAGAGCATGCGTGAGAACAAGCACATTCACGTGGTTGAAAACAAATTGGAAACCATCTCGAGTACAAATCTAGGAATACGTATGAATCTAACAATATTGATTGGGCGTTGTTGAATGTTGATACTTTTTTGATCAAATTAGAGATACTTTGACTACACATAAAACTTATATGTAAACTAGAAAGGATAGGAGGGAGTATATTGTACGTTCAAAAATGAAACGAACATTGAAAACCCTTTATATATGATTTGCGGATGCTATAATCACCGGTTCAAAATTTTGAATCCGCCTTAGGTATCACACATTCCCCACTCGTTCTCTCTCGATTTCATATCGGGGTACGGAGATCGATTGAAAGAGGACTAGGGTGGGTACAATACGTTCGTTTCGCTTATGAACGTACAATATACCCCCTCTGATCCCCACAGACCCCCTCCCCCCCCCCCCCCCGCGGGTCATTTCTATCATAGAAACAGACCAAACCTTTACACTACAAAAAAAGACACATCCGTGACATTTTGGGCCAAACGAAAAAAAATTCTGTCATACATATGACACTTCTATGACGATAATTGTGACAAAACCCGGTATCATCATAGATGTGGTGGGCTCCTACTTCTATGACAAAAATCATGATGTAAATGGGCTTTTCGTCTCCGGGCGGCCCGGAGACGCAGCTGCATGACATTCTTTGGGCTGTCCATGACGGAAAAACCGTGGTAGAAGCGAGGGAGGAAAATTTCGGGAGTTGCTGTTACGGTGGGAGAGCGATGCGCGCTTTCTCTCAGACAGTATGCACGTGTGCGAGGCGTTGGTCAGAATCAAGCTGAGCGAGGCATTGGGATCTAATCGAATCCGGCGATTGCACCGCAGTGCTACGCTACATCGAACCCGAGTGATCGATCGATGGCTGTTAATCGAACCCGATGGAGTGATTCCTTCGCCATCGCTGCTAAATGAAGCCGATCGATGCGGCCTGGATGAAATAAAGGAGCGCTATGGGGGTTTGGATGAATAAAGTGAGCGGTGGCGTTGCCTCTGGATGAACAGGACCCCGTGGTGTGGAGGGTTCGATGAACAGTAGATGGTGGAGGGGTGGCCGTGGAGGGGTGGTTGAACAGGACCCCGTGGTGTGGAGGGCTGGATGAACAAGAGACGATGGAGGGGTGCCCGTGGTGGGGTGGTTGAACAAGAGTCGGTGGAGTAGCGCGATGGAGGCTGGATGAACAGGAGCCCGTGGAGGCCGGAGGAGGTCGACGGTAGCCCGTGGAGGTTGGAGGAGGTCGACGGTGGAGATGAACAGATCCTGCAGTCCCCTGCTTATGTACGCCACAGCCCTCCCCCTGCTTTCACCGTGAAGCGCCCAACACAAGTCCGTTCGTCCATTTTGCGGTACGCCACACCCTCCCGATGAACAGACCCCGTTTGACCGTGAAGCGCCCAACAGAAGTCCGCTTGGCCCGCTTTTGCGGCACGCCACACCCCTCCCGATCAACAGGACCCCCGTTTCGACCGTAGGAGGTCCGTTTCCTCCATTTTGCGGTGCGCCAGGCCCCTCCCGATCAACAGGACCCCGTTTCGAATGTGGTCGGTCGAACACAAGGCCGTTTCCTCCGTTGTGCGGTACGCCAGGCCTCGTTTCCATCGCCTGTTCCGTCCAAGCCCTCCCGATGAACACGAGCACGCATTCTGTTCCCACCCAGCCGGTTGGCTCCCCATGAACACGACGACGATGTTGTTTCTCCGTTCCGACCCAGCCATGTACGTATGCGCGATAGGTGTTAGAGACCCTGCCCGTATATACGTACGTGGCCATATTTTCGTTCTTGCACCATCGCCGTTGTACGTACGTGTACATGCTATGTGCGCGCCTCTACATCTAGGACACGTGCGCGCCTCTACATCGACCAGTATGTATTACACGTTCGCGACCAGAATGACAACACTACGTACGCTTCGACCAGGTGGGTCCCGACAGTCAGGCAGTTCCTTGCGTGCAAAATGTAGCTGGTGGGTCCCTGCAGTCAGAGGGGCGAATCGTTTTTCTTTGACCGGACGCACTTCCTTTGCGTGCGAAGATGTAGCTGGTGGGTCCCAGCAGTCAGGGGGCGAATAGTTTTTTTTGCCTGGACGCACTTCCTTGCGTGCGAAGATGTAGCCGGTGGGTCCCAGCAATCGGGGCGAATCGCTTTTTGCCCCGACGCACTTCCTTATGCGGCAAAGATGTAGCCAGGGTCCCAACAATGTGGGGGAAACTTTTTTCGCGAATATCATGGGCCCATCCGGTGGGTCCTCATCGGTGGAGGAATCATTATTTTCCGCGTAACAAGGAGGCACTTCCTTGCTGCAGCCGTGGACCCGGATGTCGCCTCTCCACGCATACCCACGCCCAATGGAAGTCGCCTTGACCACGTTGACCACGCCACACGAGAGCACCATGGCGGTGGACGACGGCGAGGCCTAGGAAGGGGACGACTTTGAGCCGGGAAGACGCAGCAGGGATGCCCACGCCAAGAGGAGTACGAGGGTTCACCGGTTCGGCTGCGGTGTGAGGCTCTTTGCCGCCAGAGATTAACAGGGGGTGTGGGTGAGTAGAGGGATGGCCTGGCAAGCGGTGGGAGTAGTAGGGGGCGGTGAGGCCTCCGCGGCATCACAGCCGGCCACGGGAGGCAGGAGCACGCGGCACGACCGGCGCTGGTTTGGGCAGTTGGAGCAAGAAGACCAGGGGTTGAAGAAGCACTACAACCGTTGGATGAACATCGTACGGTAACAGGAGCTAGAATCGTTCATATTGACTAAGTTGACAAAGCCCTCCGTCCCCGTCAACTTGGTAGGCCCACAAGTCAGCCTCCCAAGAGGTATCTTTGGGTTCCACCGGTGGGGAGTATTCATTTTTTGTGCGTAATAAGGAGGCACTTCCTTGCGTGCAAAGATATAGCTGGTGGGTCCGACCTGTCAATGGGGGGAACATTTTTTTGCGAAATACAGAGACCCTTCCGGTGGGTCCCAGATGTCAGGTGGAGGAATCATTGTTTTGCGCGTAACAAGGAGGCATTTCCTTGTGTGCGACCGTGGACCCAGCTGTCAGCCTATCCACGTACAAAGATACTTCCGATGGTGTCGTTCGTTGACCACGTTGACCACGCCGCGCCGAAAGCGCATCCAAGGTGGTAGACGACGGCGAGGCCCCTTGACAAAGCAACGAGCCGGAGATGGGAAGACGCGGAGTAGAGTCGCAGACGGAGAGGTGTACGAGGGTTAACCGGTTCTAGTGCGGTGTGGTTCGGCAATGGTGGAGAAGAACAGGAGGTGTGGAGGGTTGAAGGGATGGCCTCGCCAACGGTGGAGTAGCGCTTCATAGCGGTTGCATAAGCAGAGCTGCTAGCAGCAGGAGGCGGGAGGTGGTCCCGGCGCCGGACGAAGAAGATGAGAGATTGAAGATGGATGTCGGCCGTTGGATGTAAATCCAACGGCTAACATGTCGTAATCATTTGTTGACTAAATTTACAACGACTTCATGCTATGGCTTCACCTATTGGCCCATTATTTCAAATTTCTCCAAAAATGTGGCACGTATTCACCCCATTTTTTCAGAATTTACATACTTTTTTTGCGCGGTAGAATTTACAGTCAATTTGATCTTTTTTTTTGAATTACAGCCATTAGCTGGGCTGGGTGAACAATTAATGTAGCTTTCATGCGGCCCATTTATTTTATTTCCTAAAAAATTACAGGCCATTTGCACTTTATCTAGATACACGATTTTGCTGGGCTGATTCTAATTATAATGTTGGGTTGGGCCAGCAATGTTGTCAAAAAATAAAAAAGGGCTGAGCATTTTGTTATAAATATATTTAAATAATAAGTGATATTATTACATTCGTCCTTAAATCTTACCAAGCTTTTGTACACAATCACTAGAAATTATTTTTATAAGTTAATAAGATGTGGGATATTGTTTTCTTACATATGTAAGTATCTCATAAATATATGATGACAATAAAAATAATATATAATAACATATAAAATAATTTAAATATATATAATATAGTTAAAAGGGAAACATAAGTTGTACCATGCGTTCCTATTCTTATATAGAAAAATAGAATGTACTAACCGCGCTTTTCTTCAAAAAATACATAAATTGGGCTGCCAAATAAAACCTCGGATGGGAGGTCCATAGGCCGGTCGATAAATGACGGCCCTAAGAAAATACAAACAGGCCCTCCCATCCGAGGTCGTGGGCTGTGCATGTTAAAAATGAAAGCCTAGACGGGGCAGCCCAAAATCACGTCCAACACTTGCCAAAACTCCGTCCCTTGTTTTCTCTGTGTTTCGCGCACTCAACATTGTGTGGGCATTTTGACTATGCATCATATGAAGATGTGCTATGCATGAATGTTGATCAGCATGATGTTAACTGGCTGGTAGTTCCATTTTCGACCACGAATAAAACTTCCAACATGATGTTAACCCTGTTTGAAAAGGCCGTGTTAATATAAATGCTACGCCTTTGAAAGTTGCGATTTCTTATGTGAAATCAACTTGCGCTTATCTGAAACTGAAACTTGCGCTTTCTTCTCGTCTCGCACTTTTATACTCCTATGAAACTACATTTTTTAAGTGCTAAAATAGATCTCTATAATTCATAAAATTCTTCATATGCTCAATACTGCAAATCTGAAATTCAAAAGACATTCATATCTGAAAGTACTCTCAAATACACAATTCACAACCTGCAAATACTGACAACCCTAAGCTCCTCCTGACAATTCACAACCTGCCCGACTATTGGGCTGGGGGGCAGTCCCCTCCTATTCGTCGGCGGCAGACAGCCGCCCCGTGAGACGATGTGAACGGCGAGGGAGACGATGGCGGGGAAGCGTTGTCGGGCCAACTGCTTTTCTCCTCTTGCAGTTGGGTTCGGTCGAAGACTCCACCCGGCTCGCTCCGCAGGACACCCTCACAAACGGCACCCTGTAGATGCTCGATCCTTCAATCTCCGTGGATGCTCCATCCGGGATCGATACTCCCACCACCGCTTCCTCACGATCGGATTCGTGAATCCGTTTGCTCCATGGCCCGTGAGGAGCAGCTCTATGTACTCGGCGCGACTCCCTTCGGAGTATCGCCGCCTTTTCTCTCTCGCTGCGTATATTTGGCCATGGATGTCGCCGTCGCCGCTAGTTGGTCCTTGTTGTCAAACCAAGACTGTATCTCCAACATCCTAGCTAGCTTCACATGGCCGCCGTCTGCGATCCTCACTTATCGGTTGTACTCCTCCATCGATCTTCTTCTCCACAGCACCTTCACTCGCCGGCGGTGGTTTTTGAATGGAAGAGGAGAGGAGCGGCGCTGGTTTTGGATTAGAACAGGAGAGGAGCGACGCTGGTTTTGACCTGAACAGGAGAGGAGGGGCGGTGGTTTTGAAATGGAAGAGGAGAGGAGCGCTGGATTTAGATTGGAACAGAAGAGGAGCGGTGGATTTAGATTGGAACAGGAGAAGAGCGTAAGAGCAGCGCTGGTCTTGGAAGTATTTTTTGTTGTTTTATGATTTTGGGTCAAAGTTTGACCATGTAATCGTATGTGACAAGCAAAATGTGAATGCATGTCACAAAAATTGTATCGCTTTGGTTCAGATTCGAATGTACTTTCAAATTATATTATTTTTGCAACGTATAACATATATTTTATGTGCGAAAATCATGGTCAATTATGACCCAGAATAAAAGGGAGACTAGTTAATGTGGGGTCGCTTTCTTAATTGAAGGGTAAATTGATTTTGATTTTGATCCAGTCACAGCGTGCCGGCCCTCTCGCCCAATACTAAATCGTTGTCGCATGCTCCTCTCCCTCTTCTCCATTGCAAAACCACCTCCTCTCCTCTCCATCATCTCCATTCCAAAACCACCGTCTCGCCTCTCCCTCTTCTGATCTTCTCCATAGCAAAACCACCTCCTCTCCTCTCCATCATCTCCATTCCAAAACCACCGTCTCGCCTCTCCCTCTTCTGATCTGCTCCAATGCAAAACCACCTCCACTCCTCTCCATCGTCTCCATTCCAAAAACACCACCTCTCATCTCCATCATCTCCATTCCAAAACCACCGCCTCGCCTCTCCCTCTTATGATCTTCTCTCCATTGCAAAACCACCTCCTCTCCTCTCCATCATCTCCATTCCAAAACCACCTCCTCTCCTCTCCCTCTTCTCTATTGCAAGACCACCGTCTCTCCTCCCATCTTTAAAGCTAGCACCGGACCACTCAGAATCTACATCTATGGAGAGGATGCAAGAATGAATCAGCAGATCGCCGGGCGGCGACTGTGCAAAGTTAGCTGTGTTGAAGGAGATCCTTAGTTGGTTTGACAATGAGTGGGAGATTTCAAGGACGGTGCGGGCCATGTGGCAATGTATGCGAAAGAGCGAGACGGCGGTGATGAGGGCATCGATGTACATGTACTCCTCGGCGGCAGTCACGTTGCATTCCTCCGAGTTCATCGAGTATCTCCTATGGGCGATGGAGCAGACAGATTCGCCCGAGGCGACAGTTAGGCGGAGGTGGTGGGCGTACAGGTCGAAGGTCGAGCACCCAGAGGATAACGAATCGATCGAGTATGGTGTGCCGTTCGTGAGGGTGCAGAGCCAGCCGGAGCCACAGGAGTATTCGTTCTCCCACCATAAGAGGAGGCCGGATGGCGCGACGTCGCTTCCCCGACGTTCTCCACGGTTCCCTCGACGCTCACCTCGTTTCAATGGCGGTGGTAGGGTTTAAGGTAAGCTTCGCACTAACCTAATCTTCCACCTGCTCATGCTTACAATCGCAGTGACAAATAATGAAAATCATGCTTACAATCAGTCTCTGAGTACTACGCCAATCACCCTAAAATAGCTCTCGACCTTTGGGTCAAAGTTGTGACATAGTGTACAAATAAAGAAAAATAGATTGGTGCTTCTTTCGTAAAAGAGTGCTCCCTAGAAAACTGCCAATATAAGCTACTAGTATTTGGTTAGAGGATTTGCCGCCGAGAAAGATCCGTCTACGTAGAGCGCCACACATCCCACTGGTTGTGGAGGATGCCAATGCGTGCATGCAGCATGGTTGGTGTCGGTAATTTTTACTTGGCACACCTCGCACTCTGCATATATGTCGGTTCCCTACGTACATTTGTGCAGTTCCACCAAAATGCAGCTGAATAACCCTGTTTGCACAGATAATGAAAAAGCATGATTATGTTATAGTGGCACTAGTTGATGAAACACACAAAATAAATAGAAGAAAATATTGCGATAGTATCATAGTATGCCATGTCATGAGGGCGAGATGGGCCTCAAGCGATGCCTCATACGGCACGCCTCATATCGGCATCGTCCCAAGTCTCCAAGATACACCTTCTGCCAGCGATGAACATCAGTGTACAACAGTAGTACAAGGAGGCGCCATGAGACATTCAAATCTCTATTTTTGTACATATCAACTAAAATTAAGCACCCCAGTTTGCAGAAACGCTTAAACGTTAACAATGGGACTAGTTGATGAAACATACTTTAACAAAGAGAAGCACTTTCTTTATCTACATTGGAAATGAAATGATAGAGATGACACTCGCTCTATTTTAACTGTATTATTACTTCATTTTATCGCTGATACTAGGGTCGAAAGGTGGCAAACGAGGTGTACCGTGCGTCGCAAGGATGGAGGCCGGGGTGCTTAGATCGATGTCAAGTCGGCTCTTTCAGTCACCAACATGGATGATTCAACTCATGCGACCTTTTGGTGCAGTTCACCTAAAATGAAGTAATGTCCCGTGAGCTTGCAGCTTCTTCTTCAATTTTTTTAAGAAAAGGGCTCCAGCTCGGTTCCATTTCCATCGTAAAACTAAACCCACAAAGCTTCTTCTTCATTAGTTGCAATAAAATTGAGCAACATCAAGGTTGGTTGTGAAGCTCCTGGGATGCTCAACTATAATTTGGATATCATTTGTGCAGTTCAACTAAGATCGAGCGTGAAATGTATATCTCTGTTTGCACAAAAAAGGTGGAAAGGAGGGTGACTAACAAGTAATAAGTGAAACATGCATCAAATGAAAAGAAGCATGTTCCTTATCTGAATGGCAATCCTACAAGGACAGTAGCAATTTCTAAAGCAGTCGCATTTCTAGATATTAGTGTGGGCATCGAGATTAACTATGACAACCGTTAAATACGACATTACTTTGGGCACGGGGGAGTAGGCGGACCAGGACAGTTGCATTTCTAACGAAAAGAACCAACTTATCTTAATGGGAAATTTTAGCAGGACATGTAAAGAAGTGCCATTGATTCATATTATCGAGGCATTACATTGAAAACAACATTGGTTTAACGTGTCCTTACTTTTAACAAAGGCGATCGCTACATTTTACCAAAGGGCATTACATAAGAGTGGCTCGGGGCAACAAACATCAGAACAGGATATCTGGGTTGGTCCCATTTTTGTTCGGTATAGCCACATTATACTGTGTGGGGCTAGCAAATCTAGTGCTGGACTTACTCTGTTGACTTGTCCCCCACTCCCCACTTTCTTTCCTTTTTCAACCAATGGATCGGGTTTATATTGAGTTTGTACTGCGTTTCCCTTTATTTCCCTATTAGACCTAGAGACCAGCTTGGATAGCCGCCTCTACTACTTTTCGCCCCCATTATTTCCTCTTTCGACCAAGTCCTAGATTCAGGTAACAAATCCTCCCCACCCCCACCCCCTTTCTTCCTTGTTTGAACCAAGTAGTACTAGATTCGAGTGCATGAACTAGTTTTACATCTTAAACATAAAAAAATTAGGTGGTTTTCGAACAGCCGATCGATCCTATCTACGAGGGGGCCTGAGAAATAGTAAAAGTTACAAATGCAGCGACGTCAGGAGCTCGGGAAGTAGAGCAAGGCCGGTTTTGAAGGAAGTTATACCTGATGGTCGCCGGGATGTCGCTAGGTGGGCGGCGGGAGGCCGGATCTGCCCACACTACGGCAACGAGGAAGAAGAGGTCGGAGGCCCTCCCTCGCCAGCGGTGCTTGGGAGAGAACGGCAAGGCAGGCTGATCGGGACGTGCCTAGCAGTGGGTAGGAGCCGTCGCCGAGGACGACCGCGTGAACGTTGCACCTTCTCACCTTCCCCGGCGGAGAGGATCCGGCTGGATCTGTGACCAGCGGTGAGCAGAGAGAGAGAGAGAGAGAGAGTGTGGCCACCGCTGTCGTGTTTAGATCTGGAGAGGCCGAGACAGTGTGAAGAGAGCAACACTAGCAAGCAAGCGCGGAGGCTCCTGCCTATATAGTGGAGTAGTACTTAGTTTTCTTCTGTCATCGGAGCCGGGCTTGACCTCGCCAATGACTGCCGAGAAGTCTTCATGCACGTGGCATTGAGGCGGAGTTGTCGCTATTTTGATCTCAAGCGCGGATTATAACATATAACACAAAAATGCCACATGACAAAAAAAAATCATAACCTCACTGCCCAAAGGAGACAACATGAATCCCGACGGACAAACTAGACGAGGAACAAAGCTCAAATTAAAGATAAACTCAGAGAAAAGGGGTCCGGCCGATAGATGTCCTAATTGACATAGCCAGCTTGACCTAGATGGCAGCCGAGTAGTCACCGCTCGTGCATGTGCCCCCAATGACTAGCCCAACTCAGCTTGTCGCTGTTTAACCCTCACAAAGGATCCAAAGCACATGACACATAATTTTGCGAGATGAAAAGAAACCTTTTTAGATTTCTCACCACAACTACAGCCATGTACAACACAGCCGCATGATATGTAGACGATAGCCATTCCAGCGTGTTCCGCTGGAGTCTGGCACATGCATGGACGAACTGATCTTCCGTGTCTTGCGTGGATCGCCCGTGCACCAACGTAGTACAACACTTCTCTAGTACTATCGCCGCCTCCCTCTTCTATTAAGTCACACGACTTGCGGGCCGGGAGTGTGCCTATGGTCGGTTCTCAATTGCCGCCCCACATGTGTGTGCGAATGCAATATGACGCTGCTCCATTCGGAGAGCAGCGTGCTGCATCGACCGACCGTCTCTGGGTGCGACGCGAACACGACGTAAGCGTCGTATAGTCCGTGACATGTGTACCGCCGTTTTCTAGACGCTTTGCTCCATGGCGCGGGCGTAATCCATGGATACAAAATTAGTATATTGTGTACTATTTAAAAGTCGAGGGCGGGGCTTTTCCTGCCCGGTAGGCGGCGGGACAGTTCCGCCTAGTCGGTTCGACAGAGACGCGAGAAGATGAGGGAGTAGGCTGCTGCAAACGTAGGGGCTGTGTGATTTGACAACGAAGTTACTTCTTTGGACAGGTGGGCCCCGTGATTTGACTTGCCATTATCATTTTAATCATGGCGCCACGACCGGTGTGAGTCTCCCGATTCCTGACCACCTCCATACAGGTGCCTCTCCCAATGCTCCACCATGTAGTAGTAGAGGCTGGCTCTTGCATGAGAGCCCACTTATCCACTTTTTCCTTGCCTCTCTTTCCTCCACATATGCAAAAATGCCATGTAAAGCGACAAAGCGCACTATTGTACTTACTTGCTCCTACAGGTGCTTAAGCTTGCCACATAGGCATAAAGTCCGATGTGGCAAGTTAATCAAGAAGAGAGAGACTAGTTTGGTGACCCAAGGAAGAAACGGTGCTAAGCGTGTGTACCTAGGTGAAAAGACAATTTTGAGTCTATAGCTAATTAAATGAAGCAAACTTAGCAACACCATTTCATTGGAAGAGGTCACTCCTTGGCAAATGCAATAATACTAGTATTCCTCGTGTCCCATTATATAAGAACGTTTTGACACTACACTAGCTAGTGTCAAAAACGCTCTTATATTATGGGACTGAGGGAGTACGTAAGAAAGAGATAGAGAGGAGTAAAAAAATACACTTATAGCCAACCTTATAGCCAACCTTGTTGTAGTATGAGTGACTAAGTGATGACTATGTATGACATGCCAACATCAGATAGCCTAACGCACCGTGTTAAATCTCCAAGGGCGCGACCACGCGAGCGACGCGACGGTCGTGGTAGGCGCGACCTTGATACGGGCTGCTGACAGCCCTTGGATCTGAGATCAATCGGTCGCATGCTAAGTTGCTGAAAATTTAAAGAATAACCCTCCAGGATAGGATATTCACCCATAGGTCTAGAATCACGCCATGCAACCGTTCGATCTCAGATCAAAGGGCTCTCGGAAGCCCGTACCATGGGAGAATGGAAAGCCACTACCACCGCCGTCAAGACGTGGCAGTTCGCTTCCTACTCTTTCCCCGCACGCCCTTTAATACTACGGCGGTTCGCTCCTAGTCGTCCCGTCCATTCACATTACGGCAGTTCCACTAATCCTAACCCTCCTCCCAAATCCATGGCGATACGTTTCATCACATATATATATATATATATATAGCCGCTAAATTCTCAACCTAGAACGATTTAGCATGCCATGTAGTAAACCGATCCGGAGGAAGTATAGTAAAATGAGGTGATTTTACCCAGCGATCGGCGGGGAGCATGGCCTGTCATGCGGTCCCACGTGTCATGATGTACCAAGGCGATGCGCGTGTCCCTCTTGAGGCGTAAGCAATACTAGTACGTGATTTGAGATGATGTCGAACCGAAGTGTGAAATAATGGTTGCTTCGTCCGTCTGGGAAGGTGCGGCATTGTGATTTGACATCTCATTGCTCATTACTAACACTGGGCCGGTACGAGTGGGGTGCGTTCCCCCTGCTGTTCTGCACTGTTATTTGGTGCTTGACATGTCGACCCGGTTGCACATGAGATGACCCCCACATCCTTTGTCAAAAAAAACAACACCCCGATCAATGCATTTCACTCTTCTCAACGAACGGGCACCTTACTTGCTCCTACAGGTGTTTAAGCTTGCCACATAGGCATAAAGTCTGATGTGGCAAGTTAATCAAGAAGAGAGAGACTAGTTTGGTGACCCAAGGAAGAAATGGTGCTAAGCGCGTGTACCTAGGGGTGAAAAGACAATTTTGAGTCTATAGCTAATTAAATGAAGAAAACTTAGCAACACCATTTCATTGGAAGAGGTCACTCCTTGGCAAATGCAATAAATACTAGTATTTCATGTCCCATAATATAAGAACGCTTTTGGCACTACACTAGTGTCAAAAACGTTCTTATATTATGGGACGGGGGGAGTACGAAGAAAGAGATAGAGAGGAGTAAAACAATACACTTATAACCAACCTTGTTGTAGTATGAGTGACTAAGTGATGACTATGTATGACATGCCAACATCAGATAGCCTAACGCACCGTGTTAAATCTCCAAGGGCGCGACCGCGCGAGTGACGCGACGGTCGTGGTAGGCGCGACCATGATACGGGCTCTTTGGCAGCCCTTGGATCTGAGATCAAACGGTCGCATGCTAAGTTGCTGAAAATTTGCAATAACCCTCCGTGATAGGATATTCACCCATTGGTCTAGAATCACACCATGCAACTGCTCGATTCTCCGATCCAAGGGCTCGGAAGCCCGTGATCATTTGAGAATGGAAAGCCACTACCCTGCCGCTCAGACGCCGGGCAGCTTCGCTCCTACTCGTCCCCCTCAAGACGTCCTTTAATACTATGGCGGTTCGCTCCTAGTCGTCCCGTCCATTCACATTACAACAGTTCCACTAATCCTAACCCTCCTCCCAAATCCATGGCATCCCAAATCTCCCCGATTGGCGGTGAGTACAAGGTTAGAACCATCACCGGCGATGAGTTCAACGTCATCTACACCCATTCTTCCGCGATGGTGAAAGGATGCCTTTCTTGCTTCAGACGCATGTTCGAAGACTCACATGATGAGTGGGTCGCCGGGCTAGATGTTGAGTACACCACAGTCGTGGGATGAGAGAAGGATCTAAAGGACGAAGAGAGGAAGAAGCCCGCCATGATTCAGGTTTGCGTGCATGACTTATGCTTGGTCTACCACATATGCCATGCCGACGTTGAGTGCCAGGATTTTAAGGACTTCCTCGAGAGCAACCTAGTCAAATTCGTTCATCAGAGACTTTGGTAACGACAAAGAAGTCCTGCGTCGGATAGGCCTCGTTGTAGGCAACACCTTCGACCTCCAAAAGAATCGGCCGGTGTCCTCTCGTCACCTTCAATCGCCGACTCGGCAGGAGCCATGGTTCATCCTTCATACGGTAAACTGGAGAAACCTCCATACACATTTCATCATCATGCATGGCAGCAGAATGTACTAGATATAGACCACATCCAGTACGCTGCAATGGATGGCTACCTTTGTTTCAATATCTACAAGGGTTGGATGAAGAGCAACATCCAAGTTGGCGGTTCAAGCAAAGAAGTATCGGCCAAGAGGAAGAGGGACAAGGACGAAGTCGAGGACATGGACGAGGACTCCGAGTAAGGTGGCAGTGTCGTTGCTCATGGTGGTTCTAATGCAGTGTCTACCGGAATAGTTGCAAAGTTTAATTTCAGGTGTGCTTAATTTAATTTGAGGGGTGTGTTGTGCTGAGCCCCCAGTAACTATGTTATGTTTATTCTTGTTACTTTAACTCTTCAAGAAGTACATACTAGTATTTCTTACATTTCATCTTTTAGTTGGTATAGTACTACCACTCGCTTATTCACATTATATACGCATAATATATATGGCCAACATCATATAGCCAGCAGCTTTAGTTGTCAAAGAATTTCGTGGTGCTTAGTTTTGTCAAAGAATTCTGTGGTGCTTAGTTTTATTTGAGGGGTGGGTTGTGCTGGACACCATTATTGTGACTAGCCTTTTTAATAATACTATATGCATAATTTGGCGATTTAGCGCTCTCTATATGTACCACCTTTTTAATTTCAAGTTTTGCTCCATGGCGCAATCCATCGATACTATCGCTGTACAAAAGTATACATTTTTAAAAGGCTAGAGGGCGGGCAGTCTAGCTTGGTCGGTTTCACGAGAGGCAAGGGCCTTTGTGATTTGATGGCTCATTATCGCTGGAAGGCGGGGCCTTGTGATTTGACTGCTCAGATAAATGCGCTACGACCTGATCGAGGAGGAGCAAAGAACCGTATGTATACTCAAGTTTTCCACCGAGTAGTACTTGATGGAGGAGCACGAAACACGGCAGCCCAGTGCCATATGGCGATAAAAATGATCTAATTTGTTAGTCATCTCATTGTTAGCATTGTTCTATTCATTGCCTCAAAAAACAAAAACCATTGTTCTATTCATGCCTCGCAGAGAATGTGACACGTATGCGTAAACACCAAGCAAAAGATGAAACACAAAGAAGAAAAGAAGAAGGAAGATTATCACCCCAAATGATCTAATTCGCCATGAGTCGTGAATCGCTTCTTCATCACCTCCACGACCTCCATCTCCTTGCGCGTCTCCTCCGCCATCTTCTTCATTCTGTCCATGATGCTAGATTTCTCAACGCGAGCCTTCATCATCTGTTCCATGGCTGCATTACGTACCTTGACACCAGCCGGGTGCTCGATGCGGAGCTTCGCCAACTCCTCCTTCCGTTCCATGACGAGGGCCTACATCATCTTCATCGAGGAACTACTATTCTCATGCAGCTTCTTCCAGCCGGCGTTCATCTCCTTCAACAGGTCGATCTTGTGGCAGAGCTTCGCCTTGTCCTCCTGAAGTCGCAGGATTTCGCCGGTCGCCTTCTTCTCCGGGGCAATGCTCTTCTTCAAGAAGATCACCAAGCCGGGCGGTCAACTCCCCCGCTGAATGAGCTCACGGGCATGCCATCGAGGCTCTCCTTCAGCAACTCCGTCAACCCATGGATGAACTCCTTCTTCTTATTGAGGTGCTTATTGAGCTGATCGGGCATGCCGTCGAGGGATAACGACTCCAGCTCCGCCGGCTCGGCATGTTCGCCTCCGCGGCTAGGGTGCTCCTGGGAGCCATCGCCTGCCCGTGAGAGATCTTTCGAGGTCTCTGCGTGGCGGCGAGCCCTCTTTTTTTTTCCGCAGCCTTAGTTGCTGCTCCCTTGTTACGAGTAGTTCTCGACCTAGAGCTCTGCTAACCGGCCATGGCAACGATTTTACTAAGAAGAAGCACTTATGAGGAGGAAAGGTAGAGTAATTTTCGGTTAGGTAGTTCCCCTTTTTATAACCTAAGTACTAGCACTAGTAGTACTAATACCTACATAGTGGGAACACGCTCAGGTTTGGTACGTAGTACTAGTAGGTGTGAGCAGGCTTTCGAATGTGATGGGAACAAGGTAAAGATTAATTGATGGTTTTGGTTTCAAGGCCCGAAACGGCTCCCGATGAGTTTAGTGGAACATAAATTTCAAGTAGACTACACTACTCAAAAGCGTAAATATTATGTTACCGCTCAAAATTGGCACAAAATACGAAGGAGACCAATGGAAGTACTACTAGCAACCCATGATTTAACTACTGCATGCGCGCAGTGGAGTAATAATGTCTTTCTTCCGCCCTCACGTCCACTCAATTTGCATGCGCTGTATTAATTGACCATCAATGAAGTGAACGACTTTACACGCGTCAAATTATCACATGGGGTGGATCTTGGTACAAAATTGCATCCGCCCGTGTACCAAGGCAGCGTGCAAGGGAATGAGTGCATGTGTGGTGGGCGTACATCTTCGCTTCAGGCATGTACCGCCAGTATGGCTCAGGGAGGACGAGTACATTCTTCTGGAACCAGCAACACGTCACTGTGATCAATCCACGCAAGGAGGTCGCGACAACGCCTCCACATGTGCCATGTGGCTTCATGAACTATAAGAGAGACATTGTGTAGCGTGCCATTGGTATTCTAATTTACGTGTTTTGCACATACTCAAAGTACTAGTAATTTACACGTGCATTGCACGCATCAGATTTTGCAACCAAATTATGAATAAATACCACACTATAGCATGTATGCTCTTAGTCATAAATGCGTGATGTAGCCCTTCGTTTAATTCTTATAGTTCATCTCATTCAAAATCAAATTAGTTTTTATAAAAAAGCTAAGAACGCGTGAATAGGAAAAACATGGGATTATAGTGGAATGTCGTATTGAATTCTACAGGATTGTACGAGCGTTTGATTGTGCATAGAAAAAACGCAGAATTCTTTCAAAGAGGATTGAGTGGATGGGATGTTTCCTATGAAATCTAGTGCAAATGAATCATATGGAAAAATTCCTATGGTTTACAATCCTACGAATCAAACAACCAAGATAGGAAAAATCCCTAATGATTAGAATCCTCCAAAATTCCTTTGAGAATCCTTTGAATCAAAGAAGCCCTTAATCTATTTTATGATTCATGGAATTGTGCGTTGTAAAGCATAAAGTAAAAACAAATAATGGCAATTCAACTAGAAAAAGTTTGGGCAGTTATGATACGGAAGATTCTAGAAAAGAGAACCACTGTTGTTTTGAGGTTTGTGCATTATGCTTAAGTTCAACCATGGAGTCTGCTAGATTGTACATGTGGCAAAATCCGTGGGGGCTAGAAGATGGTGCGAGGGGCCGAGTGGAGGGAGACTATGAAGGAATGCACAAGTGCGAGATCGATTTTTAGAGAGAGGGGCGAACATGTGCGCTGTTGCACGCAGTGGCGGAGCCATGAACAATAAATGAGCTAGGCGGCCAAGCATTTCTAATCCTTTACGAGGAGGGTCAATTCATGAAATTAAACCTTTTTTAGCAGCAATTGTCTAATGATCACATTCATATTAGCCTCGATATATAGTGATGTTAGGGGGGGGCAGGCTACCCTTATCGCCTGCCTTCGCTTATTGTGCACGATCTCGAGAGATGAAGCGGAAGGCATGGATGATGAGAGGTGGACGTTGGATATATAATTAATGTGGGTGTATTAGCTATTTATGTTAATCCTATATAGAGAGGTACAGATTGTTCGATGTGGACGTGGGAGAGGTATAGATTGATCGATGTGGACGTGGGAAAGAGGGGACCTCACTGGATATATCGATTGATCGGTTTGTGTGGAAAACTATGAAAGACCTAGCTATATACACACATACATAGAGGAACATCAATCGTTGCGCATGCACGCGTGAGAGATAAAGAATGCCCGGTATGAGGGAGAGGGGGATGTGCATGGGTGTGTGCCTTCATGGGAGACCGACCTGAAGAAAAAGATTGCATGCGTGTGATAGATAATGCCGACTGGTAGTGTGTGTGCATGCATGCACGAGAGAAAGTTAGTGGTACAATTATAAAGAGAAGACTACTGTGTGGGTCTAAAAGAATAAGTGAGGTCATAATCAATGTAAAGTTGAATTCAAATATTTGAATAAGAGATCCTGATGTTTGAAACCCATGCATGCATGAATATAATGGAGATCTGCGCGGTGTGCTTTGGAAACGAGCATGTTGTAATGTATACACATTGAACAAGGTCAGACTGATTTGAATTTGAGATACCGATGGCATACATCATTTGCCCATGTCGCATCCGTGCATGTAATTGGAGATGATGGGCGGCTTTCGCATCACATATCTATATCTATACCCCTATATATATTATATTATATATTTTTTTATATTGTGAGCGGGTAACTTTAATTTTGAAAGATGGTCGTTGGATGAGGCGAATCCGAAGGTCCAAAGATGGCAAATTTGAGCACTATTGGCCGTTGGATATCATCTAGATTCCACCAGATTTCGCCACATGTATAATCTAGAAGACTCCATGGTTGAACTTAAGCATAATGCACAAACATCAAAACACAAGCACTTCTTATTTGTTCTAGAATCTTCCGTATCATAATTGCCCAAATGTTTTTCTACATGATTTGCCATTATTTGTTTTTACTTTATGTCTTACAACGCACAATTCCATGAATCTTAAAATAGATTAGCTTTCTTATAAAAACTAGACGATTTTGAATGAAATGAACTATAAGAATTAAACGAACATCTACATCATGCATATATGACTCAAAGCTTGCATGCTATAATGTGGTATTTATTCATAATTTGGTTGCCAAATCTCATGCGTGCAATGCACGTGTACCTTACTCTAGTCTAAATGGTGTTTGTGTGTGTGTTGTACCTGTTGAGGTGCAAATTGTCTTTTTTTGGGTACATGTTAAGCTTGTTCTTCCGAAATTTCAAGCCGCTACTTTGTTATGCCGAAAATTGAAGCTAAGCGTCTCGCTCATCGTGGTCGCTAAACTCCCGCCTCTTCAACCCGCCGCCTTGTTAGCCCGAAATATTTAAGATATATCTTTCTCTCAAGCAGTTCGGCCAACTCCCTCCATCTCAACCCGCCGCCTTGCTATTCCGAAATTACAACGCTGCGAAAAATCCCACCTCCGTGAAATCCCGACACGCCGAAATGCCCGTGGTACCCTTGAACCGAAAGAACCGCCTCAAATCGGTGGGGGTACTTTCAGAATTTACCCCACATTTCGGACAAGCGTGTCTCTAAGCCATGGTTCCCCACTGACATCCCATCCGCCCACCCATTCGTACACCGAGGCCGTGAAAACCCGCGACGAAACCCCACACCCTGCTCCGTCCGCCACCCAGCAGGAGCTTCTTCCCCGACAACGTCGTCCACAGCAACACCCCAACGTCCTTCATCCATCGTACTGGATGAGGATCCTCGTCGATCTCATCATCCCGCCGGTTCACCCACCCCGTCCTCCACCTCCAAGGAGCTGCCCCGACGTTCCCCTCGTCTTTCGCGCCACCTCCATTCTCACACCACCGTCTTCACCTGCACCACCGGAAGAGCATCATCATCACTGTTTTCTCGGATGAAGCTGCGGCCTAATCGGCGCCACCAAAGAGGTTGTACACTAATCGCCGCATTTTCTTGTTGATTCGATCTCACCGTGCTATCGGCGCTCGGTCCCGAGCCGACACGGCGCGGCTCCATCCACGGCGGCGTCGCCGGCCACTTCCTCCACGGCGTCGCTCCCTCGACGGCGACGTCCACATGAGTAGGAGTTGCTGCTGCTTTAGCTCTCGCTCGCGCTGCTGCTCTGCTCTTGCTCTCAGTCCCTTGCCTGGTCTGCTCTTGCTATTGCTCTTGCTCGCGCTGCTACTCTCGCTCTTGCTCTTGCTTGCGATGCTGCTCCGATTTGGCTACACTTCAGTCGACTGAATCGACTTTTGGGTCAGTTGATTTCCAAGGGGTGGGCTCGCCAGGGTGAAGGAAGAACCAGCCGCAGCGGGGAGGGGGTTCACGGAGAGGTACCCCACTATCTATCTTTGGGTTCGTGGATGGGGCGGTGGTCGCCAAGCGGTGGTGTGGGGATCACGGAGAAAAGCTCGGCACGGGGGCTAGAGGATGGCAGGCGGCGGTGGACCGCGGTGGGGAGTGTTTTTGGCGGGGCGGGCGGCGCACACGTCATGGGCGGTGGGGGCTGCTGTTGGCCGGTGGTGGTCAAGGCTAAGGGGGTGGAGGTTGAAGATGAACCGCAGCCCTTGATTTCAGATCCAACGGCTGCAAAATTGACCGACCAGAGATGAAAAAGTCACGACCGACGTGTAGCCTCACCTTGCTAGTGCGTCAGCCGACAAAGAAAATTCAGTTTCGACAAAGAAAATTCAGTTTGGGCGCTTAGGTTCAGTTTTGATGCTTAAGTTCAGAGATGAGCGGCTGATGTATTTTACATCTAGCACTTTGTGGTTATGTATTTTATGTCATGTATTGGAGATGCTATTAAAATTCCACTCAGGTTAATGTTGTTCGTTGTCTCTCTTGTCCTGCTTCAGCCTCGGCGTTGGCTAACTCAACCAAGCTGCTCCAACGATTTAAACCCTCCATCATAGCGGAGCAAAGACTGGCTCCATCTCCAGACGCCTAAGATCTTCTTCCTCCTCCGACAAAGAAGTCAGCCGGAGCATCCTCACCGCCAACCCAATCACGCTGAGATCGACATGGCTTCGCCAAAGAGGTTGTACACTTGTTGCATCTCTTTTTTACTCTACATGTTATATATATTGTCCACTGAGCACTCGTAGTAACGGGAAATACAATTATTTATCCTACTATATGACAAGCAGTGAGGTACCAGGAAACTTAGCTATCCGTGATGGATTCTCTTGAATGCCATCATTATTTATCTCTACGCGTTTGAGTTGTGCATTTGTCGATGGGCCTGGCAGTTGAGGTAGTATGGCAGTGGCCTGGGTCCAAAGTAATAGAAGTAGCACAAAAACATTTTTTTAGTGTAGGATTTTCCTTGCTCAAGCCTGCCTACTAGAATCGCCAAGCTTGAAAGGAAAAGTGAATGAAAACATAGGAATTGGAAAGTTTCCTATGGTACTACTTTTCATGAATTTGGTTTAAAGGAATGGAGCAAAGGAAAACTGTAGGATTTGTTCCTTTAGTGTCTCCTTGAAAGAAAAACCGTAGGAATTCTAATTTCCACTTCTCCTCCTTTTCATATTCCTATTCATCAAGCACAAGACTAAGAGATAGTAGCATAATAGCATTATAACCGTGACATTTTCTTGTGGTTTGAATTAATCTCACCATGCTTTTTTGCATCCCGTGATCTTCCAATTGTTGTGAATCAAACACCCAGATTGGCGTAAATCCTGTGTTTTTAAATTCTCTGCTTTGCACATGCATTCCTATCCTATTCCTGTCTATTTCCTATCCTCGCATTGTTAGAATCCTCAAATTCAAACAAGCCCTTACTCAATTACTTCTGTTACATATATGTGTCAAAGAAAACCTTGTATGGTTTGTCCCGCTTCCTGCGGTGTCAGTGTTCCACCCTCACCTCACCGCACCAACGACGGAAGGGTTCACCACAGCAGGGATCCGCTCTCTAGACTGTCTTTCGCCGCCTCAGATCTTCTTCCCCGCTGCCGGCAGCCATGACAACTGCATTACCATCATCAACTGAGCAGATGACCTTGAGGACTACATGGGTCCGCAAGAGAGGTCGCACTCTTCCGTGTCTGCTTACGTTCATCGCTTAATATGATGACATGCTACATTATCGTCGTGCTCACCTACTAGACTCCGAGTCAGGTCCAAACTAATGCTGAAACTTGAGTTTTTAAATGGTTGTGGGGTACATATTGGGGCAGCAATCAGTATTATCTCGCCTACTATCCGTTAATCTCCAAAGTGTCTACTATGAGTTTCATGTTGGGTGCAAACAAACATTAAAGGAGCCATTATCTGTATTTTTAACTAAAGCTATTATCCGCTCGTTATCATTGGTTTTGGGTCTATCCACAGTTTGCTACCATCACTCTGGATTTGTGCATGCACTCCTTACATAATCTCACTATGTTTTATTCCTATGCATGCCGCTTATTGTACACAATGGAACTGATCATGTAGAGCAAAAGAGACGAGCCTTGCGTGGCAATAAAATTTCATGCAGACGCTATTCCATGGTGGGCGCAGGCAGCCCCCCTCCACCCATTTCGGATCGTAATCAAGAGGAAGATAACTGTTCGAGGGGATTCGTAGGAGAAGACCACTCCTATTTACCCCATGAGGTCTTCGCTCTAACTTGGAATGTCGATGTTGGTAATATCATGCATATGGTGCCTTGCATTGCTTATCGTATACATTAAAGATGTCATCTGCTTAGTTTAGACATGCTTTGTGTCAATGCCATCTGCTTTTGTTTCTTTATCATATATGTGAATCATGCAATGCCATCTTGTCTAGCCAGCATCATATATGTGAATTTTGCAATGCCACCTGGTTAGCCACCATCTTATATGTGAATTATATCATGCCATCATTTTTTATTATGTGTTAAATTTGTCAACAATTTTAGTACATTCAATTACTCTTCCTGTGCATCAGCCATTCTAAGCACGGTCATGGAAAAATCTGGAGTGGAAACAAGGTCTTCGTGAGCAGACAATGCTATCTCGACGAAGTGCATGTCTTGTCGGTTACCGATAGCTCCTCGAGAGGAGGATTCGCAGACAGATGACCACCATCTTTCCCCGAGGTGCATGCCCTAACTTGGCAGGGTTATGTTACTCATATCGTGCGTATGGTATCTTACATTGCTATGTCATTTGCTTAGTTTAGACATGCTTTGTGTGAATGCCACTGCTTAGTGTCTAATTACCATATATGTGAATTATGCAATGCCATCTTGTTGCAAGACATTATATATGTGAATTATGCAATGTTATCTTGTTGCAAGGCATTATGTATGTGAATTATGCAATGCCATGCTGTTTAGGCAAGCGTCATATATGTGAATTATATCATGTCGCCCTTTTTGTATTTCTCATTGCTTTTGTCGACAATGTTTGTATATTCAACTGCTTCTTCCTGTGCATCAGCCATTTGAATTGGTGATGGAGAAATCTGGAGTGAAAACAAGGTCTTCAGAGCAGATAATGCTACCTCATGAAGCAGATATCTTGCTGGTTACATATAGCTCTTCAGAGGAGGATTCAGAGGCAGATGACCAGTCCTATTATCCCCCTGAGGTGTATGCTCAAACTTGGTAGGGTTATATTACTCATATAATGCATATGTTGTATTGCAATGCTTATTTTTTACATCATATACACAATATTGAATGTCATCTCCTTAGTTGACACATCATATATGCAATTGCCCTCTGCTCACTTCCTTAGTATATAAATCATATATTTAAATTATGTCATGCCATGATGTTTTACATAGTCAGCATGTATCTGAATTATGGCATGCCAACCCATTTTCTAAAGACATAATATAGTTATATCATCTCATCCTGTTTACATAGTCATCATATTTTAAATTATGTCATTCTATCCGTGAATTATATCATGCCATCATGTTTCCATCGACGGCATGTTTGTGATTTATGGCATGCCAACCACTTTAATAGACACATTGTATAGTTATATCATGTCATCCTGTTTACATAGTCATCATATTTTGAAGTATGTCATTCTATCCTGTTTAGTTAGCCATCATACATGTGAAATTGTGTCATGCTATCCTGTTTAATTAGCCATCATATATGTGAAATTATGTCCTGCTATTCTGCTTGCTTAGACAACATAAATGTGAATTATTTCATGCCCTGTTTTCTTCCCTACTATCCATTGCACCTGTCTATCTTACAATGTCTCAGACATTCAACTACTTTTCTTGTTTATCAGCCATTTCAATTGGAGGGAGTGATGGCAGTATCTATGGGAGTAAAAACACGGTCTTCAGAAAAGATCGTGCTACCTGTCGATGCAGATAGAACCACGGTTGTACTTGCCCAAGAATCAGCCCCACCACACATAACCCACACTCATGCAGATTGTACCCCTAACCAGTTGGACAGAGAACCAGCTACACCCCTTCTAACCCCAACCCCAGCAGATAGACACCCAGTTCCCGTTGACACAACACCGTCTCCACCATAGAGCACCCAAACACGAGCAGTTAGTAAGGCAACTGCAGTGCCCAAATCACGAGGACCACCACTTTGAACCCAAAGTCAACGCTTAAAGCTGAAGAAGAATTGTTCTCATGTCAGGTTCCGTAGCTATGGTTCATACTACTTTGCTCTTGCATCACTGTATTTACTGATACCAACCAATTTCAAATTTGAAGGATGCAATTGAAACTCCAATGGCGCAACAAGTATGTTTCAAACCTGTTTCTTCAACGTGTTTGGTTGTTTGCTGTTGTAACTTGCTCTATGTTGACTTCAGTTTCAATTGAATAAATAGTTATGTTCTCATGCCATGCACATTACAAGTGCTGTTATTGCTGTGTAGTTTCCCACACTTATATTCTGTCTATGCTGCTTTATCTTAAATAGATATGATTCGAACTGTATCTATCTTGATTTGGCAACATAAACTAGAATGATATAGACCATACAAAGGACCATACTACATAGATATATGTTTGTTTCATGTTGTTATCCCGTCCACCTTACTACCGAACTAGTTTACCAAAATGAGTTTCATATACTACATTGTAAACCTGAGATGTGTATGTTTGATTCCCTTTTAGAACACTGAAAAAATATTGGAGAAGAGTACCATGTTATGCAATGGTAAAGGAAGTAATGTAGATAAGGTTCAAGATAGTGAGACATCCCTGTTGGTCTCCAAGAAAGCTGATAAAAACTATATTGAGGACACTGAGACAACCCTGCCGGATTTCGGGTTCTGGCAGACCCTCTAGGTTCGAACTCTGGGGTGCACGCGGAGATATCACCCCCTACCTACCTGCACCTCGTCGCCTCGCAAGGATCTAAACTACACAAAGAGCAACACAAGGGACACAAGGTTTATACTGGTTCGGGCCACCATTGTGGTGTAATACCCTACTCCAGTGTGTGGTGTGGTGAATTGCCTCTAGGGCTGATGATGAACAATACAAGGAAGAACAGCCTCGCGAGGGTCTGTTCTTGGCCGGTGCGAGGAACTGCTAGGGGGAGTTCAGTCGCTCTCTCTCGCTCTAGATTGCCTGACCTCTAGCTCTGTTCTGGATTCCGGATCCTACCTGTCTCTACCCTGTGGGTGGCTAGCCCTATTTATAGGCAGAGGCCCTGGGCCTCTTCCCAAATATTGAGCAGGAAGGGCGCCAACAATTGGCCATTTTGAAGGGGAACATCTAGTACACTTATCCTGACTAAAGTTGCTCCTCGCCTGTTCAAAGGCTCTGACGGTGACGCCGGCTTGGGCTCCACGATGACCTCCTTCCTGCCGTTGTGATGGTCTTGGTCCTGTTGCACCGAAATGGTTGCCTTTGCTTGATGCTCTTGCCTGCGCTTGCCTCCTTTGCACCAAAGAGGAAATGAGGACACTGCGCGGGCTGGCGCCCTCGGTCATCATGGCTTGCGTCATGGGCACCTCGTGTGATGCCCTCAATTCAATCATACACTAATCATACACGCAAATGTGTACGATCAAGATCAAGGACTCACGGGAAGATATCACAACACAACTCTAGACACAAACTAAAAAAAATACAAGCTTTATATTACAAGCCAGGGGCCTCGAGGGCTCGAATACATAAGCTCGAAAACATAAGAGTCAGCGGAAGCAACAATATCTGAGTACAGACATGAGTTAGACAAGTTTGCCTTAAGAAGGCTAGCACCAAAAGCAGAACGATCGAAAAGGCAAGGCCTCCCGCCTGGAGCCTCCTAACTACTCCCCGGTCGCCGACGGTCTCCACGTAGTAGTAGGCACCCTCGGGTAGTAGCAATCGTCAAAGGTGGCATCTGCCCCTGGGCTCCGGCATCTGGTTGCATCAACCTCGAAAGAAGAAGAAAGGGGAAAAGGGGAGCAAAGCAACCGTGAGTACTCATCCAAAGTACTGCAAGCAAGGATCTACACTACATATGCAACATTATCAAAGGAAGGTCAGATATGTGGACTGGCTGCAGAAATGCCAGAATAGAGAGGAGGCCTAGTCCTATCGAAGACTAGCATCTTATGGAAACCACCATCTTGCAAAGAAACAGAGGGAGTAGAGTACCGCAAAGTAAGGTAGAAGTAGTGTTATCAACCTCGTCGGAGATCCTTTCTCGACTCCTGAGAAAGAAATCTCAGAGCCATACTATCCAGCTTATCATCACAAACCATTACTCATCACCATCCAATTCTCATCACAAGTATCCAGTTCTAGTTGTATCGATCGATACAACTCCAAGTGTCCGCTATCAGAGGACAGGCTATCGATAGATGTTTTCTTCCTGCAGGGTGCACCAACTTACCCACCACGCCGATTAACTCCGCCGACACACTTTCCTGGTCATGCCCGCCTCGGCCAAACAATACGCCGCAACCCGACCTAGGCTTAATAGAGAGGCCAAAGACGGACTAAACCTATGCCCCTGTGGGTCATGGGCCATCTCCCGGGACTCCTGACGCTATGCGTATGGCCGGGTGAGCAAACCTAGCTACCTCCTTCAACAAGGCAAAGCGCCACGCATTCCAACCCGGTAGCGCGCCGCCACGACGTCTATTAAGCTTCTACCGATGTACATGACGCAGAATCCACCATACTATGCCCACGTGATGGTTAGTGCTATCGTGCTAGAGGCCCCTCGGATCAAATATCCAAATCGTAGTGGATTAGGAACGCAGCGGTAACAAGCAAGAGACTCACGAAAATGTGACCTCCGTTGCCTGCCTCGAGGACTTGCGGCAAGGGCTAGGAATGCCCGCCACGCCGTAATTATCTCGCGGGCACCCTCCAGTCAACCCGACTCCACATCACTCGCAATTAAGCTCGCTGGCACCCCTCGTGGTCGACCCGTCTTTAGTAACATGGCTCAGTGTAAAGTCATAGTAATCATAGTAACTGTGTGTCTAAACATCAAGGGGAAAGTCCGAGGAATCACCCCCGGTGAATTCCACTCGATGTAATCATCAAGGTGAACGTAAGAGGATTCACCCTCGAGGTCCACACTTGAGGGGTTGCACGATGCAGTCGTGACGGAAGTGGTTAAAGAGGAAATCACCCTCGATGACCACGACCGAATAGCTACACCACAAGGTTAACATCGGCGTCGATGAGGTCTCACCCTCGGTACTCGATAGTAACCCAGTAGTGTCGAGCAACTAAGGGGAAGTGATGTGCGGTGCCGGGGCCTGGTCTTCGATCCCGTTGATCGGGTCTTCTGATAATTCAGCGGGGCAGTCGGGACAAAGTGGGGGTCACTGATGGATCTCTAACCAACCTATACTAAGCAGTTTAGGATAAGCAGGTAAGGTACAACAGCAGGTACAAAAGCAGGCTATGCATCAGAATAGGAGCAATCAATAACAGTAGCAAAATCTAATGCAAGCATGAGAGACCGGAATGGGCGATATCGGGATGATCAAAGGGGGGCTTGCCTGGTTGCTCAGACGAGAAGGAGGGGTCGTCGGTGACGTAGTCGATCACAAATGCATCGGCAATGCCACGGGTCTACCGAAGAGAAGAGGGGCGTAAACAAGAAATACATAGCAAGCAAGTGTACAACAGGACAACAGCATAGCTAGACGTGTTCTAACGCGGTCCTAGACGTTATAGGTGAAGGGGAATTCAACAGGAAGGTGTTCCTTGCCCGGACCGTGGTCGATGTGATGACCGGAGGGGAAAAGTTCCATGTTCAGCATGCTAGGGCGTGTGATAGATGAACGGACCGCATATTCGGATTCGCTGGATTTTTCTCGAGCAACTTTCATATAGAAAACATTTTCATCCGAAAGTTACGGATTATTTACTACTAATTTCCAACGATTTAAACATTATTCTCAAAATTCTGGATATTAAATTAAATTCGAAAATAAAACAGTAAAATACCCTTTTTACTCTTGTGCAGTGCCAGCCACAAATAAAGACATGTGGGGCCAAGTCAAAGTCAACAACAGAGCAATCTATTGACCGGTCAAGTAGTGAATAGTGCATGGGTCCCGCGTGTCATTGTCTCGGCATAAACTAGGGCTAAATAAACTGGTTAATTAAAGGAGGAGGTCCCACTTGCCAAAGGTTAGTAACTAACCTATCCAAACTAATCTAATCCTAATTAATCTAAACTAACCGGCCAGCCCATCTAGCAAAGGGTTTAGCCGGGCACTTATGCGGCACACGCCACGCAAGACGTAACCATGGCTTAGCCATGGCCATGGCATCGGCCGCCGCCAAAGAACAAGCGACGAGCGCAAAGAAGCAGCAAAGAAGCAGCAGGAGCAGCGGCAACAGATGGTGGCAGCGACAGCAGTCAAGCAACATGGAGTAGGGCGAAGCGGCGACGACCAAACAGCAGCATGCATTGGGCAAGAAGGTGAGTAGCAGCGCCAACGCAGCAGCAGAAGCTCGTAACACGCACATACGTGACGCCAGACGCCCGCAGAATCAACAAAGGGGCGCAGCTCGGTGGCGTGGCCGCAGGGCGCTGCCGGGGCGAAGCGCCGGGCGAGGCAGGCCCGGCCGGGCGGAGGCGCCAGACCGGAGGGCGTCGGCGTCAGCAGGAGGGTGTGGGGCCATGGACGGCAGCAGCATACGGGTGCACGCGCGCGTACACGACCAAGGCGAACTCGTGGACGACGACTACGGCGCAGATCGAGTGTACAAGGAGGGGGGATGGAGGAGGAGCTCACCGTGGTGCGGATGACGAGCTCGGGGAGGCCGGATGTGGACCGGAACGGTGGGAATCGACGATGGCCGCCGGCAATGTACGTGATGAAGAAGACGGCGATGCCGAGCGTATGAGCCGCGCCGGCTTGAGCTGATGCCCGGGACGGACGAAGCCGGCCTCCGCGGATCTCCTGGATGTCCTTCCACGCGAAGGCGACGATAGTGGCCGCGACGGTGACGATGGCGCGGCGACGATAGCTTCGGGTGTGTGCGGGGGAGCGAGCAACGGAGCGAGGGAGGAAGAAGTGGCGGCTAGGGTTCGACCGGGGGAGAAAGGAGGGGCTTGAGGTGGCCTTGTAGTAATCGGGAGGCGGATGGCCGCCACGCACGGCATGGCCGGGCGGATGAGCGCCACGGCCCCCCTGTCCCCTCAGAAGCGAGAGGAACAGGACACGTGGGGGTGAGCCGGGCCTTTTGTAGCTAGCTGGGCCAAAGTGGCCAGTAGTAGCTCTCTCCCTTTTGGCTTTCTATTTACCTTTTATAACTCTGTTTTGCATATTAATTAGTTAGCAAACGAGTTTTGTAAAAAGTGTAGATGGCCACATAAATAGTATTGCAATATTCGCATCAAGCTACAAAAGGTTTGGTACTCAAATAACTTAGTTTGTTATTTTATAAATTATAAAAGGCTTTCAATTAATTGCTTAAGCCACTATTTTAGTTATTGTTGTGCATTAAAACACTTTACAAAAAAAATGTTGGCTCACCACCAATATTAACAAATGAAAATTTGCTACACGATGAACATTTTACTTTTGTCATTTGAAAACTTTTATTTTTGACTTTAAATTGGATTTGAATTTGAATTGTGATTTGGATCAAGTGAAGATTAGCAAGAATAACATGATGGCATGGCACCATTAGTAGGGGATTACTGTAGCATGACACTGGGGGTGTTACACCTCGTGAGGTACCCCGCCTTGATTTCTCCGCCTCCTCACGGGCCAGCCTGACGAGGCCGTGCCTGAGGAAGCTTCATGTCGTCCACCCCGCGAGGCTTGGCCACTCGCGAGGGTCTTGAGCTTGTGCTGATGAAGATGGGCTGTGCTGGGCCACCCCTTGAGCCACGCCAGCAGCCGCAGTGTGCAAGTCTGGTACCCCTGCTCCTGCACCGACAAGAGCTCCCCGGCCCAAGGCGCACTGGACTTGGCTGAGCAGAGAAGCGAAGGGCGAAAGGGCGTCAAGGGCCCTAACAGCCTGGGGTTTTGGGCGCCAAGGTGGCGGTTGATTGGACGTGGGCGTCTGCTTCCCCGCGACGCCTTGGCAATCAAGGCTGAATCGACAAAAGAGCGGCACCCGTCTAGGCTTTACCTCCTTTGCATTCTCCAGTCATTGCCCAGATCCCCTTTCTTGCGCCTATCCTTCCTGCTTCCGAAATCTCCAGATTTACTTCGACCGCATGCCCTAGCAAGATATGGCGCCTCGCCAGACCCCGGCCGGAGCTTGGTACTCGCTTGCTTTGGAATCCCCTAACGTGTCGGAGAAGAGACTTGCTCGGGCGCGCCGGATGGTGGCGGCACAAGGCAACGACGGGGTAGCGGTGCTCAGGGCTGGCTCCGCCCTTCCCGAGGACCAAGGAAGCACCTTCTATCCGCTCTTCGTGAGCGCCATTGCTGCCGGTCTGGTGCCTCCCTTTTCTGAGTTCGCCTACTATTGTGAGGCTCATGTCGGGGTGCAGCCCTCAGTGGCCTTGCTGCGCCACTACTTCTACCTCCGGGCCTCTCGCGGCTCCATCACCAAGGCGCGAAGCTTTGTCACGTATGGCAGCTCCAACGCCATCTCGAAGCCCGGGAAGAGGATTGAAGGATTCAGGAGCAAGTGGGTCATGGTGGATGCTGGGCGCATCCATCCTCGGCTGATTCTGCCCACGGAGCAGCCCACGCCCATCGACGATTGGTCTAGCACAGAACTCGTGGATCCCCGTGCGAAGCCAGTGCTGGAGAAGATGAACGCGGACATGTGGCCGGGCAACATGGCGACGACGAAGCTGACCGGGGCGTCGCTCCTGAGGGAGTTCCTGGAGCACCGGGTGGCCCCGCTTCATCAAGATTTCGCTCACGGCTGTGGAGGCCTCGCCCGAGCCCCGTAGTCTTGGCCGACGGAGATCTGGCCGCGGTCCTCCAACCTTTGGTCGGGGGAGAAGTGGTGAGGCTGGAGGGCGCTCCTATACCCCAGTTCCTTCGAGATGATTGGGAGCAGGTGGTAGACTCCATGCCCGCTTTTAACGGGGACGGGCATGTGCCCGCGGAGGTTCCCGAGGACCCGGCGGCCCTGGCGACGGTGAACATGTCCTCCGGCGACTCCAGCGGAGAGGAGGAAGAAAAGGAGCGGGGAGAGGGGCCCGACTCCGAGGCGACTCAACAGGAGTCGAGAGCGCCTCCCGGCACAGGTCCCGCGCTCTCCGCCTCTTGCTCTGGACGATGATGAGGATGGCGATGAGCGGGCGGCGAGAGCTTGCCCTCGATCCCGGGAAGGACAGACGGGCTGGTCCCCGGGTCTGCCCTGCCCGAGGCAATCTGCAGACGCGCCTCCTGCTCCCGAGCCTCTTGAGGCTGATCCCTGCAGCCGGCTCTCGGGCTTCAAGTTCGGCCGGAGGTTGCTCGAGCCCACGAGCGATGTTCAATAAGTGCTATATTCTTGTTTTATTCCTTGCTTTGTCACTGAGGCTTGATATTTGTATTCCTTGGCTAAGCTGGCGCCTGCGGCGAAGAAGCCGAAGGGAGCTCCCGAGGCTTCGTCCGGGGCAGCGTCTCCGTCCGCGAAAGAAGGTGACGGCAAGACACGGGCCTCTCCTGCCCGGTCATCCTCGCGAGGCCTGGCGGAGCTAGCTGGGGCGAGCTCAGCCCCCATGGCCCAAGCGACTCCCGAGGTATCCTTGCCTGATGCCACTACCGCAGTCGTCGGGGTGCAGAAGGTCCCGCTTCAAGATGATGTGATTACGCTGCCCTCCTCTCCTCCTACTCCGCCAGATGCTATCTCTCCGACTCCGCCTACTGTCCTGGATCGTGCTGCTGCTCAACTGGACTGGCTGCGCCAAGATCTTCTGGGCACAGACCCTCGCTTGGTGGCCGGACGCTTAGAGCTGGCCTCCGGCTAGGTTCGCTCTGATGCTTCGATTCGAGCGGCGCTGGTTCAGGCCGCGACGGCTTGCGACGAGGACAAACAGGCCGTCCTTGGGGCAAAGGCCGTTCGCGATGCCGCCTTGGGGGAGGTAGCCGATGTCCGAGGTCGCTGCAAGGCGCTGGAGAGCGAGCTGCAGGGCCTGTGCGACCAGCTTGCCAAGGAGGCCCACGTCCGCCAAGAGAAGGAGGAAGACATGAAGGCACGTGAGGCGGCCGCCAAGGACCGGGATGCCAAGCATGACCGGCACCGTGACCGCTTGGGTGCGCTGGAGCAGGAGTTGGAGGCGAAGAGGATCGAGCTGGACGACAAGGCGCGGGTCCTCGCCGAGGACCGTGTGGCCTTCGCGGAGCTGGATGCGAAGGCTCGCACCTTTCTAAGGTCGCTTTACGACAGCGGCCTAGAAAGCCCGCTGGCCGGTGCCGAGGACGGCCCTGCCAAGCTGCTTCCCTTCCTGGTCCGCGCCCTTGAAGAAGTCACCCTTGGCCTTGGCCCCACGGCTGAGGCTGAGGCGCGTGTCTTGTCTTCTGCAGCGCTGACGCGCGTTCTTACCCACGTCTACCTTCGCGACCCCGACGTCGACCTCGACAGCCTGCTGGAGCCCGTGAGCGGCAAGCTTGCCGCTGCCGCTGCTGAGGCCGTGAAGGGTTGAGCGGAGGCTCTGCTGGCGAAGTTCTGGGCCTTCAGCACCAAGCCGAAGCGAGGCGCTGCCAATCCAGAGGCTTCACAAGGCGAACCCGCCCAGCGCAGCTCCGCCGCCAGCGACGGTGCTGCCAACAAGTGACTCCTTTGTGGCTCATGTCCTGCTTTCAGCTCCTGCAAGATGCATAATGCCTCGTGGAGGCGTTTAAACTTGCGCTTGGCGTTGTGAAAACAGTTATGGACTATAATATTTGCTTTTGAATTCCTTGAGATTTGCGCTTTTCCTTCCTACTTGCTTATGTTCTATGCCGGCAGAGCCCGGCCCCGCGCATTCCTCGGCTGCCGTTAGCCCCGACCGAAAACCAGGACGGGACCAAGGGGTGAGGGGCTACGTGACAAGTTAGGCTCCTGAGTCCCGATGCTCAGGAGTCCCCCTTGGTGCACGACAGCAAGTAGGGAGGTGAGATGTATGGGTGAATGTACCATTCCACGTCTGCAGAGCCCGGCCCCGCGCATACCTCAGCGGTCGTTAGCCTTTCGGAACTAAGGGGTAAGGGGCTACGTGACCAGTTAGGCTCCTGAGTCACGATGCTCAGGAGTCCCCCTTGACGTTCAAACGACCTTCGTACCTTGGCTCCGCTCGGGGAGGGCGCAGTGACGAACCAGGCCCGAGGGGCCTGGCTGGAGTGGCGTGGCGTCAGGCGTGACCGAGCATAGCCCGTGCCCAGCCCCTCGTGTGGCATTCCCAAGGGAGGCGCATGATGAGGCCAGACATCGAGCTCTGGACTCCCCGAGGTTGATGCGCCGGGGCCACCCTCGCTTGTTTATCACCAGCCATGAGCATAGCGCTCAGATATGTATGGGCATAGCCGCTCCTCGGCAAGGTCGCCAGCCAAGACGGAGCATGGTGCTTCCATTGGTTCGTGGAGGGGCTCTCCTCCGGAGGAGCCCCGGGCGCAGGGTATAACCCCGCTCTAACACGTGGCTGGCACGGTAGGGCTTGACGAGGTGTATCTGGGCACCCATGAGCCAGCGCGGGACTCACGGTGCCCTACCTCAAGGCGGGTTGCGCCTGGCACTGGGCCTTAACGTGTGATGTGTTCCTGCAAATTTGGGTAGATGTCGATGCTCACGCCCTCGTGTCCTGCCCTCGAGCGGGTCTCACCTGTCAGCCGGTATGCCAGGTCGCGATGCCGTGGACAAGGCCAGAGGGTGAGGGCTGGAGAGCCAGTAGGAGCCCATGAGTCGCGATGCTCAGGTACACCCCCTTTAACGTGCAAGCGACCGACATGAAGGAAGAAGGGGTGGCATGGACAGGCACCAAATAACAATCATGATGGGTCAAACGCACAACCCGAATAAACACAAGAGGGGTACATGCCGCTGGGTCTGGCCCGAGTGGCTTGGGGATAATGCAGCCCGAGGGGCGCCCCCAATAAAGTAAGCTAGGAACATGAAGCAAAAGGGATACACGCTGTAGGGATGGACCCACGCGGCCTGGGAATGATGCAGCCTGGGGGCGCTCCAGCCTGAAAATGAAACTCAAGGACGCCACCGATAACGTTGAAGACGAAGGGATGCTGAAGTAGCGGACGTCGTGGGCTGGGAAGCCGATCTTCACGAGCCCCTGTGCCCAGAGCCTCGGGAGGCTCCGGCGCTGTGGCTCGCTCGGCTATCTCCATCTCCGCCAGGACTGTGGAACGCCTGGCCTCTTGAGCCTCCAGGATGCTCCTCATGAGGCGCTGGCGCGTGGCAGCCGCATTCGGCACACCGTAAGGCATGCGAACATAGCTGTGTGGTGGACCTTCACAGCGCCCCACGCGTGAGGGGCCGAGGCGCCTCGAGAGGCGGCTCGGTTGAGCCCTGGTATGTCGATGCAGACGCTGCAGCCCACCATCCTCGCCGGATGGGGAGCTACGGCGGTAAGCGGCGGCTGCCACTCATGACTCTTGACTCCTGCAGCTCCTCAATGATCTGGCTGACGAACTCCTGAGGGTTTGGCCTTCCTTGCCTTGCTCCTTCCTGAGGGAAACGTTCTTTGAAACACGCCTCCAAGTGGTGCCCAAGCGCCTCCCTCGTGATCTTAGCAAGGTCGGTGGCCCTCCGTGAGAGAGAGCCCCGATCCTTGCTCGAGGAGGCGCGGCGCGCCTTCCTATGCGACAGAAGGAGGTGCCCCCTGAACAGGCGCGGACCCCGAGGGGCCTGCCTCCCGAGGGGCCGGGCCAGGCAATGTCTTCTTCCTCTTGGGAGAAGCCTCTGGGAGCCTCCCGCTCCTGCAATCTGGGTCTTCAAGTGACGCGGCTCGAAAAGCACGCTCCAGGGAGCACACTGCGTCTCTCTCTCTTCACTAGGCACCGTGATGACTCCACCACTTCCCGGCATCTTGAGGACGTTGTAGCCGTGATGAGTCACGACCATGAATTTGGCCAGAGCTGGGTACCCGAGGATGTCATTGTATGGCAGGCAAATGTGGGCGACGTCGAAGTCGATGAGCTCAGTGCGGTAGTTGTCGCGCGCTGCGAAGGTGACAGGGAGGCGGACCTGCCCAATCGGAATTGTGGAGCCATCGGTGACTTTGGAGAAAGGCTTGGTTGGCTGAAGCTGATTGTAAGGCACCTGGAGATTGTTGAATGTCTCTATGGACAGGACATTGAGCCCTGTTCCACCATCGATGAAGGTCCTGGTGACTTGCATGTTGGCCGGCGATTGGGGAACAAAGCATCGGAGGACTCGGCCGTGGGTCACAAGACTTGAGCCGATCCACTGAAATGAACATGATGGCACACGCCGACCACCGAGAGAGCGCTGGATTCGAGCTTGGGGAGGACTGCATTTACTTCAAGGGTGAACTGCTTGAAGATGCGCTGGGAGGCAGGGCTTGAGCTCCGCCCAGATGCAAGCGATTATGCGGCGGCTCACCGGAAGCCCCCAGCCCCTCGTCCCGATGATGGTCTTTGTTTCTCCTTGATCATGCGGTGGCAGAGGAGGGAGGCCTGCGTTGCCTTGTGGGCGATCCTCGCGAGGTCGATCCCTCCAGCCTCCCTCGCGAGGCTGATCTCGCCAGGGTCCTCGCGAGGTCGGTCGCGCCACCCTTGGCGAGGGCCACGGTCTTCCCAGCGTCCGCTGCTTCTTCCTCCTCCTCGGCCGTAGCCTCGATCACCGCGGTCAAGGCCGATCGATTCGCCCTTCTCGCACGGCTCTGAGTTCTTGACATTCGTTGGTGTTGTGGGTGTGGAGGTCATGGTACACACAGTATCGGATGCCCTTGGAAGACTCAGGCTGATCCCTGCCTCGCTTGGTGTCTGGTTCTGCCGCGAGCACGGCAGCCCCCTTGTGCTTCACCTTCCTTGACCTTGGGCTTCTTCTCTTCTGGGTCTGCAGCCGGCAGCTCGAGGAGGGAAAGGCGTCCTTCCTTAGCCCTGGCGCACTTGGTCGCCAAGGACGTGCACAGGTCTTCATGCATCGCCAGCTCCTCCTTCATCTTGATGTCACACACACCGTCGGAGAAGGCTGAGATGATGGCCTCCTCGGTCACCTTGGGAATCTTGAGGCGTGCGTTGTTGAAGCGTTGGATGTACTTCTGCAGGGTCTCTCCTGGCTGCTGCTTGATGCAGCGCATGTCGCTCACGGCAGGAGGCCGGTCACGAGTGCCTTGGAAGTCGGGCGATGAAGCGGGTGCGCATCTCGTCCTGTGGAGGAGATCGTGCAGAGCTGTGTTTAGGAGCCAGGTGCGGGCACTGTCTTTGAGCGCCATGGGAAACCAGTTTTCCATGACCTTCTCGTCCCGTTGGCGGCTGATGCCCAGCTCGTAGAGCTGGAGGAACTCCGCAGGGTCGGCCGTGCCGTCGTAGCGAGGAGGCAGGTCTGGCCTGAACTTGCCGGGCCACGCGACGCTGCGTAGCTCGGCAGTGAAGGCGCGGCAGCCTATAGTGGCCACGGGAGGCCTTTGGTGACGAAGGGCTTGGTCTTGCGGGTCCCCGTGTGCTGCCGTTGGGAGCGGCGCCGGGTCTTGGCGTGCCGAAGCAGGAGCGCGGTCGTGACGGGCCGATGCAGGGTGCACTCGGGCAGCTTCTTGGGGGCGAGGGACCTCTTGACAGCTTTTGTCTTGCTGTGCTGGTGCCGGACGGAGTAGATTCCGCCCAGGGGCCACGCGCCTTGGGGCCAAGGCGCCTTCTTGAGGGGAAGGAGGCTGAGGCGCTCCCGGAGCTTCATCGCCCGCGCAAGGCGGGGCGCGGTGCAGTGAGAAGGACGGCGCGGGGGAGCCTTTCGCGGCGCGACGAAGCTCGGGCGACGTGGTCGAGCCACTCCTCGTGAGACATCGTTGACGAGGCGTAGCGCAGGAGCTCGTTTGCCGCGATGAGCGCGACTCGAGCTCGATGGCGCGCGCGAGCGCGAGACGGGCGGCACCACCGGGCGAGCGGCGAGGAGAAGGTACGCCGCTCGCCACGGACGGATGTTGGGACGATGCTTGCTGCTCGTTCCCCGCCGGGCCGGTGGCGGCGTTGACGGCAGGTGATGGGGAACGGCGGGGGCGGCCGCTGACGGGGGCCGTCTGGGCGACGCTGGTGGCGAGAGCGGCCCGGCGCTCGGCGCAGGCCCGACGAGCGTCCGACATAGATGCGATGGGCGGCGGAGAACAGGGCGGCGGAAGACGGGTTCCTGTGCACCCCTACCTAGCGCGCCAAATGTTGGATTTCGGGTTCCGGCAGACCCTCTAGGTTCGAACTCTGGGGTGCACGCGGAGATCTCACCCCCTACCTACATGCACCTCGTCGCCTCGCAAGGATCTAAACTACACAAAGAGCAACACAAGGGACACAAGGTTTATACTGGTTCGGGCCACCATTGTGGTGTAACACCCTACTCCAGTGTGTGGTGTGGTGGGTTGCCTCTGGGGCTGATGATGAACAATACAAGGAAGAACAGCCTCGCGAGGGTCTGTTCTTGGCCGGTGCGACGAACTGCTAGGGGGAGTTTGGTCGCTCTCTCTCTCTAGATTGCCTTACCTCTAGCTCTGATCTGGATTCCGGATCCTACCTGTCTCTACCCTGTGGGTGGCTAGCCCTATTTATAAGCAGAGGCCCTGGGTCTCTTCCCAAATATTGAGCGGGAAGGGTGCCAACAATTGGCCATTTTGAAGGGGAACATCTAGTACAGTTATCATGACTAAAGTTGGTCCTCATGTTCAAAGGCTCTGACGGTGACGCCGGCTTGGGCTCCACGATGACCTCCTTCCTGCCGTTGTGATGGTCTTGGTCTTGTTGCACCAAAATGGTTGCCTTTGCTTGATGCTCTCGCCTGCACTTGCCTCCTTTGCACCAAAGAGGAAATGAGGACACTGCGCGGGCTGGCACCCTCCTAGCGCCCTCGGTCGTCATGGCTTGCGTCATGGGTACCTCGTGAGGTATCCCGCCTTGATCTCTCCGCCTCCTCGCGAGCCAGCCTGACGAGGCCGTGCCTGAGGAAGCTTCCTGTCGTCCGCCCCACGAGGCTTGGCCCCTCGCGAGGGTCTTGAGCTTGTGCTAATGAAGATGGGCCGTGCTGGGCCACCCCTTGAGCCACGCCGCAGGCCGCAGGCAGGCAAGTCTGGGTACCCCGTTCCCAGAACGCTGACAAACCCCAAAGTCCTGTCTTGATGTAGTGTTCGAGTTAGTGGCTACCACTGCTGGCACCAGCTCTTCAAACTCGTTGCCTGAATCAGTTCGGCTTCTTGAGTCTCAACTTCAAGTTGAAAGACATCGATCGACATGTTATGCGACAGAAGTCAAGGACCGAGAAGTCCCCTGCAGAATTCAGATGCATACTTTCTGGTGCAACAACAAAGCGTATTTGGAGGACTTAAGCGCCAAACAAGAGAAAGTTAATAAGCTTTCTAAGCATCTTGCCAAAGATTATGGGTACCAGGATATTGTTTCTTGAGCTCTTCAAGTGGTTTCAGTTCTGGACTTGTTTTGTCATGGCGTTTATATGCTGTTGTGTTCCCTATATTTGCACTGGTGGCGAACTTTGATGCCCGGTGGATGTAATATGTGTAATAGCCGTGATAGCCTAGTGTAAGTTGCTTGCTTATTTATTTCCTTGTTGTCTTGTTTATTTGTTTGCTTGTAGTCGCGGCAGTTCTTTTTCTCGCGGTTTGCTAGTGGTCGCAACAACCTATTTTTTAAAACTAGGCCACAATAACCATGGGCTAATATTTATCGTAGTGACACCGCACTCACGGTCAGAAACTGTGGGCCTTCTACGGGCCATATAAACAATGGGCCTTCCACGGGTCAGAGAAACAATGGGCCTTCTACGGGCAGTAAACAATGGGCCTTCTACGGGCCGTATCATCAATGGGCCTTATACGGGCAGTATGATCGATTGGCCAAACATGGGCCAATAACAGGCCGCATTATGGCTGTAAACGGGCTAGAGTTAGAATCGTCGGATCATGGGCCGACCATAACGGGCCATCGTTAATAGACCGTATTTCATGATGCTATGAAAATGGCCCAACGTGTTAACGGACCAAAAACGGGCCGACTGTAACCACGGGCTGAATTTGGCCCATAAGCGTAAAATAGCAAGAACGGGCCGTAAGAAAAGCGAATCTTTGAAATGAGCCCAAGAATAAATGGGCTCGAGAAGGCCGAAGATAACATGGGCTGGAAAGCGGATCAACGGAATAACGGGCCCTTAATGGGTATAAAGTGATACACCTTTGTTCATTACGGGCCGATTTCACCACGGCCGTTAATGGGTGTAAAGTAATACATCGCTCATTACGGGCCGATTTCACCACGGGCCGTTAATAGGCCAAGAGTTACATAGGGCCTCATATGGGCTGAAAGACGTCATGGGCCATACATGGGCCGAAGCGAAAACGGCTGGAATCATATTGGGTGGCCCAGATGACGCCATCGGGCCTAATTCGGATAGGGCGAACGGGCCTTGGGTTAGCAGTCGTAAATGGGCTATATGCGAACATGCCGCTAACAGGCTTTACATGGGCCGTCCCGCCACCTTTTGACCAAGTCAAATGGGCCGGCCTTTTCACAGGAATGGGCCTCTGTTGGGCCGTTCCACGAGTCGACGTATCATAGGCGCCTTCTGTCCAATGAGTGGATGACATCTGTCCCAACGGTGAGCCGACACGTGTTTCCTCCAGCCAATGATGATTTTACACGTGGAAAATCCCCATTGGTTGGGGCTGTTAACGGGTTATCGGATCCAAAACCCGACCCGATAACTTAACGATGTTCCGTTACGGTGGATGCCACGTGTCGGTCACCCTTGACGAAAGCACTTCCGTGACGCGCGATTTATCGTCATGGAAGTGGACACTTCCGTGATGATAATTTTGGTAATGTCATGGAACACTTCTACGACAGCAGAGGTATGACTATCTTGATTCTATCATAAATTTGCCATGGATGTACATGCATGACAAAAAACGCGACCTACTGTGACAAACGCGTATCATCACGGAAGTGTTTTTTTGTAGTGTTATCTCCTTGCACGACACGCAATTGATCTCTGAACATCAATCGATCTCGTCAACATGTGTCGGGGCATGAACCGAATGGGATGTCAAAACTAAGGTGCGAAGCGACACATAGTGTATGCATGTCGGACAAATTACAAAACAATGGAAATACAAGCATGGTCTAGGCGCACATGCGAATGATACTCGGCGGAATGTTCAAATGAGGCATGCGGGAGGATGGACTCGACCAGAGGGTGACATGATCAATGGAGAAGAGGGTTGGAGAGGAATGAGAAATAAGCAAACGCCACATGATTATACTTGAACGGCTCAAATAAACAATAAGTTGTCTCGCTTGGCCTACATAGTGAAAAGCCTAACGCAGAGCACTGACGCTCGAATATGGCCGGGAAAACTGGCAAACCGACATGTGGGGCACACCTGTCGGGACGATGTAGCGCAGACTAGTCCAATGGAGGAGCTGGCCCACAACCTCCTCGCCACCGGCAACCGTTCATGTGGGTCGTGGGGGCCAACAACGTGGCGCAGCTCCAGCACCGCCTCTGGACACGGCGACCGCGGTGAGGGACACACTCATCATCGCTAGACACGGTCGGTTTCAGTGTGTCGAGGGTGGCGTTAGTGTTGTGGCACGACCAACAGTATGTTTGGTTTGTGCCCAAGGTTGCCCCATCAAAGCATTGGGTAGCGAAAATTTTGGTAGAGGTTTTGGTTGCCCATGATTTGGCCGACATTAGCAAGAAAAATGAACTAGAGTTGGCTAGAGTTCATTGGCATGCCAAAAAAATGGCAACCATCCAAACAAATACCAATCTTTGGGTCATGACCAAAATTTTGGTAAGGTGCACTTTGGCCACAATCCAAACACACCCCAACACCCGGCTCATCGAGGATGCAGTATACTGGACGCCGTCCGCGGAGTGGTGTAGCATGACCAACTGCATCCTCAGGACCTGAGACCATGCCGGGTCATCTCGCTTTTTCAATGACATGCGTTGATCGCATGCGAGCAAAGGGCATCTCCAACGTTGCCACGACCGCAGCTGACTACCCTGGCATACCAAAAACCCTCGTCCCTCGCGCCGTCGTGCGGTGCATTCCCAGCCGGCGCCAGCTGCCCGCATTCATGTCGTTTGTCCGTATGCCGTCGTTAAGAGGCTCGATGCCCAAGGAACCAACTTTGGCAACTTAATGACGCACCAGGACGCTTGGCCTCACCGGAATGCGCTACTCAAAGCGGCAACACCCAGCTAACCTCCACACCATAACACATTGTCCTCCTACCTCGCACCACATCCGCCATGACTGCAAGCGCGAACGCTCTACGGGAGATCTTGTCTTCGGGGATGAAGCTCGAGGTCGCCGCCCTCGCTCAAGTCGCCGCACAAGCGGTGGCCATGCTGGCGGCCGACGACGGGAGCACCGTCAGCCACGCGTCCTACTTGCCGCCGTCCAACGTCCGACACCACCGAGGTCGCGGACACCTCCGAGGATGAGTAGGGCATGGTACACGGCAGGGCATGGTGTGCCAACTGGCTGGTACGCCTCCCGTGTTCTACTTTTCCTCGCCGGAGACCGCACCTTCACTTCACGGGTCTTGAACCCCGCCCCCGTACATGGAGATCGCAGATGAAGGACGTCGGTCGCCGCCGTAGAATAGGTTTAGGGTCGGGTTTCTTTTATTTTTCTGTCCTATAAAAGTTCGAAATGTAATGAAAAGCTGCCGTGTTTGCATTAATCTCGTCCAGTGTATATGAACTTTCACAATAATATAGTATATTGTCGGAGCACTAGCAAGATGCCCGTGCGTTGCACGGAAGATCAAGATCTTGTGGGAGAAAAGGATGAATGAGGGAAGGCCTTATCTGCAAATGCACATTCACGCATTTCATATCTTTCTACATCTACGAGAACCTATGAAAGGGTTAACGTAAATTGCCTCTATCTCTCCTCCCCTGATTTTCATGGTGGTGGGCCCCTCCCTCCCCCCAATCTACAATCAATGGCTCACACGTTTCACATTATGTTAATTACGTAACTGTAGCATTACTCGTTGAGGGAGTCCTGGACTAAGGGGTCCTCGGATGTCCGGTCTGTTATCTATGGGCTGGACTGATGGGCTATGAAGACACAAAGACCGATGACTATACCCATGTCCGGATTGGACTCTACTTGGCGTGGAAGGGACGCTAGGCGGCCGATTATGAAGATTCCCTCTAATGTAACCGACCTCATGTAACCCTAGATCTCTCCAGTGTCTATATAAACCGGAGAGCATAGTCCGGATAGGACAGATTCATGACCATATACTCATAGGCTAGACTTCTAGGGTTTAGCCAATATGATCTCGTGGTAGATCAACTCTTGTAACACTCATATTCATCAAGATCAATCAAGCAGGAAGTAGGGTATTACCTCCATAGAGAGGGCCCGAAACTAGGTAAACATCGTGCCCCCCGTCTCCTGTTACCATCGATCCTAGACGCACAATTCGGGACCCCCTACCCGAGATCCGCCGGTTTTGACACCGACATTGGTGCTTTCATAGAGAGTTCCACTGTGCCGTCGATGAAAGGATTCGATGTCCCCTTCGATCGTCAGTAATGACGCCATTCAGGGAGAAACTTTTCTCCCCAGACAAATCTTCGTGTTCGGCGGCTTCGTACCGCGGGCCAACTCTCTTGGCCGTCTGGAGCAGGTTGATAGCTACGCCCGTGGCCATCAGGTCAGATTTGGAAGCTTGAACTACGTCACGGATATCCGTGGATACTTGATCTTCGATGGATTTGAGACCGCGGCGATCGCTCCCCTTCTCTCCGATGAACATGACTTAAATTTGTTATCGGAGCACACCCAGGAGATGGATCCTGTTGCTGCAACGGCCTCAGTACCGAAGCAGATCATCCCCTCCGAGGCCATAAAGTCCGCAGCGTTGGAGCCGCACACGGACTCGACACCCTGCAAATCTTGTGACAATGGAACTCCAGACTCGTATCCGGCCATACGTTCCAGAGCAGATGCATCTGCGGACACCGAGCTGGATCGGTTATCGATTTTCAAATTTAGCGCCGCAGACATCTTCCAGCGTTCGCCTTTGGGTGACGTACTGAACTCTTTGAAGAAATTATCCTTGGTAGAGGACTCACAGCCGAACTATGTCCGGTTCGAGCAAGAGACGGATGATGAGGAATTTCGCTTCCCACCCGCCACCCACTTCATAGCCACCGTCGATGACTTAACCGACGTGCTTGACTATGGCTCCGAAGACATCGACGGTATGGACGATGATGCCGACAGTGTCAGCGTTCTGGGAACGGGGGTCCCCAGACTTGCTCGCGGCCCACAACAGGTATTAGGCAACGCCGCAGACGGCCCATCTTCATCAACAAGGCATCCAAGACCCTCGCAAGGGTCTAAGCCTCGCGAGGCGGACGATGCAAGGCCTACTTTGGAGTGTCCTAGCCAGGCAGGCTCGCGAGGAGCGGAGATATCAAGGCGGGGCAAACCTCACAAGGCTCTCGTGACGTGAGCCATGACGAACGGTGTCAGGCGGGTGCCAGGCGGGCGCCGGTGCACGCAGCGTCCTTATTTTCTCTTTGGTGCTAAGGAGGCAAGCGCAGACGAACAGTACCGAGGCATCAGGCAAAGGTTGCGATATTGGTGCAACGAGACCAAGACCAGGAGGACAGCAAGGCGGAAGTCATCGTGGAGCCCAAGACGGCGTCACCCCAAAGCTTTTCGCAGGCGAAGACCGCTTTTGTCAGGATAGCTTGTACTAGCTATCCCCCTTCAAATTTGCCCGCTGTTGTTGGCTCCCTTCCCGGTCGATATTTGGGAAGAGGACCAGGGCCTCTATAAATAGGTCTAGCCACCACAGTAGCAAGGGGAACAACAACAAGAACAGATCGAGAAGCCAACACTCGCACAAGAACACCCCAACCTCACGAGGTTGTTCTTCCTTTGTACTGTTCATCATCAGCCCAAGAGGCAATCCACCACCACAACACTGGAGTAGGGTATTACACCAGAATGGTGGCCCGAACCAGTATAAACCCCATGTCTCTTTTTGTGTTGTGAGTTCGTCAAATTCGTCCGCAAGATCTTAGCGAGCCAGAGCGTAGATCAGTAGAAGGGAAAGACTTCGCGCACACCCAAGTGTTCAAACCTTAAGGGTTTGCCGGAGCCCCACATCCGACATTTGGCGCGCCAGGTAGGGGTGCGCCGTAGTTCCCCTCCATCGGTTCGTTGCTCCATCGCTCCGTTGTTTCCATGGCGGATGCTCGTCGTGCTCGAGCTAAGCGTCTGGCTGCCCTCTCTGCCCGCGTCGCTCATACGGCTCCCGTAGGCGGGCCACCTCGTCGTTCTCCGTCTCCCGTCGCCAATGCTGCCACCGGCCTGGCGGGGAACGAGCAGCATGCATCTTCGCTGCATCCCTCGGGGCGGCAGGACGGCCGCACCGCTACTCCGTCACTGACCCCGCCCGGTTCTTCGTCCCGCGCGCACCGCGCTCCCTTGGAGGCATGGGTCGCGCTCCTCGCGGCGAACGAGCTCCTACGCTACCGCCCTGCCGACCATGTCTATGAGGAGTGGCTCGACTGCGTCGCCGAACTGGTCTGCGCTGCAGGGGGCTCCACGGTGCTGTCCCACTCTCTGCCTCCCCCTCTACCAGCCGCGGATGACGGGGCTCATCGTGTGCCTCCACCACCTCAACCCCAAGATGGTGCCTTGGCACCAAGGTGCGCGCCACCGCGGTGTGACCCACCGCGCCTCGCGCCCGCGCGTGAAGAAAGAAGCTGCCAAGAAATCCCGCGGCCACGAGAAGCTGCACCGGTGCTCCCCGTGCCACCTCATCAAGACCGCGTGCCGCCCGCAGCGGCGCAGCGCGAACCCTTTCAAGACCAAGCTCCACCCCTGAAGTGGGCCCCGGCAACCACAGCCGGCTGTCGCGCCTTCACCCCCGAGCTGCATAGCGTCGCCTGGCCAGGCAGGTTCAAGCCAGATCTGCCTCCTCGCTACGACGGCACCGCCGACCCCGCGGAGTTCTGCAGCTCTACGAGCTGAGCATCGAAGCGGCCACCGGCAACGAAAAAGTCATGGCGAACTGGTTTCCCATGGCTCTCAAAGATGGGGCCCGCTCCTGGCTCCCTAACCTGCAGCACGGCTCGATCTCCTCCTGGGACGAGATGCGTGACCGCTTCATTGCCAACTTTTAGGGCACTCGCGACTGCCCGCCGGCCGCGGGTGACCTGCACCGCATCAAGCAACAGCCAGGGGAAACCCTCCAGAAGTACATTCAGTGTTTCAACAGCACTCGCCTCAAGATCCCCGAGGTCACCGATAAAGCTATCATCTCCGCGTTCTCTGACGGCGTCCGCGACATCAAGATGAAAGAAGAGCTCGCCATCCACGAGGAGCTCTGCACATCTCAGGAGCTGTTCAACCTGGCGACCAAGTGCGCAAGAGTTGAGGAGGGGCGCCTCTCTCTCCTTGAGATGCCAGCTGCAGGAGTGGAGGAGAAAAAGACCAAGGCCAAGGACGTGAAGCGCAAAGAGGCAGTGGTGCTCACAGCAGAGCCCGACACCAAGCGAGGCAGAGATCAGCCTGAGTTGTCCAAGAACGGCCGACCGTTCTGCGCCTTCCACAACCTGAACACCCACAACACCAGCGACTACCAAGAGCTCAGAGCCATATGAGAAGGACGCTACGGTCGACGCCCCGAGCGTAACGACCGGGGCTACGGCCGCGGTGGAGTACATGGAGGCGGATGCTGGGACGACCGTGGCCCGCGCCAAGAGTGGCGCGACAGGCCTCGTGAGGACCGCTGGCAGGACCAGTCTCGCGAGGGCGCCTGGAAGGACCCGCCTCGTGAGGATCGCCCCTAGGGCAACGCCGGTCTTCCCCCGCTGCCGCCACCAAGGAGGAACGAAGACCACCACCAGGACGAGGGGGCTGGGGGCTTCCAGGAGCCGCGCACGATCGCTTGCATCTTGGGCGGCGCACAAGCCCCAGCCTCTCAGCGCATCTTCAAACAGTTCGCACGTGAGGTGAACGCCGCACTCCCCAAGCTCGAGGCCACTCGCCCGCTCAGGTGGTCCCAATGCGCCATCACCTTCAACTCGGCAGACCAGCTCAAGTGCGCAGCCACCGCTGGCGCACTCCCTATGTTGTGCTCCCCACTCATCAGCAATGTGCAAGTTACCAAGACTCTCATCGACGGCGGCGCAGGGCTCAACATCTTATCCTTCGACACGTTCGACAACCTTCAAGTGCCCTATGAGCAACTCCAGCCAACCAAGCCTTTCTCAGGAGTGACTGATGGTTCCACCATACCGATACGGAAAGTCCGCTTGCCCCTCACCTTCGGCAAGCGCGACAACTACCTCACCGAGCTTGTCGACTTCGACGTCGCGCACATCCGCCTGCCATACAACGCCATCCTCGGGTATCCGGCCCTGGACAAGTTCATGGCAGTCATTCATCACGGTTACAACGTCCTCAAGATGCCAAGAAGCGGAGGAATCATCATGGTCCCATGTGAAGAGAGGGATGTGGTGTGCTCCCTCGAGCGTGCCTACCAAGCCGCAGCAATCGACGACCCCGACAGCAGAAGTGAAGGCTCTCCGGAGACCATCCCCAAAAAGAAGTTGCCGTGCCGCACAGGACCCCAAGGAGATAGCGCCGCGTCAGGAGCCTCGTCAGGATCAGCGCCCGTTCCAGGGGCGCCTACCTCCATCGCATAGGAAGGCGCGCCCGGTGCCCTCCTCAGGCAAGGCTCGGGGGCTCTCTCCTGGAGGGCCTTAGACCTTCCCAACCTCACGAGGGAGGCGCTTGGGCACCACTTGGAGGCGTGCTTCGCAGTACATTTCCCTCAGGAGAACACGGGGCAAGGAGTGCCCACCACCCAGGAATTCATCAACAAGACCACCCAGGAACTGCAAGAAGCAAGAGCCATGCGCGGCCACAGCCGCTCACAAGGCGCATCTCCCCATCCAGGTGAGGATGCAGGGATACATATCTGCGCCGACGTCCCAGGGCTCAACAGGGCCACATCTCAGGAACGCTTCTGGCCATCGCGTGTGGGTCGCTGTGAGGGCCCGCCACATAGCTACGTTCGCATGCCCTTTGGCTTGCCGAGCGTGGCGTCGGCCTATCAGCACAACATGCGGCAAGTCCTGGCGGCTCAGGAGGCCGGGTTCCACGCCATTCTGGAGGAGATGGAGACAGTCTTCAGGGAACCTCCCGAGCCCCCAGAACCTCCCGAGGCTCAGGGTCCCGGTGGCTCATGAGGAGCCATTCCTTCAGTGCACGGCTTTGGCTGCACCAACTCTACTTCGTCTACAGAACCAGGTGACATCTTCCAAGTTCGTTTAAGCTGGGAGCGCCCCTTGGGCTGCATTATTCCCAGGCCACACGGGTCCGTCCCTGTGGCATGTATCCCCTTTGCTTAAGTCTTTAGCTTACCTTGCTGGGGGCACCCCTCGGGCTGCATCATCCCCAAGCCGCTCGGGCCAGACCCAGTGGCATGTATCTTCCTGCATTCATCCTAGTCAATCTGCTCTTTATTCTTAACCTGTCGACGGCCATCGCCTGCTCAATCATCGCCTCCCCCGGGGCCTTCACACAGGCGCGGCGCTGGTGCATGGGTCCGTCCCTGCCACGGCCGACAAATCTGAGTGGTCGAGCTCGGCTCATGCACGCGCCACAAGACGTCACCTCACCAGGCCCTCGGTGCCTTCGCCTCACCCAGAGCAACCAGCGGTAGGCTAACAGCTCTAATGGTCAACCATGTTTCTTCTTGTGCCTGGTCACAGGAGTTCTGAGGGAAGGATAGCAGACGGCACCGCGAGTCTCCTTTTCCTCGTGCGATTCGCTTGCACGTTAAAAGGGGGGCTCCTGAGCATCGCGACTCAGGAGCTCTTACTAGCTCTCCAGCCCTCACCCCCTGGCCTTGACCACGGCATCGTGACCTGGCATACCAGCGGCGGCTGAGCTCGCTCGAGGGCCGGGAACTGAGGACGTTGAGCACTAAGGAGAGCATGGGGGATGGGAAACTCGTATGGGCTGGACTAGCTATGCCGCACAAGTAGGCGCGCAGCTCTAGCGTCACGTCAGGAGTCACCGCAAAATCAGCAAGATAAGTCCTGCACCCGGATCGGCTAAATGTTTGGGCCTAATGATCACTCACGCCCTGCCGCATCCCCGTTGCGGCCACGTCTACTCCCTTTCTCGCCTTACCATGGCTGCTTGAGCGCTAAGGGGACCTCCTGAGCATCGCGCCTCAGGGGCTCTTACTGGACCTCGGGCCGTGCACCTCCTGGCCTTGACCACGGCACACGACCTGGCATACCAGCGACGGCTGTAGCCGCCTTGGGACCGGGACCCGTCAGCGTAGAGCAACAAGCTATCGCGAGGAAAGAAAGGGGGGACCGAGCCTTAACGGGACGTGCGTTCACCAAGTTTTTATAACAAGGAAGATAAGCATGGAAAGACATTACAGACCCTTACATGCCCCCACGGGGTGATTCGTGATCCTTCGCAGGAAACAAAAGTTGTTACTAAGGGGATCTGGCGAAAGGCAAGGAAGAAGCAATGAAGGAAAAACTGCTTGTGCCAGCCTTTGTCAGGGCAGGCAGTTGTCGAGGCAGCGTGGGGAAGCGGAGACGCCGACGTCCAATCAACCGCCATGCTCGACCGAGGCCACAGGCTTTTGGGGCCCGCGGCGCTCCGAACTTGACCCTTCACTTCGCTGTGAAGCCAAGCCCGAGCGCACCTTGGGCTCGGGGGCTACTGTCGGCGTTCTGGGAACGGGGGTCCCCAGACTTGCCTGCCTGTGGCCCACAGCATGGCTAGGCAGCAGGCCATACGTCCCATCTTCATCAACAAGGCATCCAAGACCCTCGCGAGGGTCCAAGCCTCGCGAGGCGGATGATGCAAGGCCTTCTCTGGAGTGGCCTAGCCAGGCAGGCTCGCGAGGAGCGGAGATATCAAGGTGGGGTAAACCTCACGAGGCTCTCGTGATGTGAGCCATGACGAATGGTGCCAGGCGGGTACCAGGCGGGCGCCGGTGCGTGCATCGTCCTTATTTTCTCTTTGGTGCTAAGGAGGCAAGCGCAGACGAAGAGTACCGAGGCATCAGGCAAAGGTTGCCATATTGGTGCAACGAGACCAAGACCAGGAGGACGGCAAGGCGGAAGTCATCATGGAGCCCAAGACGGTGTCACCCCAGAGCTTTTCGTAGGCGAAGACCGCTTTTGTCAGGATAGCTTGTACTAGCTGCCCCCCTTCAAATTTGCCCGTCGTTGTTGGCTCCCTTCCCGCTCGATATTTGGGAAGAGGACCAGGGCCTCTATAAATAGGTCTAGCCACCACAGTAGCAAGGGGAACAACAACAAGAACAGATCGAGAAGCCAACACTCGCACAAGAACACCCCAACCTCACGAGGTTGTTCTTCCTTTGTACTGTTCATCATCAGCCCAAGAGGCAATCCACCACCACAACACTGGAGTAGGGTATTACACCACAACGGTGGCCCGAACCAGTATAAACCCCGTGTCTCTTTCTGTGTTGTGGGTTCATCGAGTTCGTCCGCAAGATCTTAGCGAGCCAGAGCGTAGATCGGTAGAAGGGAAAGACTTCACGCGCACCCTAGTGTTCGAACCTTAAGGGTTTGCCGGAGCCCCACATCCGACAGACAGGGAGCAAGGCCAAGACCCGCCATTCACTGGACGTTGGACGGCCACCTCTTCGTACGATGTGTACATGGTTGATACACCTAAAAGATCTGGCGACAATAAAGAAGAGCCAGATAAGAACAAACCCAAGGAGACGCAGTCCAAGCACCGCTGCCCCAAGCGTCGTTCTAAGCATCATCGCTCAAAGGATGGCAACACTGGCACCGGAGAAAATGGTACTCCGGGCGACGCCGAAAGCAACGAAGACCCTGTCGGAGCTACATCCGAACAGGAGGAAAACGGCAACGAGCAAGATAACCCTGATGAACATGCCATAGAAGACGACACGGAGGATGATAGTTACCATCCGCCCTTAGAAGAGGAGACAAGCCTCGGCAATGAAGATTTCATCGTGCCCGATGACCCTCTGGAGCAGGAGCGCTTTAAGCTTCAACTCATAGCCACTGCAAGGAGCCTGAAAAAGAAGCAACAACAGCTTCAAGCTGAACAAGACCTGCTCGTTGATAGATGGACTGACGTCCTGACAGCGGAAGAATACGGCCTCAAGCGCCCAGCCAAGAGCTATCCGAAATGCAGACTGCTACCGCAATTTGATGAGGAGGCACCGGAGCACACATCTCCCTCGCGTAATGCGGAACGACCACCACGTGGTCGAGACAGGGCGGCCGACTGGCCACCACGCGGTCGGGATAAAGCGACAACTCAGGCTGAATGGTAGCCTGCCCAACCGCCTTGCGAAAATAGAGACAGAAGAGTTCGGGGTCACACATACGACCTCCGGCAAATCCTGGACGATAGAATAGGACACACAAGATTGATCTATGGATCGCGAGGGCGTGCCTCGAGGCATGAGGAAGGCTACCTATTCGGACGTGATAAATCTAACCACTCCCGGGCCGACTACCGCAGACGGACTCCATCAGAACTACGCCACGGCGCGGCCCGATATAGAGGCGCTGCACACCCTCCCTGCTTCACAAATGAAGTGCTGGACCATGAATTCCCCGAGGGGTTCAAGCCCGTCAACATCGAATCATACGACGGCACAACCGATCCCGCGGTATGGATTGAGGATTTCATTCTCCATATACATATGGCTCGAGGAGATGACCTCAACGCCATTAAATACCTCCCACTAAAGCTCAAAGGGCCAGCTCGGCACTGGCTTAACAGCCTGCCTAGAAATTCTATCAGCGGCTGGGAGGACTTGGAGGAAGCTTTCCTGGACAACTTCCAAGGAACTTATGTCCGGCCACCAGACGCCGATGACTTAAGCCACATAGTTCAACAACCTGGAGAATCAGCCAGAAAATTCTAGACTAGGTTCCTAACCAAAAAGAACCAGATCGTTGACTGTCCGGATGCCGAGGCCTTAGCAGCCTTCAAACACATCATCCGTGGCGAATGGCTAGCAGGCCACCTCGGCAAAGAAAAGCCGAAATCTATGGCAGCCCTCACGGCACTCATGACCCGCTTTTGCGCGGGAGAGGATAGTTGGATGGCTCGTATTAACAACCCAGCCAACGACACAAGCACCTCCGAGGCCAGGAACAACACCGGCAAGCTCCAGCGCAATAGAAACAAACGCCGAAGCAATGGCGATAACACCGATGACACAACAGTTCATGCCGGATTCAGTGGCTCCAAGTCTGGCCAGCGAAAGAAGCCCTATAAAAGGAGCAACGGAAAACAATCCAGCTTGGACCACATACTTGATCGTCCTTGCCAAATTCATGGCACCCCATACAAACTGGCCAACCATACCAATAGAGATTGCTGGGTCTTCAAACAAGCCAGCAAAGCAAATAGAAGAAGCAAAGAAGGGGAATCACAGAGCGAGAACGACGATGAAGAGCCTCGGCAGCCAAACACCGGTGGGCAAAAGAAATTTCCCCCTCAAGTCAAAACGGTGAACATGATATACATTACACATATCCCCAAAAGGGAGCGCAAGCGCGCACTCAGGGACGTCTACGCGGTAGCGCCAGCCGCCCCAAAATTCAATCCGTGGTCGTCATTCCCGATCACCTTCGATCGACAAGACCACCCAACTAGTATCCACCACGGCGGTTCAGCCGCACTAGTTCTTGACCCAATTATTGACGGGTTCCACCTAACTCGGGTCCTGATGGACGGTGGCAACAGCCTCAACCTGCTCTATCAAGACACAGTGCGGAAGATGGGAATTGACCCCTCATGAATCAAACCAACAAAGACCACCTTGAAAGGAGTCATCCCAGGCGTAGAGGCCCGCTGTACGGGCTCAATAACGCTGGAAGTAATATTCGGTTCTCCGGATAACTTCCAGAGCGAAGAACTAATCTTCGATATTGTCCCATTCCGCAGCGGCTATCACGCACTGCTCGGACGAACCGCATTCGCTAGATTCAACGCGGTGCCGCATTATGCTTATCTTAAGCTGAAGCTCGGTCCACGTGGCGTCATTACGGTAAACGGAAATACGGAACGCTCCCTCCATACAGAGGAGCACATAGCCGCCCTAGCAGCAGAAGTACAGAGTGGCCTTCTCAAGCAGCACTATAATTCGGCTGCCGAGCCCCTGGACATCGTCAAGAGGGTCCGGACTACACTGCAGCAGGACAGCTCGGCTCGTCACAAGCCAAACTAGCAATTTGGCCTCCGTCACAGCCCTGACGAGGCAATGGTGTTAGTGCCACGCACATTTAAACTACGCACTGGAAACCCCATGGGTACGGACGGAGGCACAACCCGCTCGTGATCCACAATATGACTTGATAGACCCAGGGATTCACACGCTCCTATTTTTTCTTTTTTACGGGTTTTTCTTTTTCTTTTTCAAGGTCTATGTGGACGACCCATTTGCAGAACACACGAAGGAGGCAACGAGCTCTGGCGTACAAGGGAACCCCCAGGTGGTCTCTAATAAATGATTTATATACTTGTTTTACATACCCACATGCAGCTTGCCCTTGGTTACGGCATGTTAAATAGCCTTACTTGCTTATCGCATTACTGGTACAAAGTATGCCTCGACGTACTGATTACATCACAAAGGTGAATAAATGGTGGCGCCAGCCCATTACTTAATCTTTTCCGTTTCCTCACCTCAGTATCTATTACTCATTGCACATGTACATCATGGTACATACTAATACGCCAGGGGCTTCATTATACCCCGCATCACGGCAATAAAAGTCCAAACACTTTTCAATATAGTTCGGCACCCCAAACTTATATCATTATATGCATCGGCTCTGAATCATGTCTTTGGTCAATAGTTGGGTTGCCCGGCTCCTGTGCTTACTACCTTACGTTCCGCTATATCGGCTAGGGTAGTAAAGGGAGAACTACTGCGATTGTGTCCTAGTTCTTCCAGACGAGCACCTCAGTAGAGAAAGCCGAAAACTGACTGTCATGATGCGGCGAGAGCCGGTTAGCTATTCGTGTGGTTCCAAATCGTTGGAGATTTTTCCGCTTCTTGCGAAGAATCGGTTCTTCCGATTTGGCGTGTATAGCGCCCCTAATTCGGCCTTCCGAACACCAGGGGCTTCGCCAACTTTATTAATTGTCAAACTCCTATGGCTAAGTGGGGGCGGTAAAGGCCGCATAGTCTGATTGCCTTGTTCGCTGCGCTAAACACCTCCTTTAAGGACCAGAATGTGGAGTAAAGAGTGTTTAGATTTATCCCGAACACCCCCGTACTATCTACGTGGGGGCAGAAGCCGACGACTGGTCATCCCTCAGATTAATAAACAGCCGCACAGGAGGTGAAATTTAAAATCATAAACATTATACTCTATAACATCTTTGTTCCATATTACAGGGCAAGACAATACTACACATGTTCTTATGGGAATATAATATCCTTCGAACATTGCTCCGCCGCGAGGCAGGACCCCTCCAGGACACCAACAAAATAGTGCTCGGGTCGACGATGCTCCTTGCCCTCCGGCGATCCTTCGGTCATTAGATTCTTGGCATCCAGCTTCTCCCAATGCGTCTTGACGCCGGCAAAAGCCATACGCGCACCTTCAATGCAGACCGACTGCTTCACGGCTTCGAGCCGCTGACAGGCACTCACAAGCCGTTGCACAAGTCCGAAATAGCTGCTAGGTGTAGGATCGGCAAGCCACAACCGGACTATTAGGTCCTTCATGGCCAGTTCTGCCAACCTGTGCAACTCGACCAACTGCTTTAGTTGGTCGCTGAAGGGCACCGGATGTTCGGATCCCAAATATTGGGACCAGAACAGCTTCTCCATAGACATCCCTTCTTCGGCTCTATAATGCTTGGCCGCGTCCGACACACTATGCTCCAGACCTACAAATGCCCCTGGAAAACCAAAATTCAGGACAAGTACAAGGGACGTTTTTCTCTACATACTTTCCCGGCATGGCCAAAGACTCACCTGCCGCAATTTTCTGGGCCACTTGAATCTCCTGGAGGGCGCCCTGAGCTTCGGCTCGTGCATCCAGCGCGCTCTGGCGAGCCTTTGCCAATTCGGACTCCTGCGACTTAAAATCGCGCTCCAAGGACTCAAATTTCTCTATCGCGCCCTGGAGCTGTTGCTGCGCCTCGCCAACCCGGGCCTCCTGCTTCTCGCGCAAAGCACGTTCCTTGGCCGCTTTGTCCTCGGCCTCGGCTAGCGCCTTCTTAAGGGTTGCCACCTCAGTTGTGGCCCCTATTAAAGTTTATGACACTTTCAGTCCGGTCAGACTATTCATTTTTTCGAAATGTACCCACGGGTCACTGCGTACCTTGGCTATCCGCCAACTGCTTCTTCACACGGCTGAGCTCCTCCTCGGCCCGCTCCAATTTCTGCTTCAGTCCAGAGACCTCCGCAGCATGAGCAGTGGCAGCATGCAGTGATACCTGCTTATTCACATAGACAACTCATATTAAACTCCTGCGATTTTTTGATCCTCTGTTACGCTTTTCTTCCCGGACACCAAATGGAGTATCATGGGCTACTGTCTATACTTTGATATTTTTTCTATAGCCACATTGCTTACCTGAAAGCCTATTAGAAGGCTAGTGCAGGCTTCGGTCATTCTGCTTTTAGCAAACTGAACCTTCTCTATTACCGTGTCCATGAGGACACGATGTTCATCCACGACAGAGGCGCCTCGTAGCGCCTCCAGCAGATTATCCGGTGCCTCTGGTTGGACAGAGGTCACCGGTGGAACATGCATGCTACCACCTTGGGGGGAATGTCATTTGCTGGACCCGGGAGCCGTATAGATTTCCAGAATGGTATCCGGCTGAGGTCCGAAGGGAACTCAGACCCCTTCACCAGTATCCATGGGGGCTTTTTTCCCCATGTATCCGGCGTCCGAGGAGTCACCCTGGGGTGTCACCCCGATGATCTCCGGAACCTCCCCCCGGCCTGGGAAGGCCTTTTTGGACACCACCTCATCATCACGCCTGGGTGAGACGGAATGAGCAGGTGGCGGAGATATGCTAGCCATCTCCTCTGTATCCAGCGAATCCTTTGTCGAGGATCGCAGGGAGTCACCGCGCGCCGGACTGCGATGACAAAAGTTTACAATATATAAATATTACAAACCAGGAAGGTCAGACTTTTGTGAATTCTGGTACTTACGAAGCGGCCCGAGGCTTGGTCCGGCGAGGTCGTTCCGGACTGTTGTCGAGTTCCCATGCGGAGTTATCCGCGAGGGAGCCTTTAACCCTTTTAGGCGCTTCTGCCTCCGGGCTTGTGGGGGCCTCTCTCTTCTTCCTACCCACTTCAGGTGGGGAGTCGCTTTCTTCTTCCTCTTCATCACCGTCGTCAGCGGACGAAGAGGAAGTCTCGCTTTCGGACGACTCGTCCGGAGTGCTTTTCCGGCGAAGGTCCTTCTTGGCCCCTCGGGCCGCCTTCTTAGCCGTCTTCTCCGGCACCTTATAAGGCATGGAGAACAACATCTTCTCCAATAATGGAAATACCTGGTCCCCGGGTAGTGGAGCCGGACAGTTAATCTTCTCGGCCAACTTAATCCAGGCCTGAAAATGGAGGAAGGAAGCTTAAGTTTTCCCTCAAAATATGCTAGTAGGGGATACTCCTTGAAAACATTAAAGGAGATGACCGGATTGGGCTGGCGCTTTAATCTAAGCCCGCGGTCTTCGATCGCAGGCTGTGGCGTCTCGTCGGCCTTGAAGAGCACCTTCCAGATTTCTTCGTGCGATGTGCCGAAGAGCTCCAGTAGCATATGGTGCTTGGCCGGCTCGAACTCCCAGAAGCTATAAGTCCGGCATTGGCACGGAAGGATCCGACGAACAAGCATAACCTGGACTATGGTGACAAGCTTGATCTTATTCTCTATCAAGTTCTGGATGCACGTCTGGAGCCCTGTCAGCTCAGCCAAGGGACCCCAGATTATGCCCTGCTCTTGCCAAGAAGTGAGCCGCATCGGGGTTCCGGATCAGAATTCGGGGGCCGCCGCCCAGTTGGCTTCATGTGGCTCGGTGATATAAAACCACCCCGATTGCCACCCCTTCACCGTCTCCGCGAACGAGCCTTCGGGCCAGGTGACGTTGGGCATCTTTCCTACCATGGCGCCTCCGCACTCTGCTTGTTGACCGCGTACTACCTTCGGCCTCACATTGAAGGTCTTCAGCCACAGGCCGAAGTGAGGCGGGATGCGGAGAAAGGCCTCACAAACGACGATAAACGCCGAGATATTGAGGATGAAGTTGGGGGCTAGGTCATGAAAATCCAGCCCGTAGTAAAACATCAACCCGCCGACGAATGGGTGAAGGGGGAACCCAAGCCCGCGGACGAAGTGTGTGAGAAACACAACCCTCTCGTGGGGCTCGGGAGTGGGGACGATCTGTCCCTTGGCCAGGAGTCGACGAGCGATCGCTTTGGCCAAATATCCAGCCTCTCGGGGCTCCTTGATGTCCTTCTTCTTGACGGAAGAGGCCATCCACCTACCTCCAGCTCCGGATCCGAACATCTTTGGAGTATTTTCTCGAATGAGAGAGAAGCTAAGGCTTGGGCGCTGGAGCTCAAGGAAGGAAGGGCTGAGGAAGAGAAAGGGCGTGGGTGGGAGAAGGGAGTCCTTACCCCCTTATAGAGACCGTGAATGTCGAACGCCTTTCTACTCACCTTAAACTCACCTATTCCCAAGGGCCGTGTAAACGGCACGGTTGGGTTACCCATGCCCGCATTGATGAGAATCCCACAATAGGGGGACACGATCTCTGCTTCAACAAGACGTGCCAGTAGCAACCGCGTTTTGAATCGTGGGATGGTAGAAGAAAAACGGTTCGAAATTATGACTGGATGGGCATGATATCACGTTGTCGGAAGCTGTCAGCAGATGGAACTCGTGTAAAATATATATATTCTTTCTGTGGTTGTGCATGGAGTGTAATAGGTCCGGATACAATCATCGCGTCCGAAGACTATCTTGGAGTTCGGGAGAAGGGGAACCCGCCTTGCAATGCCGAAGACAATATGCGCGCCGGACTCCTCGTCATTGAAGCCACGTTCAGGGGCTACTGAGGGAGTCCTGGACTAATGGGTCCTCAGACGTCCGCTCTGTTATCTATGGGACGGACTGATGGGCTATGAAGACACAAAGACCAAAGATTATACCCGTGTCCGGATTGGACTCTACTTGGCGTGGAAGGCAAGCTAGGCGGCCGATTATGAAGATTCCCTCTTATGTAACCGACCTCATGTAACCCTAGATCTCTCCGGTGTCTATATATATTGGAGAGCATAGTCCGGATAGGACAGATTCATGACCATATACTCATAGGCTAGACTTCTAGGGTTTTGCCATTACAATCTCGTGGTAGATCAACTCTTGTAATACTCATATTCATCAAGATCAATCAAGCAGGAAGTAGGGTATTACCTCCATAAAGAGGGCCCGAACCTGGGTAAACATCGTGTCCCCCGTCTCCTGTTACCATCGATCCTAGACGCACAGTTCGGGACCCCCTACTCGAGATCCGCCGGTTTTGACACCGACACTCGTCCTAAAAACCCAACTAAGCCAACCTCCCAGCATATCGCGCAGGAAAAGACCCGGCCGCGCCATTTTAGTCGGGATTACCGGATTACTAGTAGTAGTATTGATGGATCGCGCAAAGCAACAAGTTTTTTTTGAGGGGGCGAAGCTCCTAGTTTAAAAGGAAAAAAGGCGGCACACTCACAGCACCCCTGTCGCGGTCGCATTGCACCCCACACACGTTCGGTCCTGCACACAGATCACGCAAAAGGAACGTGCTTCGGCTTGCCTCTTCACTGACACGTGGGACTACAATAGGAGAAACCGACCATGTGCCAAACTCCCCCCGCCCACCGCGCAAAAATCCTCCCCCCCTCCACCCAAAAATTCCCCCGAAATCCTAGATTCAACCGCCCTTTGGCCAACTAGCCAATAATTTTCCCCAAACACCCCTCCCCCCGTCCCCCTCCACTCCATTCGCTCCACCGAAGCCGCCCTCCCTGCCGCGCCGATACGTCGGCGCCGCGGTTCATTGAGGGGATGCACGGCGATCCTCTCGCTCCCACAGTACGCTCTCGTAGACTGTCGTCCTCTAGCCGTGCCGCCACCGCTGGCGACGTTCTTGTGGATGCGCACGGCGGTCAGCGCCACCACCGCTGGCGACGTTCGTGTGGAGACGCACGGTGGTCAGATTCTCCCACGGTATGCACATTCTAGACTGAGGCCCCGTGCATATCGGTGTAGCACTGAATATTAGCTGATAGACGCTGTTAATCTCACTGTTTGCCGAAGTAGTTTACAGTCAATATGCTCTGCTTAAGAAGCTTCCTTGCCTTGTTCTGCACTCAATCTGCTTAGCTGAGATGGCATGCCAAGGCCGATTAGTTGCTAAAATATCCTGCCATATATTTATTGTGACGTAGACTGCCATGGTCTAGTAGCCAATCTGTTAGGTGAAATAGCTCTACACCGTTTTATACTCGATATTTGTTGCTGCGATGGCCTTCGATATTTCGATGGCTGTGTGCTCGGCCTCATTGACTGCTGAAACAGTATGCCATAATTTAGCACTCAAATATGTTTGCTGAATTAGCTTTATATATATTTCGTTACTTAGATCTGCTCGTCCAAATATCTTGCCATAACTTTAGACATCGACCTACGTATTTTCTTCTGGACTTCATAAAAAAGCATATATGTTTTTCCTGTAATATCTAGTAGAAGAACTAATTTGTATGTCTAACAGATGGACAGGACTTGGATAACTTCTGCTCGAAGATTCTCCACTGCATATGTCGAGGGGTTGAAAACTTCATGAACTTTATCAGAGCTGAGTACGGTGGTCCGAAATCAGATGTGCTCTGCCCATGTAGGAGTTGTATGAATTCAGTTACAAGACCCCTGTCAACTGTGCAAAATCATCTACACTTGTATGGGATGTCGGTCACATATACTAGGTGGGTTCATCATGGTGAAGCTGTGAACGTCAATGTTATTGACTACGTGGAAGCAGCAGATCACCATCTTGATCTGCCTGATGCTCAGGTGGAAGAGGAGGAGGAGGAGGAGGAGGAGGAGGTGGTGGAGCCAGTGAGTTTGACCAACATTGAAATAAAGCTACGAAATGCTCGTGTATTCCGTGAACGTTCACCTGCAGAAGAAAAATGGTGGGCCCACATGTTTGAACAATGCAACGTGGCTGTCACCCCAGAAAATAAGTTGTCAATTTTCTCAGCTATGGTCACCTTTGTTCAGGTGAAGACATCTGGGCGGATGACCAACAAATCATTCGATGCAATGTTGGCTGCTTTTCGCAAAGCTTTCCCAGATGCGTCTGAGCTGCCACACACCTACAGTAAAATGAAGAATTTCCTTCATGCAGTTGGAATTGGATATGATATTATCCATGTTTGTAAGAATAATTGTGTTCTGTTCCGAAAGGATTAAGCCAACATAAGTGAATGCCCGAAATGCAAATCATCAAGATGGAAAGATGGCGATGATGTGAAGAGGATTCCTCATAATGTTCTGAGACATTTTCCAATTACACCAAGATTGTAGAGGTTGTTTCATGATGCTGAAACAAGAGAGGATGTATTGTGGCATTCTATGAACCAGGAGTACAGAGATCAGAATGTTATGAGCCATCCATCACATGGTAGTGAGTGGAAAAGCTTCGATCAGAAACACGGAAAGTTTGCTGCTGACCCGAGAAACATTAGATTTGGCTTAGCTTCAGATGGATTTAACCCATTTTCCCACCAGAGCGCCACATATAGCATGTAGCCAGTGCTTGTTATCCTTTAGAAAATGCCTCCAAATGTCTGCACCAAAGAATCAAACTACATGATGGCCTTGCTCATCCCAGGTCCAAAAAGTCCTGGAAAAGATTTTGATTTGTTCATGGAGCCTCTTGTGGAGGAACTTCAACAGCTATGGAGGGGTGTTCTCACTCGAGACCTATATAGCAGCCCACCAGCTGATTTCTTTCTGCCTGTTGTTATAATTTGGTGCATCCATGATTATCCGGCTTTGGGCACTATGTCAGGGCGAACGACACATGGTTACAATGCATGTGTTCACTGTGACAGGAATCCGCTGTCATACGCAATACTTAGCCAGATCTGTTGCACTGGACACCGCCGTTTCCTTGCCAAGGACAAGCCGCATCCTAGAAAATACCGAAGACATGTGTTCAATGCAAAGCATGAAAACCGTGATGCACCAAAGAGGCTCACCATCGATGAGTTGCAAGTGGAATTAGAGAAGGTCGGGCATATTACACCAGGAAACCATCCTGGTAATGGTAGCGGGAAAAGGAAGCAGGCAGGGCAGAAGAGAGATTATTGTTTACCCGCAGGTCCACTTTGTGGGACTTGGAGTATTGGAAAAAAATTGGATCTGCGGGATAATCTTGATGTGATGCACATCAAGAAAAATATATGTGACAGCATTATCGGCACACTTCTTAATATTGAAGACAAGACGAAAAATACCTTAAAATCTAGGATAAATTTGACACACCTGGGTAACAGACAGGATTTGCAAGTGCAAGATGAAGGTAAACCATGGGATATGGCACCAGCTGTGTACGTCTTGGACAAGGTAAAAAGAAAAGAATTCTGTGAGGTCCTGTCACGTGTGAGATTCCCACATGAATTTACTTCCAACCCTGAAAGGAGAGTCAGTGCAGATGGAAACAAGGAACAAGGGTTGAAAACTCATGACTGCCACGTCCTACTTCAAAGGGTTTTACCTGTTATCCTTAGAGGATTGGGCCGCCCTGACTTATACAGAGCGGTTGCAGAGTTGGGACAATTCTTCAGGGAACTCTGCAGTAGAAATATCAGGATAGATGCTTTGGAGTGTCTTAGAGACAAGATACCAACTATCCTATGCGACCTTGAGAAGATATATCCTCCAGCCTTCTTTGATGTGATGGTGCATTTGGTTGTTCATCTACCTGACGAGGCACTACTTAGAGGTCCAGTACAGTATGGCTGGATGTACCCTATTGAACGGCGGCTAGGCACTTTCAAGGGCTATGTTAGGAACAAAGCTAGACCCGAGGGTTCCATTGCAGAGGCCTATATTGCTATAGAAGCCTTGACATTCTGCTCAAAATACATTGAAACAGCTGATCAGCTTAGCAAAGAGGTGGATGAAGATAATCCTGGGCTCAATGTTTTCGATTATTCTGTTCCAGTTACAGGGAAGAGTCGACAAGAGGACAAACCTAAAGATTTGGACAAAATGGTTTGGTATGTGTTGAATAGCTGTCCTGAGATACTACCTTATATCAAGTAAGTGCTAAGTACTGCAGCTTATACATCGTAATCTAGTAAACTTGCAGCACATTCTTATATATTTAGATGTTTGACGTGATCACTATGTCGTGCAGCATCTACAAAAAGGAGTTACTGCCGCAAAATCCAAGAAACATTGACAAACTGGTTATGGCAGGATTTGCGAAATGGTTCAACAGCCATGTAAGCTTTTGAATTGCACTGACAATTTTTTTAATATATTGAGTACATAAGATGATCAACTTGTCTATTTTCTAACCATAGGTTAAGAAAATGCAGGAGGATGGGCAGGCAGTTGATGATGCCCTTTACTCACTAGCAATGGGCCATGATACTCGGGTAAGACATTATGAATCTTGCGTTGTTGGAGATGTGCGCTACAACACCCTTGCACGAGACGAAGGCAGGAAGACACAAAACAGTGCCATCATGAGCACGGATACATATGACAAAGAGACAACTGAAATGTATGCTAACATAACAGACATTGTTCGATTCTGCGATATATCTCCAGCTTTTGAGGATCATCGGTGTGTGGTTACATTGTCAGTCGTTGGTATAACATGTTTTCCAGGATCGCAAAACCCAGAGCTGATGATTATTTCAAATCCATCAATGTCAAGGCAACGTACCAGACCAATGAGCCTTTTATTTTGGAAAATCAAGCAACACAGATATTTTTCTTGGAAGACACATTTGCACGTAACGATGACTGGAGAGTATTGCACAGGTTTGAGCAGAGGAATTCGTTTAATGAAGTTGCACAACAACATGATGCTTACATTGCTCCTGATGTACAAGATTACACAGATGTTCCTAATATCTTTGAGAACCATCACGTCAATGACACCGGTGAAATGATTGCCTGTCGTGCTCTGGACATACAAGAGTTGATCAAGAAGAAGCCAACGTTCAAGGACGTTGAGGACAAAGAAGAAGATGACACCGTGGGGAATTACGATCCAAACTAATACACATGGCGAAGATGTTGACGCTGCTGCTGCGGATGATGATTACATTGCTTTTGTCGTATTTGCCAGTCAGAAGACGTTTTTTATCTACTATGTGAAATTGTGTTTGCTATGACAACTGAAACCTGATGAACATGTTGTTTAGTATTTTCCTGTGAGAACATCACTTTTTATGTATGCTAATTTGTGTTTGGTGATTGTATGACGACTAAAACATGATGACATTGTTGTTTAGTTGTACTCATTTTTGGCTGTGAAACTTGAATTTGATGACATAGTTTGCTGTTGGACTGCAATTTGCTCGACGTCTTTGAATGAGAACAAAGCTGACCCGACAGGGCCTCTGCTAATTTATTTATTTATTACCAAAAGGGACTCTGCTATTTATTTATTTAAGAGAAAAAGGGGATACCCCCTGATTTCCGTTAATAGAAATCATTAGATGTTCACAATACTATGCCCAGCCTGCTACACAGGTTTCATTCATTACTAGTTTCAGCAAAGTGCTCATGTCATAGCCACTGAATACATCACGAGTGCTACATACACTACAAAAAAAGAGACAATCATCCTAAAGAGCACATAGATTTTTCCCATTATCTTCACAAGCTCTTTCATCTCCTCATTGCTGTCAAGGCTGTTCAGCAGCTGTTGCTTGGCCATGATCAGAGGAACTGCATCTTTAACCTTCTGCTCTGCATCTTCCTCTTCTGCCGTTCCTTCAGTTACTTGTCTAACACCACAACCCGCTGGTATTGGGATTCCTCGGCTAACCAAATAATCAGCGTAGTTGCATTCCCCCACATCAGCAACTTCCCAGATATACAAATCACACGAATCTTCCCTTTCTGCACGAATCAAATTGGAAGATCATCAACCAAACTATTAAAAATAAGCAACTGAAAGCAGAAGAACAACACTTAAACATATTATTACCCAATGATTCGGGCATTTGTAGAAGACTCGGCCAGGGTTGAGGATTGTGGTTGAGACGCGACGGATGACTTTGCGTGATTTGCAGCAGTGGCACCACACCAACGGCAGCGGGTTGCGATGAGCAACTGCTGCGGTGCACGTGCCGGCGGGGGTGTGATGAGACCCGCAGGCGATGGTACGTGATAACCCACAAGTATAGGGGATCGCAACAGTTTTCGAGGGTAGAGTATTCAACCCAAATTTATTGATTCGACACAAGGGGAGCCAAAGAATATTCTCAAGTATTAGCAAATTGAGTTGTCAATTCAACCACACCTGGAAACTTAGTATCTGCAGCAAAGTGTTTAGTAGCAAAGTAATATGATAGTGGTGGTAACGGCAACAAAAGTAAAGCATGCAAAAGTAATATTTTTGGTATTTTGTAGTGATTGTGACAGCAGCAACGAAAAGTAAATAAGCGTAAACTAGTATATGGAAAGCTCGTAGGCACCGGATCAGTGATGGATAATTATGCCGGATGTGGTTCATCATGTAACAGTCATAACATAGGGTGACACAGAACTAGCTCCAATTCATCAATGTAATGTAGGCATGTGTTCCCAATATAGTCATACGTGCTTATGGAAAAGAACTTGCATGACATCTTTGTCCTACCATCCCGTGGCAGCGGGGTCCTATTGGAACCTAAGGGATATTAAGGCCTCCTTTTAATAGAGAACAAGAACAAAGCATTAGCACATAGTGAATACACGAACTCCTCAAACTATGGTCATCACCGAGAAGTATCCCGATTATTGTCACTTCGGGGTTGTCGGATCATAACACATAATAGGTGACTATAGACTTGCAAGATAGGATCAAGAACTCACATATATTCATGAAAACATAATAGGTTTAGATCTGAAATCATGGCACTCGGGCCATAGTGACAAGCATTAAGCATAGCAAAGTCATAGCAACATCAATCTCAGAACATAATGGATACTAGGGATCAAACCCTAACAAAACTAACTCGATTACATGATAAATCTCATCCAACCCATCACCGTCCAGCAAGCCTACGATGGAATTACTCACGCACAACGGTGAGCATCATGAAATTGGTGATGGAGGATGGTTGATGATGACGACGGCGACGAATCCCCCTCTCCGGAGCCCCGAACGGACTCCAGATCAGCCCTCCCGAGAGGTTTTAGGGCTTGGCGGCGGCTCCGTATCATAAAACGCGATGATTTCTTCTCTCTGGTTTTTTCTCTCCGAAAGCCAATATATAGAGTTGGAGTTGGCGTCGGAGGGTCTCCCGGGGGCCCACGAGGTAGGGGGCGCGCCCTAGGGGGGGCGCCCCCCACCCTCGTGGACAGGGTGTGGGCCCCCTGGTCTTCATCTTTGGCGAGGATTTTTTATTATTTTTTATAAGACATCACGTGGAGTTTCAGGTCATTCCGAGAACTTTTGTTTTCTGCACATAAAATAACATCAAGGTAGTTCTACTGAAAACAGCGTCAGTCCGGGTTAGTTCCATTCAAATCATACAAGTTATAGTCCAAAACAAGGGCAAAAGTGTTTGGAAAAGTAGATACGACGGAGATGTATCAACTCCCCCAAGCTTAAACCCTTGCTTGTCCTCAAGCAATTCAGTTGACAAACTGAAAGAGAAAAAGAAAAACTTTTACAAACTCTGTTTGCTCTTGTTGTTGTAAATATGTCAAGTCAGCATTCAAGTTTTCAGCATATATCATAACTAACCACATTTGCAATAATTCTCAGGTCTCACAATTACTCATATCAATAGCATAATCAACTAGCGAGCCATAATAATAAATCTCGGATGACAACACTTTCTCAAAACAATCATAATATGGTATAACAAGATGGTATCTCGCTAGCCCTTTCTGAGACCGCAAAACATAAATGCAGAGCACCTTTAAAGATCAAGGACTGACTACATATTGTAATTCATGGTAAAAGAGATCCAATCATAGTCACGCCCAACATAGATTAATAGTGATGAATGCAAATGACAGTTGTGCTCTCCAGCTAGTGCTTTTTAATAAGAGGGTGATGACTCAACATAAAAGTAAATGGATAGGCCCTTCGCAGAGGGAAGCAGGGATTTGTAGAGGTGCCAGAGCTCGGTTTTGAAATAGAGATAAATTTCATTTTGAGCGGTATACTTTCATTGTCAACATAGCAACTAAGAGATGGTGATATCTTCCATGTCACGCACATTATAGGCGGTTCCCAAACAGAATGGTAAAGTTTATACTCCCCCTCCACTAACAACCATCAATCCATGGCTTGCTCGAAACAACGAGTGCCTCCAACATACATCAGGTCCTAGGGGGAGTTTTGTTTGCAATTAATTTTGATTTATTTTGCATAAAGCATGGGACTGGGCATCCTGGTGACCAGTCATTTTCTCGTGAGTGAGGAGCGGAGTCCACTCCTCTTGAGAATAACCCGCCTAACATGGAAGATAAGGGAAACCTTGATTGATACATGAGCTATTCGAGCATACAAAACAGAATGTTTATTTGAAGGTTTAGAGTTTGGCACATACAAATTTACTTGGAACGGTAGGTAGATACCGTATATAGGAAGGTATAGTGGACTCATCTGGAATAACTTTGGGGTTTAAGGGATTGGATGCACACGCAGTATTTCCGCTTAGTACAGGTGAAGGCTAGCAAAAGACTGGGAAGCGACCAACTAGAGAGCGACAACAGCCATGTACATGCATTAAAATTAATAAACATTGGATGCAAGCATGAGTAGGATATAATCCACCATGAACATAAATATCGTGAAGGCTTTGTTGATTTGTTTCAACTACATGCATGAACATGTGCCAAGTCAAGTCACTTAAATCATTCAAAGGAGGATACCACCCAACCATACCACATCATAATCATCTCAATAGCATGTCGGCACGCAAGGTAAATCATTATAACTCACAGCTAATCAAGCATGACACAAGCAACTATGATCTCTAATTGTCATTGCAAACATGTTTATTCATAATAAGCTGAATCAAGAACGACGAACTCATCATATTTACAAAAACAAAAGAGGTCGAGTTCATTCCAGCTTTTCCCATCTCGATCGATCCATCATATATCATCATAATTGCCTTTCACTTGCACGACCGAACGATGTGAATAATAATAAGAGTGTACGTGCATTGGACTAAGCTGGAATCTGCGAGCATTCAATAAACAGGAGAAGACAAGGCAATATGGGCTCTTGGATAAATCAACAGTAATGCATATAAGAGCCACTTCAACAATTTAATCATGGTCTTCTCCTACTGACCCCCAAAGAAGTAAAAACTATTTACACGGGAAAGCTCCCAACAAGCAAAAGAAGAACGAGAAATATTTTTGGGTTTTCTTTTTAATCACTACTACTACAGTAGAAAAGTAAACTACTACTATTTTTTTTTGTTTTTCTTAAGGTTTAACAAGCACACAAGAAGAAAGCAGGAAAAAGAAAATAAACTAGCATGGATATTACAGTGAAAGAGTATGAGCACCGACATATAGCAATGAGTGTGTGTGAACATAAATGTAATGTCGGTGAGAAATACGTACTCCCCCAAGCTTAGGCTTTTGGCCTAAGTTGGTTTATGGCCAGGGATAGCCTGGCGGATACCCGTAGGTGTAGTTGGGGTCGTATTGCGACGAAGAATAGTTGGGGTTGTGCTGTGATGCAGCGGCTATAGCATCCTGAGCTGCAGCATGGAGTCGGGCTGCCTCCGCTCTCCTCTCGTACTCATCTGCCTCCTCTCTAGTAATAGTATATCTTCCGTTTGCCTGGTAATCAAAGAAGGCAGGAGCAGGGAGAGTAATACGGACAACATGCCGTTTGTTAAAGATTAAACGATACTGGAGAGGTGACTTAGTCCTCTCAACAAAATGGTGGGAAACCATAGAATCAAAATCTAAATCAGCAGGAGGTAACTCCATGTCTCCCTCACGAACGTCTATCTCAAGAAATTTAGCTAAGCGGGTTGCATAAATTCCTCCAAAGAAATCTCCATTATGTCTATTATGATGCAACCTATGAGCTACAATGGCTCCCATATGATATGATTGGTCTCCTAACACAACACTCCTGAGAATGCTGAGGTCAGGGACACACATGTGACATGCTTCATCCTTAGCATTTATGCATCTACCGATAAAGAGAACAAAATAATGTATAGCAGGAAAGTGAATGCTCCCTATGGTGGCCTGCGTTATATCTCTAGACTCCCTACAGTTATACTAGCAAGAATGTTTCTAAATTCAGATTTAGGGGGATCTCTAACACTACCCCATGATGGAAGTTTGCAAGCAAAAGTGAAATCCTCTGAGTCCATGGTATAGGATTTATCATAAAGATCAAACATGACTGAAGGAGAATTACGCGAAGATGAATACTCAAACCTCCTCACTAAAGAACTTGTGAGATCATGATATTGGGGGCATTTGTCAGCTTCAAAATCCTCAAGACCGGCATTACGCAAATATGCGTTAAATTCTTCTTTAATTCCTGCATGATCCATAAAATTTTCCGACGGCCATTCACAAGGCCGCACTGGAGCGTCTCTTGGTGGTTCCTCATCAGCATCACGCATAGCAAGCCTAGGTCCTTGCTTCTTAGAAGAACCACCTTGGAACATCTTCCTAAGCATATTTCTTTTCTCTGAAAAATTTCTGAATTTTTTAGTAAATTCAAACAAAAGTGAACCAACTTTAATAAAACTGATACCAATTACTCGTACAAGTGCCTAGAGCCTATAGCAAGCATTAAAACTACTTGGAACCATATAAATTTGACATGCAAGCTCAAGAACATTGTCACCTATGCAGCACAAATTTGCAAAGAATAGAGCACTAGAACAAAAACTAATTGGACCAATGGAGGAGTCACATACCAAGGAACAATCTCCCCCAAGCAGTTTTGGAGAGGTGCTTTGAGCAAGGAGATCAAAAATCACAACAAAAGTGGCTGGAACTCGTGCTTGAGTTGGTTTTTCGGGTTTGTGTGAGGCAGAGGAAGAAGATGGGTGCTGGAATAAGTGGAGGAGGGCCACCGTGGGCCCACGAGGCAGGGGGTGCGCCCAGGGGGGTAGGGCGTGCCCTCCACCCTCGTGGCCAGGTGGCAGCTCCCCCTGCGGTGATTTTTGTACCATAAATCCTCAAATATTCCCGAAAAAAATCATATTAAATTGGCATGTCATTCTGAGGACTTTTATTTTCAGGATATTTTTATATTGCATGGATAAACCAGGAAACAGACAGAAAAATACTATTTTTACTTTATTTCAACTAAAGAATAGAAAATATAAACAGGGTACAGAAGGTTGTGCTTCTAGTTTCATCCATCTCATTCTCATCAAAAGGAATCCACTAACAAGGTTGATCAAGTCTTGTTAACAAACTCATTCCGATAATCATGAAATCGGAGAAATTTTGAATAACACTAGGTTACCTCAACGGGGATATGCACATCCCCAATAATAAGTATATCATATTTCTTTTTGACAGTAGGAAGAGGAAATTCAAAACCTCCAATAATAATTGATGGAATTTTTCCAGTAGAGTTGATACTATGAACTTGAGGTTGTTTCCTCGGAAAGTGTACCGTATGCTCATTACCATTAACATGAAAAGTGACATTGCCTATGTTGCAATCAATAACAGCCCCTGCAGTATTAAGAAAAGGTCTTCCAAGAATAATAGACATACTATCATCCTCAGGAATATCAAGAATAACAAAGTCCGTTAAAATAGTAACGTTTGCAACCACAACAGGCACATCCTCACAAATACCGATGTGTATAGCAGTTGATTTATCAGCCATTTGCAAAGATATTTTAGTAGGTGTCAACTTATTCAAGTCAAGTCTACGATATAAAGAGAGAGGAATAACACTAACACCGGCTCCAAGATCACATAAAGCAGTTTTAATATAATTTCTTCTAATGGAGCAAGGTATAGTAGGTACTCCGGGATCTCCAAGTTTCTTTGGTATTCCACCCTTAAAAGTACAATTAGCAAGCATGGTGGAAATTTCAGCTTCCGTTATCTTTCTTTTATTAGTAACAATATCTTTCATATATTTAGCATAAGGATTCGTTTTGAGCACATCAGTCAATCGCATACGCAAAAGATAGGTCTAATCATTTTAGCAAAGCGCTCAAAATCCTCATCATCCTTTTTCTTGGATGGTTTGGGAGGAAAAGGCATGGGTTTCTGAACCCAAGGTTCTCTTTCTTTACCATGTTTCCTAGCAACAAAGTCTCTTTTATCATAACATTGATTCTTTGATTGTGGGTTATCAAGATCAACAGCAGGTTCAATTTCTACATCATTATCAGTACTAGGTTGAGCATCATCATGAACATCATCATTAACATTTTCACTAGGTTCATGTTCATTACCGCATTGTGTTTCAAAGATCGCACATAGAGATATCATTTGGATTATCAGGTGGTTCAGCAATAGGTTCACCAGAAGTTTGCACCGTTCTATCGTTTTTTTTTCTTCCTTTTAGAGGAACTAGGTGCATCAATATTATTTCTTTGAGAATCTTTCTCAATTCTCTTAGGGTGGCCTTCAGGATACAAAGGTTCCCGAGTCATTCTACCAGTTCTAGTAGCCACTCTAACAACATTATCATTTTTCTTACTATTCATTTCATCAAGCACTTCTTTTTGAGCTTTAAGTACTTGTTCTACTTGAGTGGTAACCATAGAAGCATGTTTGCTAACAAGTTTAAGTTCACCTTTAATATTAGCCATATAATCACCCAAGTGCTTAATCATATCGGAATCATATTTCAGTTGTCTACCAAAATAAGCATTAAAATTTTCTTGTTTGACAATAAAGTTATCAAACTCTTCTAAGCATTGTCTTGCAGACTTATAGTGAGGAATATCACCTTCATCAAATCTATAGAGAGAATTTACCTTTACTACCTGTGCCGGGTTATCGGGATCAGGAGGTTCATCAATAGGTAATGGATCAAGATCATATGTTTCTTCAACAAAGTGATGAAATTAAGACCATGTATTTCTTCAATAGGAGGTAAATTCTTAACATCTTCAGCTTTAATACCTTTTTCTTTCATAGATTTCTTTGCCTCTTGCATATCTTCGGGACTGAGAAATAGAACACCTCTCTTCTTTGGAGTTGGTTTAGGAATAGGATCATTAATTGGAGCGGGAGCTGGCTCGGGAGCTAGCTCAGGAGGTGCCCAATTATTTTCATTTGTCAACATATTATTCAATAGATTTCAGCTTCATCCGGTGTTCTTTCCCTGAAAAGAGAACCAGCACAACTATCCAGGTAATCTCTGAAAGCATCGGTTAGTCTGTTATAAAAGATATCAAGTATTTCAGGTTTCTTAAGAGGATGATCAAGCAAAGCATTAAGTAACTTGAGAAGCCTCCCCCAAGATTGTGGGAGACTCTCTTCTTTAATTTGCACAAAGTTGTATATTTCCTTTAAAGCAGCTTGTTTCTTATGAGCAGGGAAATATTTAGCAGAAAAGTAATAAATCATATCCTGGGGACTACACACACAACCAGGATCAATAGAATTGAACCATATCTTAGCATCACCCTTTAATGAGAACGAAAATATTTTGAGGATATAAAAGTAGCGAGATCTCTCATCATTAGTAAATAGGGTAGCTATATCATTTAATTTAGTAAGATGTGCCACAACAGTTTTAGATTCATAACCATGGGAAGGATCAGATTCAACCAAAGTAATTATATCAGGATGAACAGAGAATTCATAATCCTTATCAGGAACACAAATAGGTGAAGTAGAAAAAGCAGGGTCATGTTTCATTTTATCTCTAAGTGATTCTTTGTTCCATTTAGCTAATAACCTCTTGAGCTCATATCAATCCTTGCAAGCTAAAATAGCGGCAGAAGATTCCATATCGAAAACATAACCCTGAGGAATAACAGGCATTTCTTCATCACCACTTTCATCATTATAATCAGATTCAATAATTTCTTTCTCTCTAGCCCTAGCAATTTGTTCATCAAGAAATTCACCTAGGGGCACAGTAGTATCAGACATAGAAGCAGTTTCATCATAAGTATCATGCATAGCAGAAGTGGCATCATCAATAACATGCGACATATCGGAACGAATAGCGTAAGCGAGTTTAGGTGTCGCAAGCTTACTCATAATGTAAGGTGAATCAAGTGCATAGCTAGATGGCAGTTCCTTACCTCCCCTCGTAGTTGAGGGATAAATTGTTGTCTTAGCGTCTTTCAAGTTCTTCATAGTGTCCAGCAGATAGAAATCCCAAGTGACTCAAAGAATAGAGCTATGCTCCCCGGCAACGGCGCCAGAAAAATGTCTTGATAACCCACAAGTATAGGGGATCGCAATAGTTTTCGAGGGTAGAGTATTCAACCCAAATTTATTGATTCGACACAAGGGGAGCCAAAGAATATTCTCAAGTATTAGCAGCTGAGTCGTCAATTCAACCACACCTGGAAACTTAGTATCTGCAGCAAAGTGTTTAGTAGTAAAGTAATATGATAGTGGTGGTAACGGCAACAGAAGTAAAGGACGCAAAAGTAATGTTTTTGGTATTTTGTAGTGATTATGGCAGCAGCAACGGAAAAGTAAATAAGCGTAAACCTGTATATGGAAAGCTCGTAGGCACCGGATCAGTGATGGATAATTATGCAGGATGTGGTTCATCATGTCATAGTCATAACATAGGGTGACACAGAACTAGCTCCAATTCATCAATGTAATGTAGGCATGTATTCCGAATATAGTCATACGTGCTTATGGAAAAAAAACTTGCATGGCATCTTTTGTACTACCCTCCCGTGGCAGCGGGGTCCTATTGGAAACTAAGGGATATTAAGGCCTTCTTTTAATAGAGAACCGGAACACAGCATTATCACATAGTGAATACATGAACTCCTCAAACTATGGTCATCACCGAGAAGTATCCCGATTATTGTCACTTCGGGGTTGTCGGATCATAACACATAATAGGTGACTATAGACTTGCAAGATAGGATCAAGAACTCACATATATTCATGAAAACATAATAGGTTTAGATCTGAAATCATGGCACTCGGGCCCTAATGACAAGCATTAAGCATAGCAAAGTAATAGCAACATCAATCTCAGAACATAATGGATACTAGGGATCAAACCCTAACAAAACTAACTCGATTACATGATAAATCTCATCCAACTCATTTTTAAGTTATCTTCCTCGAACGATAGGTCTTTGTATGGAAAACCTGTGCGCAGAGGAACCAACTCGCGGGCTAGTCGCGCCCTTACTTTGTTTCGAGTCCGCTCAACAACTTAAGTGAGCTGCAGCTAGTCGCGACAAGGTTGCTTGTCGGGGCAGCATCGCCAAAGAGTCAGCCGACGTTCACTTTTCGGCGCTTCATGACAAAGGTGCTCGCACCGACAAGTTCCCTAAAAGCGTAGGGCAAAAACGCATTACAAAGGAAGAAGTCAAGTAGAGAAAATAACGTTGCATTCATCACCTAAGATAGAGTATATTACAAAATGACTTGTCGCGGATCTAATGAATTTTTCTAAACATGATCAGCAGCGACAAGGGAAAGATAAAATTGGCGGCCTAGTCTACGCGGTCGCCATCAATCCTCTTGATCTTGTTCACCTTGTCCACAATGGGCGCGACAAGGGCCTTGAGCTCCTCCACGTTGGCATCTGGCGGCAAGGATCTGAGGACGCCGTTGAGGTTGAGGCCTGGATTGCGGAAGGCCACCTTCATCAACACCTTCTCGAGGGCTCCTGCACAGATCTGGCGTGAATCCTCGGCCAGCTGCTTTGGGACCTCTTCCCGGAGTCGCTGGAGGCCTGTCACCACGCCCTTCAAGAATAAGCTGATCTTGGCGCTGGGTTGGAGGTGCTCGTCGGAGGAGTATGCAAGATCCGCCATCCCCAGCTCCATCAACTCGTTGTGGATGTCAGCAGCAGTATCCACAAGACCTTCGGTCCAATGCTCCACGCTCTCCCTCAAGGCGCTCTGGGTGGCAACAACATCCGCCAGCAGCTCCTCTTTGGCCTTGATCGTCTCCAACAGGCCCACCTCCCGCTCCTTGGCGCCGTCCAGCGTCTGCGTCGGAGTGGTCAGCTTCAGCTGAAGATCTGCCTTGGAATCCTTGGCGGCGTCGAGCTCCTTGCTCCCTATCAGCGAGACGGCCCTGCAACTCGCCAAGAGTGTAGGCGTCCTTCTCGCGCTTCGCGCTGAGCTGCAAGCTCCTCGCCCGCTCTTCCGAGATCGCCTCCAAAGCCACCTTCGCCTTCAACTCCTCCTTGGCGGCCTCGGCTGCAGCGGCATCCTTCGCTTCCTTAAGCGCCCGCAAGTGACTCCTCGCGCGACAAGCTCTTCCTCATGGCTGTCCAGGTTGACCTTCCTGCGCCAGCTCGCTTTCTGCGCTGGAGAGCTTCGGCGGCCACTGCTCCTCTTCACCGCGGCCTTCTCAAGGATGAAGGCCGTGCGCTCTTCCGCAAGTTGCTCCAGCTTCGCTACGTTCCGGAGAGTTTCTTGGTTAGCGCCCGAGCTCTTCTCAAGGCTTCTCCATGTCCGCCTCCCGCCTCGCGACAAGTGCTTCCTGACTCCAACTTGGCTTGCCGGGCGCGGTAGAGCGACAGCAGCTTCTTCAACAGCTGCTCCTCCTCGGACTCGCCGCTGCTGCTGTTTGGCGCGTCCACCAGCGTCAGCCCAGCGGAGGCGAGCAGCTCTCCGTCGAAAGTCTCTCCTTCGATCGGCGCCCTGGAGCTCGACTCCCATGGGAGCTTGACGAAGACACCGTCGCTGGCCTTCAAGTAGGCGCCGGGCTGGGGCTCTTCGGAGCCTGACGCTGCAGCAGCGGCGGGGGAGTCGGCGGTCGGTGTAGCGCCTGGCGCTCCTGCGGTCTCAGGGCCGTCAGTGTGATCACCAGGCCCCTCGCCGGCTTCTGTGGCGGCAGCCTCGGTGGCCTCCTCGCCGACAGGCTCGCCAGCGCCGGTTTCTTCTTCCACGACGGTGGCTTCAATGTTGCCACATGTCCCCTTCGCCCGGCGACCTCGGTCTCCATCGGCTCTGTGGCGGACGAAGAAAGAAAGTCAAGCAAATATTCAAAGAAAAACAGAAGAAGACAAGCCCAAGGGAAATTTTCGCGCAAGGGGATTACCTGCAATGGGATCTGCAGCCGTGGTCTCGACCACTGGAGGATCACTGGTGCTGTCCCTTGCCGGAGTAGCCTCCCTTGCCGGAGTAGCCTCCCTTGCCGGAGGACGCTCCCTTGCCGGAGAATCCTCCCTTGGCGGCGTAGTCGAAGCAGACAGAATTTCGGGGGCGGCTTCCGGGCCCTCACGATGAGGCTGCTCTGCTCCTACACAAACCAACTATCAGACGTTTATGAAGAAGGAGCACTCATGCACACCCAACAGTAAGGGGAAAACCGCATACTTACCCTGGGGGCTGTGCTGGGGGCTGCTCTGAGGAAGGGTTGCCGGGTCCGGCAAGGGGGTCTCAGATGCGCCTCCTGTTGCCACAGGTGAATCGTCCTCAACGACAACAACCGGGGTCTTGGCCTCTTCGACGCTCTCAGGCTAAGCGCCCTGAAAAGGAAAAAGTTCAGAATGAAGCAAGTCAGATTCAAGATAAAGCAACAAAGATGAAGAAATACAAGCACAATATTGAAGCTTACTCTTCTTCTTCCTCCTCGGAGCTAAGCGCGGAGAAGTCAAACTCCAGCTCGCCTCCGGTGCGACGAGGCGGAGGAGTGGGCTCTCTTCGCCGCTTGGCGGAGGCGTCAGCGGTGGCCTGGGAGGATCCCGCCCAGCTTGTCTCAAGAAGTGTGGGCGCCTCACAACATCGCTTGCCACGGTAGAGCGCGTCGCGCGGCGCTGCGGCTGTGGGCCCGTCTGCCGCCCCATCTCGTCTCCGGCCTTGCGGAGACGCCTCTTCGGCGGAGCCGGGAGCTCCGTTGGCGGCAAGTCGCTGGGTGGCGGAGAAGAAGCGCCCTCGGCTGGTCCGCTCGACTCAGCCTCGGGTGCGACAAGCTCTTCCTCGCCACGAACTCCCTTCGCCGGCAAGGCTTGCCGCCTCGGCTGCGTCCGCCTCCTCCACGGTGTACCCGAAGACGCCCGGCAGCAGCTGCCGCCTCCTCTAGCTCGGTGGCAATGCGCACCATCTCCTCGTCGGTGGTGTCGCGGGTGAGCCTCTTCTGCTCGTCGGAGCGGATCGGCACTTCTTCCAAGTTGTCGAAGAACTGCTGCACGATCTCGTCGGAAGGCTCTTGCCAGGTTGGAACGATCCCATGGGAATCGCACAACGGCATCATAGCGCGAATGCGGTCGAGTGCTGAGTTGTTGCACAATGGGACGACCCCCCTCGGCAACCTAAACCACTCGGGGTGATCGGGGTCGTTCTTGAACAGCTCTAGCAGCATCGCATCCAGCTCCAAGACGGTGAAATTCCAATTGAGACCCGGGCGCAGCCTCATGATGTCTGCCGCATTTGGAACTCCCAAGCAGGCCTCCTCCTTTCCTACAAGGGAAGCGTCTGCGGCGAAGGAAGTCTGCGCCAACTGCGCTTACGGTTAGTCCGCAAGCCCGAGGCGCAAAAATCCGGTCACAGCTATCTTCAACCTAGCATCCTCCGCGCCAAGTTGCTCCAATCGTTGCCAGCACTTTGGGGTTTGGCGACGGTAGTGAAGGGCTGCGGGTTCTCCTCACGATCCAACACCAGTTAGCTCTCCACTCCTCCCACTTGTTACGGAACTCTCCTTCCAGATAGGCTTCTTTCTTGCCAATCCACGAGACCCAAGCTATCCCTCCGGCAAGCGGCTCTCCTCTCTCGACGTGGGGCACGAAGAAATGGCGGAAGAGTGCCACATTTGGGTGGACTCCGACAAAGTTTTCGCAAAGGTGTGCGAAAACTTCCATGGTCAAGACAGCGTTGGGAGTGAAATCAAGGAGGCGGAGGCCATATGTGTTCATGATATCGCAGAAGAACTCGGAAAAGGGCGGGCAGAGCCCGCAATAGAAGAAAAGGGCAAAGAAAGGATACCCAGTTGGGGCTAATTCCGAAGCAATGGCGGGGAGTACCTTCGTCTTGTGAGACCTTGCTGCGTCTCCGTCGACCGAGAAAAGGTAGGAGCCTCCCTCAGCTCCTTCAAGGCCGAGCTGGGGGAGAAGATGGCCCGCCTTGCGCAGAAGGCCATGAGCCGCTGCGCCTTGGCCGATTTCACCCCCTTCCCCTTGTCGGCCTTCGGAGCCATGGCGGAGGCGGTGGAGGAGGTCGACGGTGTTGGGTGTGCTTGAGGCAAAAGGGGGCGGAGCGCTGCTCTCTTCGCACTAGAGAAGAAGGGGGGGAGCGGCGGTGGTTTTCTTGACAAGACAGCAATGGCGAGGTGGACGACCTGCCCCTGTTTCCCCTGTTTATAAGGAGGGGGAGGGGGCGGACGTTCCGCTTTTCCTAAATAAAGAAACCCCCACGACCACGCCCACGATCTCTCGCACGACTCCACGTTCGGTGCGTGCCGTTAGCGGGGGACGTGGTGGGTCCGGGGTGAGTTACGGCGCGATGAAGGCCGCGGGTGACTGTGCACTGTTTCTGGGCCTGGCACGACAGCGCTCGGCACCGTGTGCGGCCCAGGCCCGGGGGCTCCTGTCGGTGTACTAAAGTAGGGGTACACTAGTATCCCGAACTCGTGCACGGGCAGTCGCAGCACCCCGCGGCAAGGGTCTGCCTGGTCACCGCCAAGATCCTCTGTGGCTCCTCTGGAGCCATTCAAGAACAAAGTATTTAACCAAGAAGACAGGGCCCCGACAAGAGGAGCTTGCCGGGAAGGCCACTCAAGGCACGAAGAAAACAAGACCCCGGCAAGAGGAGCTTGCCGGGAAGGCTCGGAGCGCGACAAGCCTCCGGACACGACAAGGATTCAGCCGCGACAAGGCGCTTGCCGCGACAGGCAACCTCTCTTCATCTCCGCTCCAGCTCATCAACCAACGTGTCGCCATGAGATCATTCCATGCGCGCGTGTCAAGAGGCTGTGCAGCCAGCGGGGAGCAGCGATAAGCGGCGCTGACAAGCCCACCATCGTGGCAAACGGTGGCGCTCTGTTGCACTGTTTAGACGACAAGGACGGGCATTTAATGCTTTTGTCCCTTGCCGTCAGAGTTAGGTATTTTGCACTGTACACTGTTCAAGTAGGTGTACCAACTACTGTTTTTCCATTTGTACCCTCCTCTACGTTGCCACCTGTCGGAGACCCCTTGAGTATATAAAAGGAGGCCCATGCGCACGTAGAGGGGGTTCGGCCAGTTCGACTCATTCGAGACCAGAGACACTCACGCTAGGTTTTGTAGCTCTCATCGCTCCCTAGCAAGAACACAATACAATCAGACAAGCAGCAGTAGGAGTATTATCTCTCGGAGAGCTCAAGCTGGGTAAACCGCTCGTGTGCTTCGCCTCAATCCGCTCTTCGTGCGATCTCCGCCCCCCTCCGAACCACAAGGGGCCTGGTCCGCCGGCCCCATAGGTGTTCGTGGGTCCGATCAGCCTCCCCGACACAAATGTTTATGAGTGACTCTACCTTCCGATATGCCGGTGAGAATTTTGTCAATATCAACACGGCCGGCCACTCGAGGCATGATGGAGGTAAGGGTTTCACGAGGTTCAACTTCATGTCCATCGTCCACGTCCTCAACATATGGATCATTAATGTGTGGAGGAAGATCTTCTTGTTCATATTGCATTTGTTGAGGTTCATCATCAATGATTGGACTTTCTTGTTCTTGCACTTGATGAGGATCGAGTTCTTGAATATTTTCATGAAGAGGAACTTGATCATCTTCTTCTATTCGGGCTAAGGGCATTTGTTGAACACTAGGAGCTTGTGATGGTATGGGTGTTGAAGTAGTTTGATGTTGTGTGAGACTTCATCTTCTTCTTCATCATCATGAGGTTCTTGTTCCATAGGAAGAAGTGCACCAACACCCATGGTCAAAATGTCTTGAGAAGAATCTTCTTCATCTGCATCACTTAGATCTACTTGCTCCCCATGGGAGCCATTAAATTCATCAAACACTACGTCACAAGTTTCTACAACACATCCATTGGATTTGTTGTAGAATCTATAGGCGTGAGAGTTTGATCCATAGCCAACAAATATATCCTCAATTGTTTTGGATTGAAATTTTCCTAACCGTTCTCTTTTGTTGAGTATGAAACATTTGCACCCAAATACACGAAAGTACTTGACATTTGGCTTGTTCGGTTAGCAGCTCATATGGAGTCTTTTTCCAATATAGTGCGGAGGAAGAGCCGATTTGATGCATGGCATGCGGTATTGACAGCTTCGCCCAAAAACTATGTGGTGACTTGTATTCATCCAACATGGACCTTGCCATCTCTACAAGTGTACGGTTCTTCCTTTCGGCTACACCATTTTTGAGGAGTGTATGGAGCTGAATATTGATGCTCAATCCCTTCATCACTAAGGAATTCTTCCAAGGTATAATTCTTGAACTCAGAGCCATTGTCACTTCTTATTGCCAGGATTTCTTTGTCAAACTTGCGTTGGGCTTGCTTGGCAAAATCAATGAAGGTGATCTTGGTTTCATCCTTGGACTTGAGGAAGAACACCTGTGCATATCTTGAGTAATCATCAACAATGACAAGCCCACATTTTTTCCACCAAGACTATCCCATGAAGGAGGCCCAAAAAGATCCACATGAAGGAGCTACAGGGCCTTGAAGTAGATACTATGTTCTTGGGTGGGTGCTTTGATTGATGTTGCTTCCGGCTATGCATGCACTACACACACGATCTTTCTCAAAAGAGACATTTGTTAGTCCAAGGATGTGATTACCCTTTAAGAGATCTTGAAGATTCCTCATGCCGACATGGGCTAGCCGGCGATGCCATAGCCACCCCTTGTCAGCCTTGGCCATTAGACAAGTTGCATGGAATGAGCTCTCTTCCGAGAAATCAACCGTGTAAAGGTTGCCATCCAACTCTCCAACAAAGGCCACTTCGAGAGTATCTCTGTCGGTGTCAAAACCGGCGGATCTCGGGTAGGGGGTCCGGAACTGTGCGTCTAGGCGGATGGTAACAGGAAACAAGGGACACGATGTTTTTACCCAGGTTCGGGCCCTCTCGATGGAGGTAATACCCTACTCCTGCTTGATTAATATTGATGATATGGGTAGTACAAGAGTAGATCTACCACGAGATCAAGGAGGCTAAACCCTAGAAGCTAGCCTATGGTATGATTGTTGTTCGTCCCTGGGACTAAAACCCTCCGGTTTATATAGACACCGGATAGGTTAGGGTTACACAGTCGGTTACAATGGTAGGAGATCTACATATCCGTATCGCCAAGCTTGCCTTCCACGCCAAGGAAAGTCCCATCCGGACACGGGACGAAGTCTTCAATCTTGTATCTTCATAGTCCAGGAGTCCGGCCAACGGTGATAGTTCGGCTATCCGGACACCCCCTAATCCGGGACTCCCTCAATCTCTCTTAAAGACTTTCACACCCATTAGTCCAAATAGTGTATCATAACCAACAGAAGCCAATTGGCGGACAAAAAGCAAATGATATTTAAGGGATTGGACAAGCATGACATTTGCAAGAGACATGTCATTTGTGATAGCACCTTTCCCAACCCAAGTACTTGTCCTTTTGATCCTCCACCAAACATAATGCTCATAAATGGTTGAATAGCTTCCATGAAATCGTAGAGCAATTTGCTATCTCCGGTCATATGATTGGTACATCCACTATCAATCACCCATTTTACTCCACAGGTGAAAGCAACCTACACAGAATTATTACTTGGTTAGAGGCACCCATTTTACAATGGGACCTCTCAAGTTAGTCATAAGGGTCTTAGGGACCCAAATAGCATAAAAACGAAATGCATTTCGGGGACCAACAAACTTTGCATAAACTTCTCCATCCTTAGTCTTACGCAGTACATAGGATGGAGGCATGAACTCTTTTGGCTTGTTGAGAGTGGGCATGCCCCTTGTGGCCTTCCCACTAACAACCTTACCATTCTCCTTGTGTCCTTCTCGTACAAAGGTTTCTTTTAAAGGGGTGGTGCACTTTTGGGAGGACGTCTTCTTCTTGCTTGTACTTGGGTAAAACCCGAGTCCCTCTTTGGCGAACACTTCATTGTGTTGGCTCAACACCTCATTAAGGTTCTTTTGCCCTTGAGCACATGTCATGAGCCCTTTCTCGATTTGAGCTTTGAGAAAACGATTCTCCTCAAGAATGGATGCTAGATCACTACTAGAGTTAGTAGAACAAGCATCAACATTGATAATAGGAGACGAGTAAGCCTTAGCTAGAGTTTCAAGATAAGTAAGTTTGAGTGTCTCAAAACTCTTTGTAAGAAGGGTGAGCTCTTCTTCCTTAGTCTTGAGAGACACGGATAGAAGCTCACAATCCTTAGTGAGAGAAGCATGAGACTTCGCAAGCTTACTTTTATCATTCATCAACTCTTCACAAGAGCCAATAGCCTTTTTCAAGGAGGCAAGATCTTTAGTATGAACATCAATATTTGCACCAACTTTTAAGCATAGTTCATCATTTCGTGCTTCCTCAGATTTGACTTTCCGCTCAAGGATTTCACATTTTTCCTTTTCCTCGGTGACGAGGGTTTCGAGTTCCTTAATGGTGATGGTGTGCTTACTCACCATCTCCATAAGCATACGAAACATAGTGAGCTTCTTTCCTTTGAGGGAGCACATGAACTTATTAAGTTTAGCAAGCATAGGATCAGTTAGATCATCATCCTCATAACTATCCTCCGCATCAAGATACTCGTCACTAGGAGTAGAAGGAGTGAAAAGAGGAGGATTTGATCGTGGAGTTACCTTGACCTTGTCAGAAGAGCTTTGGTCCTCTTCTTATTCAACCATGGCCTTTGCCATTAGGCATTTGTGAGTGTTGCCCTTGTAATCTTTCGTGTAGTTGTAGGTGACCACGTCACCACTCTCGTTTACTAACCTCAAGGTGTTTTGAGAGTCTTGAGCAACTCCAGCAACACCACTAACATCTTCTGGATCAGCTTCTTGAGCAACCATTGCCTTTACATCTCTCTTCTTGAGCTTGGAGTTCAAAGGATTTGGCAACTTCTTCTTGGGAAAGGTCTTGGGAAACCTTGGTTTATCTTCTCTCTTCTCATAAGGGCACTCATTGGAGAAGTGATTGGTTTCTTCACAGTTGTAGCATTTTCTTACTTTCTTCTTTTGAAATCTTCCCTTGAATTTACCCGCCGCTTAAACTTCTTGACAAAAAGAGCCATGTCTTCATACGAAGGGCCCTCGTCGGATTCAATCTCATCACCATCTTCGTCATCCTCTTCTTCTTCTTCACTTTGTTCATCTTCACATACATGCTTGGCCTTCAATGCAAGATTGATCTTTGATGATGGGGAACCATGCATGGCAAGATGTTTTGTGGCATTAGTCTTTGACTCTTCAAATAGTTGAAAGGTGGATATGATGTCATCTGTAGTCATTTCCTTGAAGGTATGGTGTTGTCTTATGTCCCACACCATTTGATGGTGAAATGAAGCAAGAGCATGAAGTAACTTATCCACAAGGAACCTCTTAGTCATGTTGAATCCATCTTGTGTCTTGTCACACTCACATGACTCAATATCGGCAGTGAGAGTCATGAGACGCTCATGGAGTTGATTGGGGGTTATACCTTTCTCCATATAAAAGTTTTGCAATTGCCCCTTGGCAATTTCATATTGAGAACTCCGGAAGGTAGAAGTGCCAGTCTTGGATCGTACAACAGTTTCCCATAGTTCCTTGGCACTTGTGATGTGTATGAACGGTCTCCTTTGCTTTTCATCCATACCTCTCCTTATCCACATGATTGCAGTGTCATTGAGGTTCTTGTCATATATTTCTCTTGGTGTGGGGTTCTTTGGATCAACCACATGATAGCCATACTCCAAGATCTCCATCATCTCATCGTTTCCATGTCGAAGATGATCCTACGTAGAAACTCTCCGCAAAGGAAAATCGGAAGTGGCACTAAGCAAAGGAGGATTGCCTTGAGGATTATATCTTGGTTTCTCAACCTGAGGTCTTGCATAAAGCCAAGGAACACCGGGCGTGTTCATTGCTAGGAGGTTGTTGACCAAGTGATGGAGTAGGCACAGTTGGCCTTGAAGCGGCACCACCGAGAGTGGTGCAAGCACCGTGGACAACATGGCTAATCTCATTTGGACCAAGGCCTCAAGAGAAGCATCATGCTCCTCTTTTGCTTAGCAAGGGCCCGTTCTAGATCCTCCCGACATAAAGGACTTGACTTGAAGAAGCCCCGCCTTTATCCTTAGGATCTACAACCCGGAGTCCCATCCGGTTCATCTCGCTCTAGGGCGGTTAAGCCACAAGAATAGAGCACGAGGCTCGATACCAATTGAAAGGATCGAGATGGACCTAGAGGGGGTGAATAGGTACAATTACAAATTTTAATTATTACTTAGCAATTTTAGGCAATAATGCGGAATATGAAGATGAGCCTAACAATTGCAAGTGAGCACAAAGTACTAAGCAAGTAACACAAACACGTAAGTAGGCAAGCACAATATGATATACGTAAGTGTAAAGAGACAAGTAACCACAAGTAGAGAGTAAGGGTTAGTAATAACCGCAACTCCGGAGACGAGGATGTATGCCGATGTTCACTTCCTTGGAGGGAAGCTAGTCACCGTTAGAGAGGTGGATGTTACCACGAAGGCACACCAACGCCACGAAGGCTCACCCTATTCTCCCTTTGAGACAACACCACGAAGGCGTTTCTCAACCACTAGTGGTAGACCTTGGGGTGGTCTCCAAACCCTCACAAACTTTTCCGTGGGAAATCACAAAGTTCGATTCCTCTCCGAATGACTCCTACCGCATAGGAGTCTCCAACCTCCAAGAGTAACAAGAACGATGGGGGAAAGCTCCAAACTTTCTCAAGTCACGAATTCCTTTGGTGCAAAGAAGGGGATGAAGTGGATCTATCACTTGATTGGAGAACTTCTCTCAAATGCTCCTAGAACACTTGGGAATCTAGGATTTGGTGTGGTTGAATGAGAGAGAGAGTGAGGAGTGTTCCTGATAGGTTGAAGGTGAATGGTCAACTCTATCCCGTGGAGAGGAAGGGTATATATATAGGTGGTGGGTAAAAGTGACCGTTTTGGGTACAGGATGGGCCGGACGTCCGGAGAACATCGGACGTCCGGAGGCACAAATAGGTCCGGACGTCCGACAGTCATCGGACGACCGGCCGCTGTGAAAACGTGACTCGCAACCCAGTGTACATGATACGGACGTCCGAGCAGGGCCGGACATCCGGAGCACGGACGACCGGAGGGTCCGGACGTCCGTAAGAATGCTTCTGTTGTGAACGTGCATGCGGAGCACGGACGACCGGAGGGTCCGGACGTCCGTAAGAAGGCTTCTATTAGAACGTGTCGGACGTCCGGAGAGTTCCGGACATCCGTAGAAATGCTTCGTTAGAACGCCGGACGTCCGGAAGTGGCGGACGTCCAAGGCAAGGTATAGAAATAGTAGCTTTTGAGCAAGTTTTTCACTAGATCCATCGATCACCTCTTAATAGTGCGGGATCCCTATACTCAAGATCAAACCATAAATGAAGTCGACATCTTGTATCTCCATTCTTGAGTTATATGCTTTTTGTCCCTAGTCATGATCCATGCACATGGTCTTTGAAACATAATCCTGAGATATACTTGATAAACATGATTAGTCCCGAACATATATGTTGTCATCAACATCAAAATATGATTAAGGGCATGATTGCACTTTCAACAGCCACCCGCGCCAGGGCCGTGGTTGCCGCCCCGCGGTGACGTATGCCGTCGCCCCAGGAATCCACGCCACGGACTCCTCGCGTGAACTCGTGATGTGGGCAGCGATGCCTCCGCGCACTTCGATCCGCTTCCTGCAGTTCTTCTCTGCCGAGATGCCGCCGAGGGGCCCCCTTGAGCTTTGGCTGCAGCACGCCGACTGCAACGCCCTGGCGACTGGAGTGGAGGTGGAGGCCGTTTCCCCGGGCAAGATCTTCATGACCCGCGGCTGGGGCGAGGTCGCCCGGGTTTGCCGCGCGGAAGGCACCCTCGCCATCCACTTCAAGTACGACGGCGCCTCCACGATGTTCTTCAAGGTCTTCGACGCGGAAGGCCGCCGCTTGGAGTGCTGCCCTGGAGAGGGTCATCGGGGCGGCGCAGCGGCCAGCGCCAAGCTTGCCGCTGGCTTCGCCAGCGGCTCTTCCAGCAGCAGCGGTGGCGCTTGGGAGTCCAGCGACTGTCCCGAGCCCTACGAGACCCCGGAGACGAGCGACGACAGCTACGTGCCTCCGAGCTCTCGCCGGCCCCGGAGCAAGGTCGCAGCGTCCGGCCGCCGCCGTCGCTGATCTGGATGGGGTTGGCGCCGGCCTCCCGTGGCCCATTGTTGATGATGGCGTCGGCTGCCCTGGCGCGTGTAGATAGAGCTCCTAGGAACTCCCTTCTTTTTGTTCCCTGCGAGGAATCGAAATGGACCACGTGGGGCATGTAAAGGGTCTGTAATGTGTTTTGTTCATATTATCCCTATTATGAAAATTTGTGAACGCATGTCTTGTTTCGGCTCGGTCTCCCCTTTCCAACCCCAAGACAGCTTGGTGCTCTACACCGACAGGTCCCTGTCCCCAGGAAGGCTGCAGTTGTCGCTGGTATGCCAGGTCGCAATGTCGTGGTCAAGGCCAGGAGGTGAGCGGCCCGAGGTCCAGTCAGAGCTCCTGAGGCGCGATGCTCAAGAGGTCCCCTTTAGCGCTCAAGCAACTACCGAGAGGCAGGAAAGGGTGGCGATGTTGCCATAACAAGGCTGCCACAGATGAGGATCCGATGCTGTAGCGCTGGGTCGATCCAGGCGCGAGACTTATCTTGGCATTCCAGAGCTGGTTCCTTGTGTTGCGCCAGACTTGTGCGTCGACTTCTGTTGGGTAGCTAGGTAAGGCCCGTGCGAGCCTCCCCCTCTTTTCCATGCTCTTCCGTGTGCTCTGCGACCTCAGGTCCCGGCCCTCGAGCGAGCTCAGCCGCCGCTGGTATGCTTGGTCGCGATGCCGTGGTCAAGGCTAGGGGGTGAGGGCTGGAGAGCCAGTAAGGGATCCAAAGTTGCGATGCTCAGGAGCCCCCCTTTTAACGCGCAAGCGAATCGCATGGGAGAAGAGGGAGCCCATGGTACCGCCTGCTATCGTCCTCAGGAGGTTCCTGCAGGTTAGCGCGAGGAGGGACACAGATTGCAACGATGATTGCTGGTCTGCCGCAGGTTGCTCTGCAAGAAGATGAAGGCACTAAGGGCCTGGTGAGGTGACGTGCGCGGGGCGTGCCGCGAGCCAGAGCTCAACCGCTCATATTTGTCGACGTTGCAGGGACGGACCCAAGCACAAGCTCCGTGCCAGCGTGTGTAGCTCTCGTGGTGGGTGACAATCAAGCATGTGATAACCATATATAGACTATGCATGAAAATCAAACTAGCTTAGGTAAATGCAAGAACGATACATGCCGCTGGGCCGGACCCGAGCGGCCTGGGGATGATGCAGCCCGAGGGGCGCCCCCAGCAGAGTAAGCTAAAGACGTAAAAGGATACATGCCGCAGGGACAGGCCCACGCGGCCTGGGAATGATTCAACCCGGGGGGCGCTCCCAGCTAAATAAACCCGGAAAATTTCACCTGGTTCCGTTGTCATAGGGATGTTGGGGTAGCTGAAGACACGTGGCGAAGGGGTTTCTCCTACGAGCCACCGGGACCCTGAGCCTCGGGAGGCCCTGAGGGTCCAGGCGATTCCTCGAGGACCATCTCCATCTCCGTCAGGACTACGTGATGCCTGGCCTCTTGAGCCACCAGGACGCTCCGCAGGTTGCGCTGGAAGGCGGATGCCACGCTCGGCAGGCCCAATGGCATGCGAACATAGCTGTGAGGTGGGCCCTTGCAGCGTCCCACGCGCAAAGGCCAGAAGAGCTCCTGAGAAACGGCCTTGTTGAGCCCTGGGATGTCGACACAGACGCGCAGGCCGCCATCCTCGCCTAGATGGGGAGCTGCGCCAGGTGGGCGGCGGTTGCCGCGCATGGCTGTTGCATCCTGCAGCTCCTGAGTGGCCTTGGTGATGAACTCCTGAGCGCCGGGCGCTCCTCGCTCGGTGTCCTTCTGAGGCAAATGTGCCGCAAAGCACGCGCCCATGTGGTGCCCAAGCACCTCCCTCGTGATGTTGGCTAGGTTTGAGGCCCTCCAGAAGAGAGCCCCCGAGCCCTGCCCGAGGAGGGCGCCGGGCGCACCTTCCTACGCAAGGGAGGGAGGCGCCCCAGGCGCGGGCGCCGATCCTGATGTTGCACCGCCAGAGGCGCTGCTCCCCTGAGACCCTGTGCGGAGTAGCTTCTTCTTCTTCTTGGGGACGGCCTTAGGAGGGTACGCCGCTCCATTATTGTCGGGGTCTTCGATCGCCGTGGCTTGGAAGGCGCGCTTGAGGGAGCACACTGCATCTCTTTCTTCGCAGGGGACGGTGATGATCCCGCCGCTTCCTGGCATCTTGAGGACGTTGTAGCCATGGTGGGTCACCACCATGAACTTGGCTAGGGCCGGATACCGAGGATGGCATTGTACGGCAGATGGATGTGAGCAATGTCAAAGTCGATGAGCTCGGTGCGGTAGTTGTCACGCTGTCCGAAGGTGACAGGGAGGCGGACCAGCCCTATGGGTGAGGTGGAGCCGTCGGTCACTCTTGATAAGGGCTTGGTAGGCTGAAGCTGATCGTATGGCAATTGGAGGCTGTCAAACGTCTCGACGGATAGGACGTTAAGCCCTGCGCCGCCGTCGATGTGGGTCTTGGTGACTTGTACGTTGCTGATGACGGGTGAGCAGAGCATCGGGAGGGCGTCAGCGGTGGCCGCGCACTTGAGCTGGTCTGCCAAGCTAAAAGTGATGGCGCACTTGGACCACCTGAGCGGGCGCATGGCCTCAAGCCTTGGAAGGGCTGCGTTCACCTCACGAGCAAACTGCTTGAAATACGCTGAGAGGCTAGGGCCTGAGCTCCACCCAAGATGCAGGCGATAGCACGCGGTTCCTGGAAGCCCCCAGCCCCCTCGTCCTGATGGTGGTCGTCGTTCCTTCTTGGCGGTGGCGGCAGCGGAGGAAGTCCAGCATTGCCCTAAGGGCGGTCCTCGCAAGGCTGGTCCCTCCATGCGCTCTCACGAGGCTAGTCCTGCCAGCGGTCCTCGCGAGGCCGGTCGCGCCACTCATGGCGGGGGCCTCGATCGTCCCAGCGTCCTCCGCCTCGAACTCCTCCTCGGTCGTAGCCCCGGTCGTTGCGCTCGGGGCGTCGACCGAAGCGTCCATCTCAAATGGCCCTGAGCTCTTGACAGTCGTTGGTGTTGTGGCTGTGTACGTTGTGGAAGGCACAGAACGACCAGCTACTCTTGGACGACTTGGGATGGTCCCAGCTGCGCTTCGTATCTGGCTCCGCCGCGAGCACAGCTACTCCCTTGCGCTTCATGTCCTTGGCCTTGGCTTTCTTCTCCTCCAGGCCGGTAGCCGGGAGCTCGAGGAGGGAAAGGCGCCCCTCCTCAGCTCTTGCGCACTTGGTCGCCAGGTTGATCAGATCCAAAGCCATGCATAGCTCCTCGTGGATGGCGAGCTCCTCCTTCATCTTGACGTCGCGGACACCATCAGAAAACGCTGAAATGATGGCCTCGTCTGTCACCTTGGGGATCTTGAGGCGAACACTGTTGAAGAGTTGGATGTACTTCTGCAGGGTCTCTCCTGGCTGCTACTTGATGCGGCACAGGTCACCCGCGGTCGGAGGGCGGTCACGAGTGCCCTGGAAGTTGGCGACGAAGCGGTCGCGCATCTCGTCCTAGGAGGAGATCGAGCCCGGGGGCAGGTTCAGGAGCCACGAGCGAGCGCCATCCTTGAGAGCCATGGGGAACCAGTTCACCATGACTTTTTCGTCGCCGTTGGACGCCTCGATGCTCAGATTGTAGAGCTGCAAGAACTCCGCGGGGTCGAGGGTGCCGTCGTAGCGAGGAGGCAGGTCTGGCTTGAACTTGCCCAGCCAGGCGACGCTACGCAGCACAGGAGTGAAGGCGCGGCAGCCTTTTGTGGCCACCAGGGCCCTTTTCTGATGCGGAGCCTGCCCTTGGTGCCCGCACACCGCTGCTGCAGGCGGCACAGGGTCTTGTCGCAGTGGCGCTGGGAGCGCGGGCGCATTCTCTTGCGGCCGGGGAACTTCTTGGCAGCTTCCTTCTTCTCGCGCGGGCGCCCGACGCAGTGGGTCGCATCGGGGGGGCGCGCGCCTTGGCGCCAGAGTGCCGTCTTGGTGCAGAGGTGGTGGAGGCGCTCCGTAAGCCACGTCATCCGCAGCTGGCGGAGGGCGAGGCAGCAAGAGGGATGGCGCGGACGAGCTTGGCGTTGTGGTCCAGCCAGTCCTCGTAGAGGTCGTCGATTGGACGGTAGCGCAGTAGTTCGCGTGCCATGAGCAGCGCGGCCTGCGCATCTGTGGGAGCAGGACGAGCGTGAGTTGACGAGCCGGCTGGGGTTAGAGATGGAGTGGCGGTGCGGCCGTCCCGCCGCACCGAGGGGTGCAGCGAGGACGCTTGTTGCTCGTTTCCCGCCGGGCCTATGGCGGCTGATACGTCTCCAACGTATCCATAATTTTTGATTGTTCCATGCTATTATATTATCCATCTAGGATGTTTTATATGCATTTATATGCTATTTTATATGATTTTTGGGACTAACCTATTAACCTAGAGCCCAGTGCCAGTTTCTGTTTTTTCCTTGTTTTTGAGTAACGCAGAAAAGGAAAACCAAACGGGATCCAATTGACCTGAAATTCAACGGAGATTGTTTTTGGACCAGAAGAAGCCCACGGAGCATCGGAGATAGGCCAGAAGAGTCCCGAGGCACCCACGAGAGTGGGTCGTGCCCTACGCCCCTGGGCGCGCCCCCTACCTTGTGGCTGCCTCGGAGACCCCCCTGACTTGTTCCCGACGCCAACACCTCTTATATATACCCAAACTTCCAGAACATAACCTAGACCGGGAGTTCCGCCGCCGCAAGCCTCTGTAGCCACCGAAAACCAATCTAGACCCATTCCGGCACCCTGCCTGAGGGGGGAATCCCTCTCTGGTGGCCATCTTCATCATCCTGGCGCTCTCCATGACAAGGAGGGAGTAGTTCACCCTTGGGGCTGAGGGTATGTACCAGTAGCTATGTGTTTGATCTCTCTCTCTCTCTCTCTCTCTCTCTCTCTCTCTCTCTCTCTCGTGTTCTTGAGGTGGTACGATCTTGATGTACCATGAGCTTTGCTATTATAGTTGGATGTTATGATGTTTCTCCCCCTCTACTCTCTTGTAATGGATTGACTTTTCCCTTTGAAGTTATCTTATGGGATTGAGTCTTTAAGGATTTGAGAACACTTGATGTATGTCTTGCATGTGCTTATCTGCGGTGACAATGGGATATCACGTGATTCACTTGATGTATGTTTTGGTGATCAACTTGCAGGTTAAGTGACCTTATGAACTTATGCATAGGAGTTGGCACACGTTTTCGTCTTGACTCTCTGGTAGAAACTTTGGGGCACTCTTTGAAGTTCTTTCTGTTGGTTGAATAGATGAATCTGAGATTGTGTGATGCATATCATATAATCATACCCACGGATACTTGAGGTGACATTGGAGTCTCTAGGTGACACTAGGGTTTTGGTTGATTTGAATCTTAAGGTGTTATTCTAGTATGAACTCTAGGATAGGTCGAACGGAAAGAATAGCTTCATGTTATTTTACTACGGACTCTTGAATAGATCGATCAGAAAGGATAACTTTGAGGTGGTTTCGTACCCTATAATAATCTCTTCGTTTTGTTCTCCGCTATTAATGACTTTGGAGTGACTCTTTGTTGCATGTTGTGGGATAGTTATATGATTCAATTATGTTATTATTGTTGAGAGAACTTGCACTAGTGAATGTATGAACCCTAGGCCTTGTTTCCTCGCATTGCAATACCGTTTACGCTCACTTTTATCATTAGCTACCTTGCTGTTTTTATATTTTTAGATTACAAAAACCTATATCTACCACCCATATTGTACTAGTATCACTATCTCTTCGCCGAACTAGTGCACCTATACAATTTACCATTGTATTGGGTGTGTTGGGGACACAAGAGACTCTTTGTTATTTGGTTGCAGGGTTGCTTGAGAGAGACCATCTTCATCCTAAGCCTCCCACGGATTGATAAACCTTAGGTCATCCACTTGCGGGAAATTTGCTACTGTCCTACAAACCTCTGCACTTGGAGGCCCAACAAAGTCTACAAGAAGAAGGTTGCGTAGTAGACATCAGCGGCGTTGGCGGCGGGCGACGGGGAACGATGAAGAGGCCCGCCAACACGGGCGGTCTGAGCGATGCGGGCGGGGAGGGCGGCCCGGCGCTCAGCGCAGGCTCGACGAGCGTCCGCCATGGATGCGGCGAAGCGACGGAATGCGGATCGGCGGAAGGAAAGCTTCGGCGCACCCCTACCTGGCGCGCCAAATGTCGGATTTCGGGTTCCGGCAAAACCCTTGAGGTACGAACACTGGGGTGCGCACGAAGATCTCTCTCTCCTTGGATCGCTCTCGCAACAATCGCAAGGCCTAGCTCGAGGAACCCAAAGAACGAGAGACACAAGAGTTTATACTGGTTCGGGCCGCCGATGTGGTGTAATATCCTACTCCAGTGTGGGTGGTGGATTGCCTCTTGGGCTGAGGATGAACAGTTACAAGGGAAGAACAACCTCCTTAGGAGAGGTGTTCTTGTGCTCGGTGAGCTTGTGTGTGGCTATGTGTAGAATGGCTCCGATACAAGATGAGATGCCTCCTATGGTGGTGGCTAGTCCTATTTATAGAGGCCCTGGTGCTCTCCCCAAATATTGAGCGGGAAGGGATCCAACAACGGCCAAATTCGAAGGGAGACAACTAGTACAGGTTATCCTGATTAAAGGTGGTCTTCGCCTGCCAAAGGCTCTGGTGGTGACGCCGTCTTGGGCTCCACAGTGACCTCCGTCTTGTCGTCCTGCTGGTCTTGGTCTCGTTGCACTGATATGGAAACCTTTGCCTCATGCCTTAGGACTCCTCGCCTGCGCTTGCCTCTTTAGCACCAAAGAGGAAACAAGGACACTGCGCGCTAGCGCCCTCCTGGCGCTAGTCGTCATGGCTTACGTCACAAGAATCTCGCGAGGTGTCCCTGGCCTTGATCTCTCCGCCCCTCGCGAGCAGGCCTGGTGAGGCCGTTCCCGAGGAGGTCTTGTGTCGTCCCCCTCGCGAACTTTGGCCTCTAGCGAGGGTCTTCAGTGTTTGCTGGTGAAGATGGGCCGTACAGGGCCGCTGGTGGAGCCACGTCGTGGGCCGCAGGCAGGCAAGTGATACGTCTCCAACGTATCTATAATTTTTTATTGCTCCATGCTATATTATCTACTATTTTGGACTATATTGGGCTTTATTTTCCACTTTTATATTATTTTTGGGACTAACCTATTAACCGGAGGCCCAGCCCGTAATTGTTGTTTTTTGCCTATTTCGGTGTTTCGAGAAACATAATATCAAACGGAGTCCAAACGGAATAAAATCTTCGAACGTGATTTTCTCACCGAACGTGATCCGTGGGACTTGGACCCTACGCCAAGGCATCAGAGAGGCGGTCAAGAGGGTGGGGGCGCGCCCCCTGCCTTGTGGGCCCCTCGAAGCTCCTCCGACGTACTCCTTCCTCCTATATATACCTACGTACCCCCAAACGATCAGAACAGGAGCCAAAAACCTAATTCCACCGCTGCAACCTTCTATATCCACGAGATCCCATCTTGGGGCCTGTTCCGGAGCTTCGCCGGAGAGGGCCATCATCACGGAGGGCTTCTACATCATCATAGCCCCTCCGATGAAGTGTGAGTAGTTTACCTCAGACCTTCGGGTCCATAGTTAGTAGCTAGATGGCTTCTTCTCTCTTTTTGGATCTCAATACAATGTTCTCCCCCTCTCTTGTGGAGATCTATTCGATGTAATCTTCTTTTGCGGTTTGTTTGTTGAGACTGATGAATTGTGGGTTTATGATCAAGTCTATCTATGAATAATATTTGAATCTTCTCTGAATTCTTTTATGTATGATTGCTTATCTTTGCAAGTCTCTTTGAATTATCAGTTTGGTTTGGCCTACTAGATTGGTTTTTCTTGCCATGGGAGAAGTGCTTAGCTTTGGGTTCGATCTTGCGGTGTCCTTTCCCAGTGACAGAAGGGGCAGCAAGGCACGTATTGCATCGTTGCCATCGAGGATAACAAGATGGGGTTTATGTCATATTGCATGAATTTATCTCTCTACATCATGTCATCTTGCTTAAAGCGTTACTCTGTTTTAACTTAATACTCTAGATGCATGCTGGATAGCGGTCGATGAGTGGAGTAATAGTAGTAGATGCAGGCAGGAGTCGGTCTACTTGTCACGGACGTGATGCCTGTATACATGATCATACCTTAGATATTCTCATAACTATGCTCAATTTTGTCAATTGCTCAACAGCAATTTGTTCACCCACCATAGAATACTTATGCTCTGGAGAGAAGCCACTAGTGAAACCTATGGCCCCCCGGGTCTATTCGCATCATATCAATCTCGATCACTTTAATCTTGCTTTGCTTTTTTACTTTGCCTTTTACTTTTCACTTTGCATCTTTGTACCAAAAATACCAAAAACATTATCTATCAGTTCTCACTCTCGTAAGTAACCGTGAAGGGATTGACAACCCCTAATCGCGTTGGTTGTGAGTAGCTATTGTTTTGTGCAGGTACGAGGGACTTGAGCATGGCCTCCTACTGGATTGATACCTTGGTTCTCAAAAACCGAGGGAAATATTTACGCTACTCTGCTGCATCATCCTCTCCTCTTCGGGGAAAACCAACAAAAGCTCAAGAGGTAGCAAGAAGAATTTCTGGCGCCGTTGCCGGGGAGTCTACGCAAAAAGTCAACAAACCAAGTACCCATCACAATCCCTATCTCTCGCATTACATTAGTTGCCATTTGCCTCTCGTTTTCCTCTCCCCCACTTCACCCTTGCCCTTTAATTCACCCTCTCTTTCCCAATCTCCTTCTCCTTCTCTTTTCCCGTTTGCTTTCCTCGCTTGCCTTGTCATCATAGCTAGTCTTATATCTTCTCCGTTATCTCCCGAGAACGAAGTTCTTAATTTTAAACAAAGGGAGGGAGAAAACCTGAAAGACGCTTGGTATAGAATTTGCAATGCTCAAAATAGATCTACCAGGAAGCAATCTACTTCAGCTCTACTTCACAATTTATATGTAGGTGCTAATCCTTGGAATATATATATCCTTGATACCATTACCGGAGGGAATTTTTTGGGTAGCTATACTTTTGATTCTTACAATACCATGATAGATTTATTTGGCTCGTCACCTCTTTTGGTTAATGGAACTATGTTAACTTTGGAGCAAGTTATGCAAAGGCTTGAAATTATTGAAAATAAAGTTTCTACCATTGAATCAATTGAAAATCTAGATAAAAAGATCCACAATCAAATTACTCAATATGGATCTAAGGTAGGAATGACTTTGAAAAATATTAAGGAAAAGGAACCCATAGTTAATGAGAAAATAAATCTAGATTCCACTAGAATTGATAAACTTGAGGGTATCATTACAAACTTGGGAACCGCTTTTTCTTCCGTAAAGAATACTCCGAGTCCTCCTCCTAAAATTGCCAAGCTTATGTATGTTCCTAAAAACAAGGGTGAATCCTCCAAGGAAACTGCGGATCTTAAATCTATAAGTATTCATCCCGATCTTTTTGCTATCATTAAGGAACCTTTTGCGACAAATGAATCTTTCAATCTTGTGCCTAAGAGTTTGATAATTACTAGAAAGAAATAAATCTCTAAGGAAGGTAAATGCCTCATCGAAGAATTTCCTACCAAAGATGGCAATACCTAAATCTATCCTCGCTTTTATGCCTAGCTAGGGGCGTTAAACGATAGCGCTTGTTGGGAGGCAACCCAATTTTATTTTGAGTTTTTTGTTTTTGCTTCTGTTTAGTAATAAATAACCCATCTACCCTCTGTTTAGATGTGGTTTTGTGTTTTAATTAGTGTTTGTGCCAAGCTAGACCTATTGGATCTTCTTGGATGATAGTTATTTGATCTTGCTATAATTTCCAGAAACTTTGCGTTCAGTGCCAGAATTATTAAAAATCATCCGAACGTGATAAAATACTGATTCCAATTTCTGCTGATCAATAAACAAATTATCTAGGTCTTATAATTTTGGTAGATTTTTTGGCATTCTATAAGTTTGCGTTAGTTACAGATTACTACAGACTGTTCTGTTTTTGACAGATTCTGTTTTTCGTGTGTTGTTTGTTTATTTTGATGAATCTATGGCTAGTAAAATAGTTTATAATCCATAGATAAGTTGGAATACAGTAGGTTTAACACCAATATAAATAAATAATGAGTTCATTACAGTACCTTGAAGTGGTTTTATGTTTTCTTTCTCTAACGGAGCTCACGAGATTTCTATTGAGTTTTGTGTTGTGAAGTTTTCAAGTTTTGGGTGAAATCTTTTGATGGATTATGGAACAAGGAGTGGCAAGAGCCTAAGCTTGGGGATGCCCATGGCACCCCCAAGATAATCCAATGACACCAAAAATTCAAAGCTCGGGGCATCCCCTCTTTCGTCTACTTCCATCGGTATTTTACTTGGAGCTATATTTTTATTCACCAACAAGATATGTGTTTTGCTTGGAGCGTCTTGTATTATTTTTGTCTTTGTTTGTTAGTGTGCCACAATCATCCTTTCTGTACACACCTTTGAGAGAGCCATTTATGAATTAAAATTTGTTAGAATACTCTTTGAGCTTCACTTATATCTTTTGAGCTATGTAGTTTTGCTCTATGTGCTTCACTTATATCTTTTGAGCGTGATAATTTTGCTCTATGTGCTTCACTTAGATCTTTTAGAGCATGGTGGTGGATTTGTTTTAAAGAAACTATTGATCTCTCATGCTTCACTTAGATCATTTTAAGAGTCTTAATAGCATGGTAAATTGCTTAATGATAATATGCTTGGTATTCAAGATTTGTGAAATTTTCTTTTGAGTGAATTGAATACTAAGAAAAGATTGAAGCATGATAATTGTTTTGAGATATGGAGGTGATAATATTAGAGTCGTGCTAGTTGAGTAGTTGTGAATTTAAAGAATACTTGCGTTGAAGTTTGTGATTCCCGTAGCATGCACGTATGGTGAACCATTATGTAACGAAGTCGGAGCATGAGGTGTTTATTGATTGTCCACCTTATGAGTGGCGGTCAGGGACGAGCAATGGTATTTTCCTACCAATCTATCCCCCTAGGAGCATGCGCGTAATACTTTGCTTTGATAACTTCTAGATTTTTGCAATAAGTATATGAGTTCTTTATGACTAATGTTGAGTCCATGGATTATACACACTTTTTCCCATCCTTCCACCATTGCTAGCCTCTCTAATACCGCACACTTTTCGCGGTATTACACCCACCATATATTTTCCTCAAAACAGCCACCATACCTACCTATCATGGCATTTCCATAGACATTCCGAGATATATTGCCATGCAACTTTCCACCGTTCCGTTTATTATGACACGCTCCATCATTGTCATATTGCTAGCATGATCATGTAGTGGACATCGTATTTTGTGGCAAAGCCACTATTCATAATTCTTTCATACATGTCACTCTTGATTCATTGCATATCCCACATCACGGAGGCATTCATATAGAGTCATATCTTGTTCTAAGTATCGAGTTGTAATTGTTGAGTTGTAAGAAAAATAAAAGTGTGATGATCATCATTTTTAGAGCATTCTCCCAAGTGAGGACAGGATGATGGAGACAATGATTCCCCCACAAGTCGGGATGAGACTCCGGACGAAAAATAAAAAAAATAAAAAAAAGAGGCCATAAAAAAAGTCCCAAAGAAAAAAAAAGAAAAAATGAGAGAAAAAGAGAGAAGGGACAATGTTACTATCCTTTTACCACACTTGTGCTTCAAAGTAGCACCATGATCTTCATGATAGAGAGTCTCCTACGATATCACTTTCATATACTAGTGGAAAGTTTTCATTATAGAACTTGGCTTGTATATTCCATTGATGGGCTTCCTCAAAATGCCCTAGGTCTTCGTGAGCAAGCGAGTTGGATGCACACCCACTTAGTTTCTTTTGTTGAGCTTTCATATACTTATAGCTCTAGTGCATCCGTTGCATGGCAATCCCTACTCACTCACATTGATATCTATTAATGGGCATCTCCATAGCCCGTTGATACGCCTAGTTGATGTGAGACTATCTTCCCCTCTTTTTGTCGTCTCCACAACCACCATTCTATTCCACATATAGTGCTATATCCATGGCTCACGCTCATGTATTGCGTGAAGATTGAAAGTTTTGAAAATGTTAAAGTATGAAACAATTGCTTGGCTTGTCATCGGGGTTGTGCATGATTTAAATACTTTGTGTGGTGAAGATGGAGCATAGCCGCACTATATGATTTTGTAGGGTAACTTTCTTTGGCCATGTTATTCGAGAAGACATAATTGCTTTATTAGTATGCTTGAAGTATTATTATTTTTATGTCAATATGAACTTTTGTCTTGAATCTTTCAAATCTGAATATTCATATCACAATTAAGAAGTTTTACATTGAAATTATGCCAAGTAGCACTCCGCATCAATTTTTTTTTTATTTACCTACTCGAGGACGAGCAGGAATTAAACTTGGGGATGCCTGATACGTCTCCAACGTATCTATAATTTTTGATTGCTCCATGCTATATTATCTACTGTTTTGGACTATATTGGGCTTTATTTTCCACTTTTATATTATTTTTGGGACTAACCTATTAACCGGAGGCCCAGCCCAGAATTGTTGTTTTTTTGCCTATTTCAGTGTTTCGGAGAAACATAATATCAAACGGAGTCCAAACGGAATAAAATCTTCGGGAACGTGATTTTCTCACCGAACGTGATGCAAGGGACTTGGACCCTACGCCAAGGCATCAGAGAGGCGGTCACGAGGGTGGGGGCGCGCCCTCCTTAGGGCGCGCCCCCTGCCTCGTGGGCCCCTCGAAGCTCCTCCGACGTACTCGTTCCTCCTATATATACGTACGTACCCCCAAACGATCAGAACAGGAGCCAAAAACCTAAATCCACCGCCGCAACCTTCTGTATCCACGAGATCCCATCTTGGGTCCTATTCCGGACCTCCGCCGGAGAGGGCCGTCATCACGGAGGGCTTCTACATCATCATAGCCCCTCCGATGAAGTGTGAGTAGTTTACCTCAGACCTTCGGGTCCATAGTTAGTAGCTAGATGGCTTCTTCTCTCATTTTGGATCTCAATACAATGTTCTCCCCCTCTCTTGTGGAGATCTATTCGATGTAATCTTCTTTTTGCGGTTTGTTTGTTGAGACTGATGAATTGTGGGTTTATGATCAAGTCTATCTATGAATAATATTTGAATCTTCTCTGAATTCTTTTATGTATGATTGCTTATCTTTGCAAGTCTCTTCGAATTATCAGTTTGGTTTGGCCTACTAGATTGGTTTTTCTTGCCATGGGAGAAGTGCTTAGCTTTGGGTTCGATCTTGCGGTGTCCTTTCCCAAAGGATGTATAAGGCAGCAAGGCACGTATTGCAGGGTTGCCATCGAGGATAACAAGATGGGGTTTATTTCATATTGCATGAATTTATCTCTCTACATCATGTCATCTTGCTTAAAGCGTTACTATGTTTTTAACTTAATACTCTAGATGCATGCTGGATAGCGGTCGATGAGTGGAGTAATAGTAGTAGATGCAGGCAGGAGTCGGTCTACTTGTCACGGACGTGATGCCTATATACATGATCATACCTTAGATATTCCCCTAACTATGCTCAATTTTGTCAATTTCTCAACAGTAATTTGTTCACCCACCGTAGAATACTTATGCTCTTGAGAGAAGCCACTAGTGAAACCTATGCCCCCCAGGTCTATTCTCATCATATCAATCTCGATCACTTTAATCTTGGTTTGCTTTTTACTTTGCCTTTTACTTTTCACTTTGCATCTTTATACCAAAAATACCAAAAACATTATCTATCAGTTCTCACTCTCGTAAGTGACCGTGAAGGGATTGACAACCCCTAATCGCGTTGGTTGCGAGTAGCTATCGTTTTGTGCAGGTACGAGGGACTTGAGCGATAAACTGAGGGAAATACTTATGCTACTCTGCTGCATCATCCTCTCCTCTTTGGGGAAAACCAACGCAAGCTCAAGAGGTAGCATGAAGTCTGGGGACCCCTGTTCCCAGGACGCCAACACCCTGGTACTCCAATATGTACCTGATACATTCTGAAACACTTCTGGTGTCCGAATGCTATCGTCCAATATATCAATATTAACCTCTCGGCCATTTCAAGACTCCTTCTCATGTCTGTGATCTCATCCGGGACTCCGAACAATCTTCGGTCACCAAAACACATAACTCATAATACAAATCGTCATTGAACGTTAAGCGTGCGGACCCTACGGGTTCGAGAACTATGTAGACATGACCGAGACACCTCTCCGGTCAATAACCAATAGCAGAACCTGAATGCTCATATTGGTTCCCACATATTCTACGATGATCTTTATCAGTCAAACCGTAATGACAACATATGTTATTCCCTTTGTCATCGGTATGTTACTTGCCCGAGATTCGATCGTCGGTATCTTCATACCTAGTTCAATCTCGTTACCAACAAGTCTCTTTACTCATTCCGTAATACATCATCCCGCAACTAACTCATTAGTCACAATGCTTGCAAGGCTTATCATGATGTGCATTACCGAGAGGGCCCAGAGATACCTCTCCGATACTCGGAGTGACAAATCCTAATCTTGATCTATGCCAACCCAACAAACACCTTCGGAGATATCTGTAGAGCATCTTTTTAACCACCCAGTTACGTTTGATAGCACACTAAGTGTTCCTCCGGTATTCGGGAGTTGCATAATCTCATAGTCAAAGGAATATGTATAAGTCATGAAGAAAGCAATAGCAATAAAACTTGAGGATCATTATGCTAAGCTAACAGATGGGTCTTGCCCATCACATCATTCTCGTAATGATGTGATCCCATTCATCAAATGACAACACATGTCCATGGTTAGGAAACTTAACCATCTTTGATTAACGAGCTAGTCTAGTAGAGGCATACTAGGGACACTGTATTTTGTCTATGTATTCACACATGTATCAAGTTTCCGATTGATACAATTCTAGCATGAATAATAAACATTTATCATGATAGAAGGAAATATAAATAACAACTTTATTATTGCCTCTAGGGCATATTTCCTTAAAAAATTACTCCTATGAAATTTTTTCAGGTGCTGAAAAATTCAAATCAACATGGTCAACATCTACAATCAGATGGAAATTCAATTGATGTGACTCGGGAGGTTATTTTCTTATTTCTGAGCATGAAAAAAAAAGAAAAAGAAGAACTAACCAGTTGCTTTTTTCCTTCTGTAGAACCCAGTAGTTGCGCACACCTATGGAGTACATGAAGACCAACTGTATGCTGCACAAAACAAAGAACCAACCAAAGAGGTGAATTATAACAGTAATGCATAGACCTCAAGAACAGCAAAATAAAATTAAACACACTTTTGGAAGGTCCTTGATGAAAAATATGAATTGTAGGAATTAATTGAAGTTCAGATTGGAAAGCAAAGTTGCCAAATGATTAATGAATTGCTAGCACCAGAAGGAGTCACATAGTCGTACACACAACTCATGAAACAGATCACTCTCATGAGTCATCTTCAAAGTGACAGCATGACAATCCCTATCACAAGTTTCACTTCTCTCTTGACAACAGGCATGGATGCTCAGGTATGTCTCCTTAAAAATGGAATCTTAAATTAAAAAGTTTCCACGTAGTTGAAATATTACAGAATCTGTACATGACAAATCTTATATCGCGGGATCACCACGAACCAGCAGATCCAATATCAAGCAACCATCATAATGAAGAAGCAGATGAAGATGCGGCTAATGAGGATAATTCTGAATGCAATAGTGAATATTACCTCGACTGTCGTAGTAATGAGAATGAAACTGATGCAGAGGAAGATTAACTGGAGCAAAATACAGTGAGTTGTGAGCAGTTGTCTGCTGATCATGAGTATTTAGAGTTGCATCAAGTAGAGCAGAGTTGGCACAACTCTGTTTCAGATGATGTGCAAGAAATGTTGATTAATCAAGAAGAATAGATAGCAAATATTAATGAGCCAGCATTGCAAGGTCCAGATTATGCGGAAACAACTGATACAGATGGCACAAGTGGGAGTGATGAATCAGAGTTTGAAACAGAGAAACAACAATATGAAGAAGCAGATATAAACAACTCTGATCTTGATAGCAGTGATGAGTTGCCTGAGTCAAACCAACAAGATGAGAGCATGCATGTATTAGGCAATCCTGACATTGGACACCAACGGGATGAGGCCAAGAATAAATCAAACAAAGATAATAAAAAGTTATGTCAAGAAGATATTGATTTTTTCTTGAGAATGAGGTCATAGAGAAGGCATTGAAACTGAGCCAAGAAGATGGAAAGAATCTCATGCTAGTGCTAAACATGTCATTTGAATGTGATGTTGTTGCACACCCATTCTACAATGAATATGCAGCTATCACAGGGTTCTCTATACAGGAAGCTGCAAACTATCATTGCCAAAAGAAAGATGCTCACAATACCAAAATGACAAGATTTACTATGAAGTGCAACAACTCTGGTAAACCTAGAAACAAGACAAAACCGACAGCAGCAGGAGCAAAAAGGAGAAAGTACAAAGGTGATAAGAATGCACCTACCGTGCTTGAGAATACAACAGACAGAAGAAGGAAATACACAATCAAAACGGGCTGTCAAGCTCAAATGGTTGTTACCTGGAAATTTGAGCTCGAACAATGGGTGGTCACAAGGCTGATCATTCAGCATAATCATGAACTCCATCCACCAGGGGAAGTCAGGTTCCTAAAATCACGCAAGTATATCACTGAGCAAGAGAAAGACTTGATCAGGATTTGCAAAAGAGTAAATATACCAACTAGAAAGATAACGGCAATCATGTCATTATTCCGAGGAAGAGGTCTATCTTCATTGCCTTACACACCAAAACAGATTAGCAACATCACTACTAGGGAAAAGCCTAGCAGCAGCGCGGGTTTTAGGCCTATCAAGAGCTGGGCGATGCGCCATCGATAAGGCGCCATACTAATGTATAGCAGTAGCATGCCTCCGCCCACGCTACTGCTAAATCGACTTAGTAGTAGCGACTTCCCGGAGGGGCGCTACTGGTAATTAGTAGTAGCGCTTCTCCCTGCCCGCGCTGCTACTATTATTTCGTATTTTATTTCTTGTTTATTTCATGTTGTATTCGTACACCTTTACCCAAGTTTTCATACAACAAGAATTTAGAAATTGTTTTTACATCATAATGAGTTATTACATCACGGGGTGAAAGAACCGTGTACTAGTTTCAAGTTGATGGACATCCACTTGAAACTAATCCGCGGTTCTTTCACCCAATGATATAATAAATATCATCATCATCACCATATCATTAACAACTTATCATCATAATACATCATTGTCATATAACACCTCCTCAAGATCATCATTTTCATCAATGAGACATCACATAGCAAATTGGTCACTAGTCCTAATCACAAGTACTCCTCATCATCAACTCTAACACATTGTATTACATAATAAACATATTGTACCTCATAGGACCTACTACATTCTCTTAGGACCTACTATATTCTCTAAGGTAAAATAGCAAAAAACAAGATAGCCCCTGACTCTCCATTATGGAGAATGGAGATTATCTTGTCTCCAATTCTTGCCTTTTGCTTAATGTTACTTCCGAGAACCTCCTTGCGAATGTCCAAACATTTTTTCCATTCTTTGATTAGCATGTGTTCACCGGTTTTAGAAATCCTATATGCACATGTGAGCTCCTTAGATTTACCTGGCTGTATGTTCATAACTGCAAGGCGACCATTCTGATACATCAGATGAGGCACACAATCCATCGGGATTTCCTGTTGAAAAACATAGTAATAACTTCGTAGTTAGCAATGATGTACTAGTTTTAGAAGTATGCAAAAGATGCACGGATGCCGTAATAGTAAAAAATCTTACCAGGGTATCTCCATAGAAGTTACCATGGTTCAACACGTGCACTAGTGGCACGTATTCACCATAATTTGGAGGAGTTTGATAATAGGTATTGTAATTCTCAAGAAAAGTACAATAAGCAATCAGATGACTTTTCTCCTTATAAGTTAATTCGGAGCCATCAGTGTAGTGGGTTTTGTCTACCATCTTATGCACATTCTTTGAAGATTCAAAATAAGCTATCAATGGAAATAAGCTGTCAACTATTTTGAAATAAACAATATAAATCAGTTAATAACTATGTTTGAGAAACTCACATTGCGGTATAACGGAAGCGTATCAACAAGGACCCAAATGTCCATATTGTCTTGCTCGATGTCAGGATTACCAAGATCCATGGTGACAATCATACCCTCATAAAAACCATACATTTTGCAAAGTGCTTCCCAATTTTGGCAACCAAAATGGGTTACGCTCTGAGAATTGTACATATTTACTTCAAAAACGATATCATGATGGGTCCTTAGGTGTATTTTATTTGTTTCAAAATTTTCATGGTCATCAAAACCCATCCTCTCCAAGACATAGCGTCTTGCATGGCATGGGATAAGCTAGTCGAATTGTAAAAGATGAAAATTAGACGTTGAAATAGTTGAAGTCATGCTTAATTACGAAAGAAAACACTTGTCGTTGTTGCGTACCGTTTCGACATCGAAGGTCTCCTCGAGCTTAATGCTGAAGCGCCGATCTTCATCCAGCTCAACGAACCTGTCGCACATACCTCGATCGTCGTGGCACCAGCTGCACTCCCCTGGAGGCTGATCCGTCCGAAAGTACGACATTTCCTACGTTCATAATTGAAAGATTAAACTTGTACAATTAAATATATGTACTAAAAACCTAAATTAGATCATTACTTTTCGAGAAAATCCAGGCCACTCGATATTTCCTACATATTCTAGCACAAGTCATGCCAGAATTCACGGAAAAATCCGGCATGACCTTTGCTACAAAAGGACATATCGAGCGCCTGAAATTTGCCGGAATGGAAATTAATCAACACTCCAACAAAACATAGGCCACTCGGAGGTGTAACCAAAACATGACCGGGCACTTGGGCAACCACATATCCTATTTGAGCAACACAGGATATACATGTTTTTATCTACATCATATATATCTTATAGGACTCATATTGACATGGAGATTTGCCTGGTCTCACCTCGAGATCGGAGGGGGTCGGTGTGACGGGGACGGCAATGAGGGATGATGGAGGGGCTCCTTGATTTCTGCAAAAGCAAAAACCCTATAAGTTATCACTAATACATCCCGAATAATTGCTTAAACTAAAAAATAACAACAAATGTGACATGTTCAACTAGTTCTATTATAATTCAAATAGTTCTTACTAAATATAAACTTACTATAAATAGAAAAAACTAGTTCTTTCTAAAAATAAAGTAGTTCAACTAGTTATTTCAATTTTCTTACTAAAAATACATTAGTTCTATTAATTCAACTAGTTTATTAATTTACCTACTAAACTAGTTCAACTGAAACTAAACTAGTTCTATTAATTCAACTCGTTCGTACTAAATATAAACTTACTATAAATAGAAAGAAACTAGTTCAACTACTACTACTAATTAACATCTACTACTACATCTACTATACATCTACTACTAATTAACATCTACTACTGCTAATTATACAACTAGTTTACTATCACTACTACTAATTAATATCTACTACTACTAAAAATCATTATCTATGAACCCTAAATTAACATCTACTACTACTACTAAAATCATCTACTAACTAAGCAAAGAGAGAGGGGTGGTGGAGGAGTGGGGGGCTTACAGAGAGGGGAGAGATGGTGGCGGGGAGGTGCTCGGCGACGGAGGTAGGGCGGCGAGAGCGGGCTCGGGATCGGGAGGCGGCGGTCCTGGGCGGGTTTTGGGCAAGCGGTGAGGTCGAGGGCGGCGACAGTGTGGTCGAGAGTGGCGGCGGGCGGCGGCGGTGAGGTTGAGGGCGGGCTCGGGCGATGGCGGTGAGGGAAGGCTCGGGCTCGAGCGGCGGCGACAGGAGTAGGGGAACAGGGGGGGGGGGGAGGAGGACTTAGCGAAATTTTGAGCCGAGGGGTGGTTAAGTCGAACTAGTAGTAGCGCTCATAAGGAAAACGCGCAATAGCTAACTTATCTATATCACGTTTTAGAGAAAAACGCTACTGCTAATGGAAGCAGTTATTTCTTTTGTTTATCCCAATATCAGTAATGCTTTGTCCTGAAAAAACGCTATAAGTCTAAGCAATGTAAAAACATCAAAAATATACATTGGTCATCATTGATCTTTTGTGTAGAATCTAAATAGTCAACATGAATCCTCACCGCACTGTATAGGTACATGCGAGATTCATATTGCAGCCACAAATCATACACATATAGTTCAATGAAGACCAAGTGATCGAGATAGGTTGAGAAGTAACATATTTAAGGTGGTAAACACCTTGTTCGCTTAGCAGTATGGGACTAAACTTAATTAGTTGCAGTGATACTTAGCAGCAGCGAGTTTTGAAGAAAAACGTTGCTACTAAGTACTTTAGCAGTAGCGCGTCCCACGGCAGGGCGCTACTACTATATCTAGCCTGGAGCAACACCGTGGCAATTATAGTAGTAGCGCTCGTTTCACCTAGAGCGCTACTGCTACTTAGATATTAGTAGCGCTGTTTGCTGAAGCTCGCTAATGCTAATTAGCAGTAGCGTCTGTTTTTGAACCATGCTGCTGCTAATATTCTGTGTATAAGGTTTTCCCTAGTAGTGCATGGGCACAAAAATGAGAAGAGAAAATGGTCTGAGTCATATGATGCAAGTGGTATCATTTTTTGAACAGAAAAAGTCAGAAGATCCACTGTTTTTCTACTCATTCAAAACGGATCCAAAGAAGAATGTGATGCATATATTTTGGGCAGATGGCACTGGAATAAGGATCTATCAACAGTATGGTGATCTTCTCAGTTTCGACACAACCTACAAGACCAACAAATACAATCTGAAATTTGCTCCATTTCTGAGAGTAAATGGGCATGGAGACAACTGCCTTTTTGCATGTGGTTTCATTCAAGATGAGAAGTAGGAAACATTCGAGTGGCTCTTCAACACATTTATGAAATGCATGGGAGGGAAAGGTCCTAAATCTATCATAACGGATCAAGACGCAGCTATGAAAAAAGTAGTACCTAAATGCTTTCCAAATTGCAAGCATAGGAACTGTTTGTTCCACATTCTCACAAAAGCTCAGAACAAAGCTAGAAGGACATTTGGAAAGAACCAACACTTGAATGCGCAGTTTCATGACATAATCCTAAACTCCCAAATAGTGCAAGAATTTGAGAAACTATGGCTAGAAATGATTCAGAAGCAAAATGTTGAGCATATCAAGTACTTTGCAATTATGTGGAAAAACATGAAGAGATTCGTACTTGTCTACTTCAAGAATCACTTTTACCCATCTATCGAAAAAATAGCCAAAAGCGAAGGCACAAATGTTATATTCAAAGCAAATGTAGGTTCTACTCACAGTGTGATTGCTTTCATGACAGGGTATGATAGAATATCACAAAACATTGAAGAAAAAAGAAAAGAAAATGATTCTGTAACAAGAAGAACTTCTCCAACAATGTGGAGTGACTGGACATTGGAAAAGCAGGCAGCAAGACTGTATAACAGAGGCATTTTCTACAAGTTTCAGCAAGAGTTAATGAATTCAACTAACTTTCACATGGTTGAAGTTGAAAGAAACAAATAGTATGAGGTGTTGAAGTCATCAAATCAAGCACTATTTGAGTATAACCCCAGAACTTTCATAGTCATGGTGGACATAGACTCTGAAACTTCCACATGCACATGTGGAAATTTTGAAAAGGACGGCATACTATGTCGTCATGCACTCAAAGTGATCCAAGCATTGAACATTGATGAGGTAGCAGAAAAGTATTTCATTGATAGATGGAGTCCTAAAGAAAAGAAATCAGAACAAGTCACAGACCTTGAAGTTTGGATGATCAGATGGCTTTCTTCCCATTCTCAAGAAGGCCCACTGAGTTAGCTTCTGAAGTGTCAAAAAATCTTGCAAGGAGGAAAGTTATGAGTGAGCAGATAACCAATTTGGAGAAATTAATTTTGCCATACCTTGCATGCCAGAAGGTGAGGAACCAAAGAGTTGTTCGTCAGAAGCATCTGACACTGCAGGAGTTTTGAGTTTGGGTAGCAATTCTGAGAACACACTAAAGGATCCGGTATACACAAAACCAAAAGGAAGAATGAAGAAAACATGAAGGCAAAAGAGCATAGTTGAGAAAATTCTAGCCAAACCAATTATGACTCTGGATGTGGCAAACAAGGTCACAGGATAACTGGATGTAAGCCAACATAAGAGGATGCAACACAGAAAATTAACAAGAGAGGTAACATACAACTTTTGTTCATAATTTTAGAGCTAAAAACCAGACGAGTACAGAAATCCAAAAACATTTCTCATATATTATATTGATTCATAAATTATAGCTAGAAAGGACAGCATTGCATTAAATACAGATGATGAGAAGGCACAGGCAATGAAGAAGACTAAATGCATAGGTTCCTCAACATTATTTAGAAAATAGTCTTTTAATAAAAATTCAGAAATATACAATGGTCTAATTGGAAGTTGTTTTCTTCTTCTACAAATTCATAAAGAAAAGAAGGCAATGCAAAGTCCAAGAAGAAGGCCTTGTAAAGAAGTTTAGACTTGAAGCCCTATCAGATTGAAGAGCTAGCTTAAAAGATAATAAAAGAAAGCTGAGGCAGATGAAAAATTGCATACTGAAATGACAATTTGGTTGGTGTGGACGTGTATGCAATGATGCTTGATGCAATTTATGAATTGCAAGTTGTGTTGCTCTAGAGTTATCTTTTATTGTCCATTTATTAATAGTAGCTTGCTACATATCATTTTTCAACTTGTGCAATGTGGAACAACCAAAAAGCAACACTGATATTAAAACATTGATAATACAATACTGATATCATAACAAGATTCACATGAAATTGAAAAGCCTAAATTTAGCAACTGAGTTTTTACTACACAAAAGTGCAAGAAAGCACTACGCACAACTAAACTTGAAGAAGAAAGACTAAGCATCATCAAAAAGCTAACGATTGACTCTAAAGCAACTACATCCATCACCACCATCATCTACTAGCAACTACTAGCTGCTGGACTGACTTTTGTTGAAAGAGTTCATGCGGCAGAAATGCTTGCACCAGCTCCACCTCAATCATCACCATCGCCTCCAAATCTAGCAGCCAAACTACCACCAGAGCAGCTGAAATCAGGCTTGGAAACAGCACCTGCATCTCCTTCATCATCTTCATTATCATCATCCTCGCCTTTGGGTCTAGCTGCGATAATGATATTCCTCTGAAAGTAGCCATTCCAATCAGGAACACACTACTCAATTCTGGTCACTAGGCGAACATACATCAGGGCTTCTGGACCACAATGAATATCGTTACCAGCAACAAGAAGGACATCAAAAGAATCCTCAAATGAAACTAGGACTGCATCCTTGACATAATGGTCTGCAACTGTGAAATTCCTATGCCCAATCATGTCAAACAGAGCATGTCCGACACAGAATGCAGCTGAATGAGTGTTGCTGGTTACTACGCAGTAGACAGCTAAAATCTTCATTGTTTTACGGCTGAAGTCCTTTTGTATCAAAAAATAAAGAAAAAACGAAAAAAAGAATTTAAAATTTAAATTTCATATGTTTAATTCCAAAAAATAAAAATAGAAGCGTGACTTTAACATAAAACTCATAGTTGCATAGTCTATAGCAATTCATGTGACAAAAAACTCCTAGTCGCATAGTGTGTAGCAGATCACAAAGCATTTACTCAGTATGAATATTGTTGACTAGACACAAGCCTAAACAGCAACATTTGCATTCGAAGTTTCTTTTTTGTTATCACCATTTGTAAATAAAACATTAACAAACTAAGTAAATGAAGAAAAAGGTACATCATAGTGTGGAGCACATTATAACTATGCGTAACTAAATTAAATTCAAGCACTAACAAAATGGATAACATTTATTGAGTTGAAACACTATGATCATTAAAATTTAAAATACTATGAATACCTTCGTTGTGGCGATCTTCTTATAACCAGAACTAGCCATTTCTTCATACTTGCGCTTGGAAACATTTGGTCCTAGTTGAACCACCTAAATGAAAATAGAAAAAATTGTCAAGAACATAGCAAAAAGCTACAACAGTAGCAAGACATTATGAATCATGAGGGGAAATGTTTGAGAATGAAAAATTTAACAAGAATTGATGTAAAAATTTGCATACTGAATTATCACCATTTGTAAACTACAAGAGATCAAATAATCAGGAATGCATTTTTATTACTATTATAATTGTCGGAAAGAATTTATCAAAGAAATTGCATGAATAAGCAGCACTGATAGCTGGAACGATTAATTAACAATATTGCATAACTAGAAAAATTGCATTTAAATATTCACATTCTATACTGAAAGGAAATGCAGAAATGAGCTTGCATCGTATATACAGGAAGTTAGATCATTGCTGAAAAATCAATAAAGGGTGTCATGATAAACATGCAAAACTTGCGGACATTATCTAGGGAAATCATTGATAATGTATGAAAAATCCACAAGTTCTAAACTAATAGTTGAGCAGTCAGTTCAACAATTAGCAAGAAAACTCTATCGATACCTCATCAACCTTCTTGGCAGGAGACTTGCCCGTGTTGTAAGCATGACGTGTCTAATTTTAAAAAGTAACAAAAAATTCAGAAAAATCAATCAACTTAGAGAAAACAACAAACTAAAATTGTACATTAAACAAGAAACATGCATATATAATTTCAATTTTGCATGACCTTCAAAGAGAAAATGCACACAGTTGGTGGAGTTGAAAAATTATACATTATCTGACACAAAGTTGCACATGTAAATCTAATATGCAAAATAAATGATGTAGAACTATCACACTAACATAGATTTCGACAAATGGTATGCCCATCCAAATGGGAATAAAGAGTATATGAATGTCATATTAGGGTTCATTGAATATTCCATAGAAAGTTGCACACCGTATTTAGGAGAGGGAAGAAAATTACATAAAACATACTGAAATTCACATCTACTCTGCAGATGAAAAAAAGTAAAACTTGCACAGTAGCACTAACTGCAACAATTAAAATTGATCGAAATTTATAAATAAATGTGTTGAATGTTCAGAACTAAAATGTTATCAACATCATAGTGACAAAAGAAAAAAGAAAATACCTTCTTCTTGGAGCCATCACCACCACCAGCACGATCCATCTAACAAAAAAGAGGGCGGACATTTAAAGTGCAGTTGAAGGTTCAGTCAGAACTAAAATGTTATCAAAGGAAGATTGACAAGAAAAAGGAAAATACCTTCTTCTTGGAACCATAACCACCACCAGCACGATCCATCTAACAAAAAGAATGGCAGGCATTTAGAATGCGAGACAATGAGCAACAGTTATTTAAAAAAAGACTGAAAAATGGGAGATCCAACTACATACCTTGTGCCTACTCCAACCCAGTACCTTCTATGAGTGTTTCTGTAAATAAGAAAGAAACAGAGAGAAATGGAAATCAACAAAACAAAAATAAGAACAGAAGCTTGAAAGCAAGAACAGAGAGATATTAGAAAGACAAACTTTCGAACACACAACTCACACCAGAACTAGAAAGAACAAGAAGAAAAGGTCGGGGCGCATATAGAGCAGGATAACTAGAAAATGAGTAATATATAGGGATGGGGAGGAGGGTAAACGACGGAGATGCAGAGCAATTACAAGCGGCAGAGGTAGTGGGGGTAGTGGCCTCTCTGGTAGTCGGTTCCTTGGTATAAGTGGTGTGTAGTGGGTGTTAGTGGGTCCAGAGTAGTGGGGAGTAGTGGGGTTAGTTGGATAACTAGCATTAAACACGTGTCCACTCAGAAAACAGGTGGCAACAAATATAGGGAACAAAAAATATAGGGAACAAATAATGAACCCACGCCGGAAAACATAACTGAGTTTTGAGAAGAGAAAATGATTAGACAGTCCAAAAAATTGTTTTAAGTCATCAAAATTGTATCTCCAACAACAAAAGTAAGCAAACTTATATTAAAGTGTTTTAAATTAAGTTAAAAGAATGCAGACACTATTACTCATAAGAAAATCAAGTATAAAAAAGGAGAAAAAACAACACATATAACTGAATAAAAATGTTCCAAAATTGTGGAAAAGAAAATACTTAATGTAGGATCATATCATTGTTGTTATTGTTTGATCTATATGGAAATCGAACAGCACAGCATGATCCAGAAGAAACTAAAATGGAAAATTTTACAGCACAACAGGATATTATACAAAAATATTAAAGAGACCCCAAAGAAAAAGATTTATATTCTAATATGTCTGAAAGTATACAAACATCACATGGACTTTCAAAAAAGTAAACAAAAAGCCGTAATAACTCAAAAGATTTCATCATCATAGGATACATGAGGAATCATTTACAAAAATGTCTTAACACTTCGCGCACATATCATTCCAATCATTTTTAAAAGACCTATTACACATGAACTAGCTACTGAGATTTTGAAAATGTCTTTATTCCATGTTTGAATCAACTCCATCCTCAAAAAAGTTATCTTGTTGGTGAAAATGCTTCAATTGCTACATTCTGAAACTGCAATAAAGCAAAATGTCAAAAAAAGGACGGTTGTAAAATTTGACAAAAATATATGAATGGCACAAGTAATCAATTAGATGGCACACGTAATCAATATAATATGATGAAATAATAAATAATTCAACAAATGGATGAATGTTGTTAAAATGAATTAGATGGCATCCTTAGTCATGAGCACTATCAGAATTCAAGAACAATGTTCTTCTGGTCAGTCAGAATGTTGAGGTCGGTGAACATCTTCTCATTCGCCAGCCTGACTCTAATCTTTGGAATATCACCAGCCTTAATGATGTCATGCATCTGGACCCTAGGCTTCCAGTGTTTCAAATACAATGTTGTATGAATACCACAGTCAACACTGCAATGAATTGAATTAGCAAAACAAATTTAGGCATCAAAAGCAGCAAAATTTTACTACGTTGCACTTCATCAAAAGTTGCTGAATGTAAACATGTAATAAAAATCCTTGACATTGCAGTGAGTGAATTGGATTGAACAAGAACAAATGAATATACAAAAAGCCATAGAATGGCCTAAGAATATATGAGTGCAAAAACCTAATTCCTCATACCTAAAAACATACAATTAGAATTAGCACTCTTACCATACTTAAATTGCACATGCTATGCAACAGCGAGAAGTTTTCATAGTAGGATATTTGAGATAGTGCATTATAGGTACTAGGTCTTACTAAATAAGGCCTCAACTAAAAATGCACATGTACAACTATTAGTACAAAAAATAAACCTAATTCCTATAATCAGAAAAACCTATAATTTGAACTTGCATCCTCATCATTCTAAACTGCATGGTACATACATTTTACAGAAAACAGAAATGTTAACGCAAAACAAATAAAGAAAGAACTTACGCATTTGATTGTTTAGGTACATCAATAAAATGTGTAGACCAATTTCTCCAATTAAGGTTCCGTGAGCTCCCATACATGTTCCAAACCCTTTTGAAATTTGATATCTACAAATTTACAACAAACTAAATTACCAGAATGCGTATGCACAACGAGAACATCATAGAAAATAAAAAAAACAAAATATATAAGAGGAAAAAGCTCTAGTTTATAGAATTACCAAAATGCTCAACACATGCTTGTGGTAATCACTCTTGTCATCGAATGCTGAATCTAGTATGACAAACATTTCATCTTTGAAACAATACAACAAAATCGACCAATGCTTAACTTGATTGAAGGTGTACAAAGTTGGAAAGTGCACCTGAAAAAACATTAAAAATAGTAAGCACTCAATGCATGAAAAAAATTGTAGAAAAATAAATGTGAATGAAGAATGTTTACTTCATTGCATGAATGGATTAGTCTTGCGCCATTTGCCAACAGAAAGCATCTCTGGACCACACTGGACTTTTGATCATACAACTCTTGAGTATCACATAAGCCATGTTCATAAGATGCTCCTGTTAAATAAGAAGATGCACAAAAGCTCAAACTGAAGTACAAAAAATCAAGGAGACACGAAGAAACATATAGGAGAATGAAAAATGTACTCACAAAAATGAGGTGGAAAAAATGATGAACTTTAGAGTCCTGTGGCTTGTTGTCCAAAGACAATTTACGACACCAAGCATTTATAGTATACGTGTCAACTAGGCCCTCATTTGCGAAAGAAGTACCAAACAAAAAAACATAACTGCGACCTTGCCATAATCAATACATGGTTTGCTACAACCAAAAAGAAAAAAAGAAAAAAAAATTAAGATAACGAAAGGACATTAATTTATGAAACATAAAAACTGAATGCATAAGGAATGAAAAAGTGGACTTACTATTTGAAGTTGTCATCAAGAGACAAAGTGACAATAGCATCATGCAATTGAATCATTCTGGTAGTGACAGGATATTTTGATGATTTTTCATTTACATAAGGAGATGCATTGTATTTGCTAGGATGTGTAGTTCTTTTTGGTCCATATCTGTTCGCCTCTCTTCAAGTTTTACTAGCAGAATGATTGTTAATTCTTTCATTATAAACTCCTTCAGAATGAGCAAGCAAGTTGTTATCCATATCGGATTTCTTAACTTCATATAAGATCTCAACTTCAGGAGAGTTTGCAGGGCTATCACAACAACTAGGAGGATCTAAATCAATCTGGGAAGATAAAAAGAAATATGAGGAAACATTACTAAACTAGAAAAATATGAAAAAGAAACCTCCGAACACATTACTAAGATGAACATATTACAGAAAGTGGGAATGAACATCTAACCTTAGTGACATGAACTGGAGGTTGAGATGTTTCACCCAGAAATTCATTGCGGTTAGCAGATTTTGGGTGTGTCCATGATCTTGGAGTGTCATTGGATTTCTGCAAAGATCAAAATTACACAGGAAAACAGTACGGTAGCTAAACTATAAAGAAAAATGGATAGTTGCTAAAAATTTAATCCTGTGTGAAGCAGTTTAGAAGTATGCCTGAGTAAGAATATTGTTTGAAGGACTTGACACAAGTGTAAAAGGCAACGTCTGCATTTGAATGGGAGTTTGATATTGTGACCCCTGTTACAAAATAAAAAAGATTATTACATAAGGAAAATGAATAATTTTAGTTTGCATAAGGTGAAAAGCATTCAAAAAGTATGCACAAAAACCTTGCATGAAACATTTAATAAAGTAGCAATAAAGTCCAGAAAATAAGCATAATTTTGAACAAATAATAAACTTACGATAATTATATGGAGAAGTTGCAAAAACATTATATAGAACAGAGCTGGATAGAATAATTACCTCATCACACTGCTGAAAATTACGTTGGCTAGATGACGTAGATTGGTCACGAACTGATTTTTGAGAGGAGATGGCAATACATTCACCTTCAGATAAAAAAAATTCATGACAATGTAAACATGCAGAAAGGACGCGTAAAAGAAAAGAAACTTGAAACAGCGATACATTCAAAAAATAAATAGAAAAAGAATAATACCATCCGTGCTGGTTTTCAACCTCAGTTTCTCAGGAAAAAACGACTTCTTCCTAACACTCATAATATTATTCAATGAGGTCTAGGTAGAAGTGACTTTTGAATTGGCTGCAACTTGTGCCTTTGTACCGACCAGATGTTTGAAAGTAATGCTTTTCCCCTTGTCAATAGATTTACTGGTAAGGGGAGGCTTAGGCGGATTCTCATAAGCTATGAAACAGACCCAAATTGCTTCTCCACATAACTAAAGTCAAGCTTTCTTCCTTCCTCCTGCATTCAATTATGAACAGGTCAGTTGGATGAGAATGAAAGAAACACATGATAAACATTAACAAAACACTCAAAAGTAAATAAATTCAATTCATCAAAATTGAGTGAATTTAAAGAAAGAAAATAAAAACTTACGATAGAAACTAGATTTTGACGTGCAGGCCTTTGTAATTTGCATGGTTTAGGATAAGGATTGCTGGCGAATATGTCATCTTCATCAAGTGGTGATTGAGCTTTCCTCTTCATACCTGAAACTGAAGCTAAGAAATTAAATGGTGATTTTCAAGGTATTAACTTGTTCTTACGGACAAACATAATGAAAATAAAGTGTGAGAAACACGGACCTACAGTATCATGGAAATCCACATTTGCATTACAGGCATTTGGAGAGCGTTGGGTGAAAGGTGATGCATTAGTATTGGGAGCATCGACATTAGATCCTGAGGTCATTTGAGATTAAAAGATGAGAATACAAATCAAAGAAAAGAAAGAAAAGGAAGTTAAAACATTAATACAGAAATAGATCAATAAAAATGAAATACACTACCATAGGTTTTCACTGCTGAGTTATCAGAGTTTGCCATACTATTACTCATATCACGTCTATAATATGTATCAGAATCATTTTTCTCTTGATCTGTTCCACTAGTAAGAACAATACAATTCAACGAGTTAAGCAACATATTCTAAGCTCCTTCGATAGACTTGTCATCAGCAGTTTCATGGAGACGCCTAGCTCGTAGAGATAATTGATCTTTAACCTACAAAAATTTGGGCAAAAAGATTCATGCAAAAAAGCTAAGTTGATGTTCAAAAGATAACAAAATATAAAGTCACAACTAATTTGGATAAAAACATTAAAATAAAAGAATAGTACCGAGCTTGGAAGTAAGCCACCGACAGTCTTGTCAAGAGCTGATCTGAACTTGACAGACTCGTGACTGGAATCTTGATGTACAACACAGCAACCAACACAACCCATTGAATAAAGAGTTTGAGAAATATTCTTCACCTAATACATTATTTTCAAATAACATCAGCATGCAAGGAGAAAGAAGAAGTGTCAGTACTTAAGATTAAACACATCAAAAAGAAATTAAACAGCAGATTAGCAAAATACAAAAACTTACAACATATTCTCTTGGAGCTTTGCACTCCACATTAGCAAACTCTTTCGCTAATGAATTTTCCACGCTTTCACCCTAGGTAGTCCAGGGGCACTTGACGTAAACCAAAGTCGAGGAAATCTAAGTAGTAACATTGTTAAGAGAAAAAAATCCATCATTAGACAATCAAAACATTTAAAGAGATCTTCATGAATATATAAAACTTCAAATTTGCAAAAACATATCATCTCCTAAGAAAAAGAAAAAACGGTACAAGAGACTTACACAAAGGCCATATATGCAACCACCCAATGTAGTGAATCCATCTTCTTTGCTAGGCTTTTTTGGTTCTTTCTGAAACTTCCTTATGTATGCCATTAACCAATCAAAGACAAACATAGACAAATCATAGTGCCTAGCTTCCATGGGATCAATGAGAATTCCTAGGTATTTCATGCTTGGGTAGATATATGAATTAGGACACAGGACAGTTGCAAAGGCAACTAGAAGGAAACACCTCATGAATTCATTTCGAGATATATCAGGCTTAAGCATTTCACGGCCAAACCGCTTGATGGATGGCAATGTAGGTTCATCAATAATGTTTAGGAAAGCAGATTTTGTCATATCACTGTCAAATAGAACTTTCCTGCCACCTAATGGAAGACCAAACATCATATGAAATGATTCTGGGCTCATTGGAATGACCTTGTCATCAAGAACGATATCTCCGGTTGGAGGATACACTCTCCCAGCCACCCACTGTGCAAAACCTCTAGGAACAGAGTTGCATTCAAAATCTAGCAGAAAATCACAATCGTACTCTCTAACAACTTCATCTCTTCCTGGGGGCATTTTCTTTAGGAGGTCAGTAAAGTAATGATGGTTGCATCTGCTAGTTGATTTCTTTGGTGGGAGTGGGGCATGCTGAGAAAAATAAAAAAATGTGAAAACACTATAATGCATATTCAAAAAGATGTTGAGAATAAAGTGTAGAAATTTAAAACTGTGGTAAAAAATCATGATATAAGAGGCGCACTAATGCATATTCAAGAGATTGCTCAAACAAAACAGCAAAAGGGAAAACTCTGCATACATGATAGCAGAGTTAACATGATAGTAGAGTTAACATGATGAAAACACTATAATGCACATTCAAAAAGATGCTGAGAAGAAACTGCCGAAAGTTAAAACTGTGATAAAAAATCATGATATAAGAGGGGCACTAATGCATATTCAAGAGATTGCTAAACACAAATAGCATAAGGGAAAATTGTGCATACATTATAGCAGAGTTAGCATGATAGCACATTTAATGTGTTGAAAAAACTATAATGCATATTCAAAAAAGATTGCTGACACAGATGCTACAGTGATCATGGCAAACAAAAAAATGGCACAAAATAAAAGTCCTATTAATAAATGTAATAATACATGGCAAATCATGCATACTAAGCATTTTGAAGACAACCTCCATATAATTGGCATTCATCAAAGACAAAAGTTTGTAAAGTTATAATAGATTGTCAGACTTAGAGAAAATCAGACTTTGGCAGTAAAACAGTTTCATAGTGCATACTTAGAGACAACAAAGGTATATGCTATGACAACTATTCATGGCAACAAAAAGCATGTCAAGCATACATTCTACAACAGCAAAACCATCATATCCGTAGGAGGGTGCAGGTTTATTAGTGAACAATTATTTAGTTATGAGAATAAAAACATGCATACTCATAAATCTAAACTTGCACACACATTACACGAGCATAAAAGAAAAAACTAGCATTTACTGATACATTGCATACGCAAAATTCTAAATGTGCACACATTCTACAACAGCAAAAAATCCAAATTAACATACAAAAATATGCAGGCGGTGTTCATATACTGAGTTTCACTTAAAAATAGTGTGTGTTCATCAAGGATCATATTATTTAAATTATTTGCATTTTCATCATGCTAAACTTGCATTCATTTTACAAACAGGAAAAAAGATTCAGACTATCCTATAAGATACACTGGATTGTAGGTATAATTAAAGAACTTGCAACCTCATCACGATAAAAAATGGAGACACTTTTATAAGAGGGGCACTAACGCATATTCAAGAGACGTTGAGACAAACAGCAAAAGGAAACATCTAAAAACTGACTATTTGCTTTGGACATCACTATGTAGACATGACATAAGAGAGGTACAATGCACTTACAGAAGTATTTTTAGAAGATTGAGCATTCCCATTAGAAGAGTAAAACTATGATCATTCATAAAAGATTAGATTGTTAAAAAATCTGTAGACAAAAAATATAATACAAAGTAACAGAAAATATAAAAAAATAAGCAACAAACGGTTAATTACGAGATTCCTGAGATTATTAAGAAAATTTTCTACATCAAACTGCGGATCTCCACCACCAACCTGTAAAACACCATAGAATTTGAAAAACTTCAGAACACTGAATTGTACTACTACTAAGATAAAGAATACACTGAAACTAAGCAAACTAGATAAATTATAAACATAAAACAGTACATCAAGGAGTTGAGTCCGTCCATCTTCATATTGCATTTGAGAGACAATTGTTCCATCTAACTCATCATCATAGTAGAGAGCTTCACTATCTTCCAAATCATTAGTATCACTGGCCATTGACTGAGAGCAAAAAAACACATCAACAATTAGATTATGGATGCTATGATGTAGCAACATGATGCAAACAATTATATAATTGACTCGACTTAAATCACTACTGCAATCATTAGCACAAACACTTAACAAATGGTATTGTTTATGAAGTAAACAAGCACATAAATGCATAAAACTAGTTTCAATCAAATATATTCATTAGCATATATGAAAAAACGTCGCAAGCTACGAGAATAAACATTGAAATCAGGACTTGATACCATAACCATAATTTAAATGGATAACAATTATTAGTTACATAAGTCACTTGTCTGAAAAAACACTGCCTGAATGTCTTCCACACCTGTAAATAGATCTGAATATGCAGACAATAACAGTGCAGGGAAAAAGAAGGCATGGATCATAAATCAGGTGCTGCACAGAATGCATCCATTGGCCTCAACCCACGTATCTAAATAAACTAGCAGACAATATGCCCAAATTATATAAAATTCATGACAAAACGACACTAAATTGCCTCCCCTCATACAAAATCATGGCTCTACACAGGGCACGTACAGGACTCAAGCAACAAGTTCAAAAATCAGGGCGCTGGGGGCTCAGAACAGCTGCATTCCAAGCCTAAACTAACTAAAATTTGGAAGCTACTGGTGGTAAACTATGGATTTCAAGCTGAATTCCATGAAACCACAACTAAATTACCAGGTACGAGATCTCATAGCGGGCTACACTGAGGCCGGAAACTGAAATAAAATAAAAAACATGACCAATTGAGCATCTAAACACCAACGCGATTCCAGAGCACCTGTGCGAACCAACCTAAACATCTTAATCTATGAGATCACGCAAGCATTTTTGCACGCATCAGGTAAAAAAACCTAGGGTTTTGAGAAAGGGATTCACAAATTAAATGCAAGGGAGAAAGCTGGACGTGGGAACAAACCTGAGATAGAGGCAGACTGAGGGGCGCTCTCAGATGGTGCAAGCAGATCACCAGTCTGCCGGAGCACGAGCGCAGCGACGGTGGCCTCGTCGCCGGAGAGGAGGGAGAGGGAGAACCCTCTCAAGAAGACGAGCGCCCACGCAGAAAGAGAACGAGCTGGTGATTTCGAAATAACTGTGACGTCAGCAGACACGTAAGGGCGTGCGGACACAGAAAGGGAAAAAGACTTAAAAGAAGAAAAACACCAATCCAAAGCAATGAACGAATGGTCTGCTTTCAAAACTAATGCAAACGAGACTATATGGATGATGATTTTCACATAAAAAAGAGACTTTAGGTGCTTCAGAAAAACTGAATATCTCAATTCACATATTAAATTAGAGGAAAATGAAAATTAAGAAATTTTGAAGCATTAGTTCATTATGCAAGACACTTTTAAACACTTGTTAGAAGATGAAACACTCAACACATTTAACTTTACAAAAAATAATTAATAAACCAATAAAATGTATAAAATAAATTTAGGGAGACTTGATCATAAAACTCAATATCACAGCAAGAGAAAACAAAAGGTATAAAAAAATAAATTTAGGGCGACAATAAAATCACAAGGCATGTGGTCCACAAGGAAAAATATCAACCGGATTAAAGTAGATCGGTAGGAAAAAATTCATTTCTCAGATAAAAATCGAAGAATCAAACAATTCTAGGGTGACTTTCAATCAACAATTGATATGATCTATAACTGAAAAGATCAATCAAAGAAATTATTGAGCACCCAAAAAAATGAAGTCAAATAGAAACTTGCAAAACACCTAAAAAGATATAACATGAATTCAAAAATCAAGACAGAAAGAAAATAGAGCAAACACACGCAAGCATTAATAGCATGGAACATTCATATAGTTTGATAAAGTCTTTGAAATCTAAGACATAGTTCAGGCAGTAGTAAGATAACAAGACTTTACTTCAGTCCTCGACTTAACTAACCATAACTTAGAGTCATGATTTGATAGTGCCAAAAGATAAGACAAGTCCAGCACATAAACCCACTACAACTTATAAACTGCTACTTATGAAACTGGACCCAAACTAACATCTCTCATTGCTTGCATCTACACTAGTCGCTAGAAGATAATCGAAACTGAACGATCATAAGATGACTCATTGGAAGTGATAAGCACAACATTGTCTTTTGCGAAAGGAGTTGCTGAGATGAATTCACTGAAACTGGTCTTCTCAATGACCATCCTCCCATCTTGCTTGCATAAGTTGAAAGATGATGGCATGATAACATGCGTATCTCCCAGGAAAGCTTCTAGAGACACTTTAGCGCTGATTGGCATATCAACAAAACTCCTCAAGCTAGAGACAACAACCTTTGGAATTTTCTGTTACAATAAAAATGGAAAGTATGGATCAAAAATTCATAACCCAAAAAAACTTTCTCAAGACTAAACTTCCGAGAACAAATCATTAAGCACAATAAATCTAAACAATAAAGAAAATAGAATGAAGCAGTAAAGTACAAAACTTACCATGATAAACTTCACAGTGTTTGTGACAGTCATGACATGGATGAACGCAACACAACACAGGAAGCTTGAAGTACGGAAAAGTGAATGTACAAAGGAGCGATTGTTGTGATAGTTGAACTCCAAGCCACGGGGCATGACAGCGGAGAAAACTAGCTCATACTTTGCATCACTGAGGTTTTCAAAAGCTACAAAAAACAAAAGAGATAACCCGAATGAGTTAACATCTATGAGAACAATGCAATTAAAAATCAAAAGAAACAACAATCATAAAATAACACATATAGATAATCAGAAACTCACCAACAGAAGGTAAAGGAAGAATCCTTTCACCATCACGGAAAGTCTCTACTTTCATATCAAAGCATGAGTGGTCCAAAGTAAAGACCACAAGATCTCCAACACGAAGAGCATAGTCGTCGCTGAACTCAAACCAAGCAGTGCCACAAAACTTTGAATAGTTGCCCCGATGCTTAAAGTCTGAACCATAAGACCTACTCTCATAAGTGAGAATAGCAGGCTCAGTCCTCTTGTGGTTGAAAGTTTGTGCAACATTCCTGTGCTCCTCGATATAATCAACTAAGAAAGCCCTCACATTGCATGGGATGCAATGAAAAAATTGAAACAAACCAACACAAAGTAAATATCGCATGAAAAGAAAATTGCACATCCATCATACTAAAAATGCAGACATTTTACAACAACAAAGACTCATATTAATCTTGTTGATATCGTAATTGAGGGTTTACAGGAAGTAGATAAAAACACAAATTGAACTGCATAGACTTGAATCCTCACAAAACTAGTCCTGCGGACGAATTATAAGATAAAACTTCATATAAATCAAAAAAACCAAAAACAAAGGTAGATTCATTGATTTAAAAAAGAAGAAGCGATTTAACCTCCATGGCTTACTGGAGGTAGATACATGGAGGTATCAAACTACATTCACGACTATAAGTACACCAAAACAGAACTAGAAAAATTGCACATTCATTACAGTTAAATTGCACACATTTTACAACATCAACTACTGATATTAACCTTGCTGTTTATTGTAATTTAGAGTTTACTGAGATATATGTGTTGATTAATTTATGAGGCATTTAAACTACATACAATCTAACTCAATTGACAATTATAACTACACCAAAATAACTGATCCATAAAATTACAAATTTAGAATTGAAACTAGTATCTACATAAATACTACACTTGCACAAATTTGCATGAACATCGATTTCAACAAAAAAAGGATTACTTGAACTACACAATACCTCAATTACCTAGTAAAAAAATAAATTTTCAAGCTCATACAAGGGAAGAAAAAAAATAAATAATGAAAAATGATAATATTAATACAACTCACCGTCCTCCTAAAGCAATACTCATCGAGGAAAACATCGAAAACTTTAGGGACTTCATTGGCTGGCACAAATGGAAAGCATGGAGCACCAGGAAAATGACAAACAAGGCAAACCATGCTGTAAAAAAACATATGGTTATTCTACATGGATAACTTAAAAAATGAAAATTCTGGAATTAACAAGCTCCCTATAAAATGATTGAATCTAAGCAAATTGCATCTCTAAAGCAACTAGACTCGCATAAACTCTTGATATATCGATTGGGAGGCATACGTAAAATAAAAGTTGATAACTGAAAAAAAATAAGAACAATCAAAAGAGTTAGAAAAAAAACAAAAAACACAACTAGCACACCATCATTAAAAATTTACTGAAATTCAAAATACTGCAACTGAAAACTTGCATGTTCATGATAATAAAGTTGCAGACATTACACAACAGGAAAGAATTCTAGTAGGCTCAATGATAAACCAAATATCTATATAAAAAAATTTAAAACTTGCATATTCATGATACTAAAGTTGCACACCTTTCACAACAGCAAAAGATTCATATCAAGCTTGGTCATTACCTATCCTATAAATTACTAGGACCAGATAGATTGATATGTACAAAAGGTATTTCAACCTACATGAAATCTTTCAATATAGCACTAAATTCACAATTATAAAAATACTATCATGGGTTCATAAAAAATCAACAATAAATCCTAGTACCTAAAATTCAAATATTGCAAATTAAAAAAGTTGCACATGGATGATACGAAATCTTGCACGCATTACACGACAGGAAGATTTACAGTAGCATTGATGAAAATATAATTACAATCATAAGAACAACACAAATCAACCTAAATTAAAATGCACAAATCGCTTACAATATAAATACTATCACAGTACAAAGTTTTAAATTTGCATCTACACTAAACTAAACTTGCACACCTTTTACAACAACAAGATACATTCTTATCTACATGAAAATGTTGGGGAACGTAGTATTTCAAAGAAATTCCTACGATTAAGGAAGATCTATCTAGGAGAAGCATAGCAACGAGTGGGGAGAGTGTGTCCACGTACCCTCGTAGACCGAAAGCGGAAGCATTTAGTAACGCTGTTGATGTAGACGAACGTCTTTGATGACCCACAAGTATAGGGGAACTAACGTAGTCCTTTCATAAGTAAGAGTGTCGAACCCAATGAGGAGCAGAAGGAAATGATAAGCGGTTTTCAGCAAGGTATTCTCTGCTAGCACTGAAATTATAGGTAATAGATAGTTTTGTGATAAGATAAATTGTAACGAGCAACAAGTAACAAAAGTAAATAAAGTGCAGCAAGGTGGCCCAATCCTTTTTGTAGCAAAGGACAAGCCTGGACAAACTCTTATATAGAGAAAAGTGCTCCCGAGGACACATGGGAATTATCGTCAAGCTAGTTTCATCACGTTCATATGATTCACGTTCAATACTTTGATAATTTGATATGTGGGTGGACCGGTGCTTGGGTGTTGTACTTACTAGGACAAGCATCCCACTTATGATTAACCCCTATTGCAAGCATCCGCAACTACAAAAGAAGTATTAAGGTAAACCTAACCGTAGCATGAAACAAGTGGATCCAAATCAGCCCTTACGGCAACGATAAACTAGGGTTTAAGCTTCATCACTCTAGCAACCCATCATCTACTTATTACTTCCCAATGCCTTCCGCTAGGCCCAAATAATGGTGAAGTGTCATGTAGTCGACGTTCACATAACACCACTAGAGGAGAGACAACATACATCTCATCAAAATATCGAACAAATACCAAATTCACATGACTACTAATAGCAAGACTTCTCCCATGTCCTCGGGAACAAACGTAACTACTCACAAAGCATATTCATGTTCATAATCATAGGAGTATTAATATGCATAAAGGATCTGAACATATGATCTTCCACCAAATAAACCAACTAGCATCAACTACAAGGAGTAATCAACACTCACGGCAACCTATAGGTACCAGTCCCAGCACTTAGAGACAAGAATTGGATACAAGAGATGAACTAGGGTTTGAGAGGAGATGGTGCCGGGTGAATATGTTGATGGAGATTGGCCCTCTCCGATGAGAGGAGCGTTGGTGATGACGATGGCGATGATTTCCCTCCCGGAGGGAAGTGTCCTCGATGTAACAGCTCCGCCAGAGCCCTAGATTGGTTCCGCCTCGTGGCGGCAGAGTCTCGTCCCGAAAGCTTGCTGATTATTTTTCTTCGGACGAAAGACTTCATATAGCAGAAGATGGCCACCGGAGGGCCACCAGGGGGCCCACGAGGCAGGGGGCGCCCCCCCCCCACCCTCGTGCCTGGTGAGTGGCCCCCTCTGATATTTCTACCGCCCAATATTTTTTATTCTGAAAATAACTTCCATGGAGTTTCAGGACTTTTGGAGTTGTGCAGAATAGCTCTCTAATATTTGCTCCTTTTCCAAATTTCTGCATTCCAAATGTCGGCATTCTCCTCTTCATGTACCCCTTGTAAAATAAGAGAGAATAGGCATAAGTATTGTGACATAATGTGTAATAACAACCCATAATGCAATAAATATCGATATCAAAGCATGATGCAAAATGGACGTATCAACTCCCCCAAGCTTAGACCTCGCTTGTCCTCAAGCGGAAGCCGATAACGATAAATATATCCACATGGTTAGAGATAGAGGTGTCGATAAAATAAAATACGGACATGAGGGCATCATGATTATTCTTATAACAGCAACATATATGGATATTGTCATATGATTTATTATGCTCAAGTAATAATCTATTCACAATGTCAAGTATGAATCAGAAACTTTGTTGATAACTAACAAACTATAATCTCAGTTATTGAAGCAATTGCAATTTATCATAACATCAGAAAGAGTCTATGTCAGATCTTTTCAGCAAGCCCACATACTCAACTATCATTTAATCTTTCACAATTGCTAACACTCACGCAACACTTGTGGTTACGGAGTTTTAATCGGACATAGAGAAAGATAGAGGCTTATAGTTTCGCCTCCCAACCTTTTACCTCAAGGGTAATGTCAACAATAATAGTTCATGCTAACTTACATCCAATTAGATATATATATATATATATATATATATATATATATATATATATCAGGATCTTTCTAACACACGGTGCTTGCCAAAGGATAAAATGTAAAAAAGGAAAGGTGAAGATCACCATGACACTTGCATAAGGGTAAGAGATAAAAGTAAAAGATAGGACCTTCGTAGTGGGAAGCAGAGGTTGCCATGCGCTTTCAGGGTTGGATGCACAAAATATTAATGCGAAACGTCACTTTATATTGCCACTTGTGATATGAACCTTTATTATGCAGTCCCTCGCTTTTATTTCTTCCACATCACAAGATCGTATAAAGCTTATTTCCTCCACACTAATCAATCATACATATTTAGAGAGCAATTTTTATTGCTTGCACCAATGACAAATTACTTGAAGGATCTTACTCAATACATAGGTAGATATGGTGGACTCTCATGGCAAAACTGGGTTAAGGATATTGGAAGCACAAGTAGTATCTCTACTTGGTGCGAAGAATTGGCTAGCATGAGGGGGAAAGGCAAGCTCAACATGTTGGATGATCCATGACAATATACTTTATCTCAGATATAAGAAAACATAACCCATTATGTTGTCTTCCTTGTCCAACATCAACTCTTTAGCATGTCATATTTTAATGAGTGCTCCCAATCATAAAAGATGTCCAAGATAGTATATTTATATGTGAAACCTCTCTTTCTTTACTACTTCCTATTAATTGCAACGATGACCAAAGCTATGTTTGTCAACTCTCAACAATTTTTAATCAGCATACTCTTTTTATGTAGTCATTACTCTCCATAAAATCAATATGATCTCTTTGTTTCTTTTTCTTCTTTTCTCTTTTATTTTATTCACTCAAGATCATAGCAAGTTAATCAAGCCCTTGACACAACACTAATCTTTATTATATAGATCACGGACTCGATTACATAGAGGGATCATAAAGCAAAACTCAAAAATAGATCGTACCAAAAACTTTATTCCACTAGATCAAGATATTACTAAAAGGATCGAACTAAGAAAAATGGTAAAGATAGGAGTGTGATGATGATACGATACCGGGGCACCTCCCCCAAGCTTGGCAGTTGCCAATGGGAGTGCCCATACCCATGTGATTATGTCTCCTTTGCTGGTGAAGAAGATGGAGGTGATGATGGATAGTCGCACATTGAGCGTAAGAGGTCCTCCAGCTTGCGGATAATGCCCTTGAGTGCGATGATATGCTCCTTCAACAAAATATTTTCACGTGTGAGATACTTGTTTTGTATACGAGCTAGCTCAATCATCTTGAAAGCTTCGATCTCAGTTGGGGTAAGAAGATTGTGGTCAAGTTGAAGGATGTCTTCTGTTTTAACTTGGTCCTCCGTGGCCTTCTTGATCCCTTCATCCTTGTTGATCTCCATGGGTTCTTCCCTCTTAAGCTCTATCTTCATTAGCCAAGCATCATTGTCACCATTGTTGGAGGAGGGGGACGACATGATGCATGGCCTTGACAACCCTAGCAGAAAACAGCTCGACACGAAAACAGAGAATATTTGCGTGGTACAGGAGTCAAAACCTTCCGGAGATTATATAATGCATTTTTACCGACCAAAATATGTATAGTGCAAGAAAACAGAGTCCGGAGAGCACACGAGGTGTCCATGAGGCAGGGGGCGCGCCCAGGGGGTAGGGCGCGCTGAGGGAGTCCTGGATTAGGGGGTATCCGGACAGCCAGACTATATCCTATGGCCAGATTGTTGGACTATGAAGATACAAGATTGAAGACTTTGTCCCGTGTCCGGATGGGACTCTCCTTGGCGTGGAAGGCTAGCTTGGCAATACGGATGTGTAGATCTCCTTCCTTGTAACCGACTCTGTGTAACCCTAGCCCCCTCCGGTGTCTATATAAACCGGAGGGTTTAGTTCGTAGGACCAAGAACAACAATCATACCATAGGCTAGCTTCTAGGGTTTAGCGTCTTCGATCTCGTGGTAGATCAACTCTTGTAATACTCATATCATCAAGATCAATCAAGCAGGAGTAGGGTTTTACCTCCATCGAGAGGGCCCAAACCTGGGTATAAACATCGTGTCCCCTGTCTCCTGTTACCATCTGCCTAGATGCACAGTTCGGGACCCCCTTCCCAAGATCCGCCGGTTTTGACACCGACATTGGTGCTTTCATTGAGAGTTCCTCTGTGTCGTCATTGTTAGGCTTGATGGCTCCTTCGATCATCGGTAGCGATGCAGTCCAGGGTGAGACTTTCCTCCCCGGACAGATCTTTGTATTCGGCGGCTTCGCACTGCGAGACTACTCGCTTGGCCATCTGGAGTAGATCGAGAGTTACGCCCCTAGCCACCAGGTCAGGTTTGGAAGCTTAAACTACACGGCCGACATCCGCGGAGACTTGATCTTCGACGGATTCGAGCCCCTGCCGAGTGCACCGCACAGTCACGATGAGCATGATTTAGCCCAGCCATCGGATAGTGTTCGGGAGACCGCACCGACAATAGCTCCGACCCTCAATTCAGAGCCAACCGCGCCATCCACGGGTGGGTGGATAGACCCCGCCACAGAGGTGGCCTTCTCAGCGGCGATCCAGCCAAGTATCGACCTTGCCCTTTACGGGAGCCGTGACACCAAACTGCCGGATTCTTCCCCGGCCACGGACTCCGAACCGCCTGCGCCCGTGCCTATCGAATCCGACTGGGCGCCGATCATGGAGTTCACCTCATGACATCTTTCAAAGACTCGCCTTCGCAACATATCGAACTCATTAAGGTCTCTCTCCTTGTCAAGAGAGTCCCGACCGAACTATGTCCGGCAGGATTGGGATGCGGATGACAAAGAGAAATTCGCCGCCCACCCACCACCCACTTAGTAGCCACTGTTGATGATTTGACCGACATGCTCGAGTACGACTCCGAAGACATCGACGGTATGGACGACGATGCAGGAGACGAAAAGGAACCACTGCCCACAGGGCACCGGACAGCCACCTCATCCCATGATGTATACATGGTGGACACACCCAAAGAAAGCGACAACGAGGAATGGATGGACGCAACGAAGGATCATTCCCTCATGAAGCAGTCAAAGCGGCAGCGTAAGCGCCGCTCTAAATCCCCCCTCGGCAGAAACAGCAATCATATAAACCCAGCGATAGAGCAAGGTGAGCCAGCGGATGACGAACACAGCATTGAACAACCGTCCGACGATGGCAACACGAAGAATCAAACCGCACAACCCGTCTCCAGCAAAGATAACAGCCCGAATGACATCACACCTGACAGGAACCCGGAGCAACATAATCTCCATCAAAGGCTTCTCGCCACTGCGCGGAGTCTGAAAAAGCAGAAGCGAAAGCTCAAGGCTGCGCAAGATACACTCAGAATTAGATGGAGTAAGGTACTCAACACTGCAGAAAAGTACGGCGGCAGTAGCCACACAAAGAGCTACCCGAAGCGAAAGCTACTACCTGAATTCGATGATGAGGCCTTAGAGCCCCCGCAATCAAAAAACAAAACAGCCATCCGGTCGGATAGACGACCTCGTGGCCAACATAGAGCGGCAGACAACGCCGCACACAAGCCAGTACACAATCCACGTGACGACTCGCATCAAAAGGACAGTGCAACCAGATCCATCTACGGGCCAAGAAAGCGTGCTCCAGCACGCAATACAACACAACAAAAATCTGAACACCACGGTACACCCAAATACAGGGGTGCCGCACACCCCTTATGTTTCACCGATGAGGTGCTGGACCATGAATTTCCAGAAGGATTCAAACTCGTAAACATAGAGGCATACGACGGAACGACAGACACTGGGATCTGGATTGAGGATTACATCCTCCATATCCACATGGCTCGAGGAGACGATCTCCATGCCATCAAGTACTTACCCCTCAAGCTCAAAGGGCCAACTCGACACTGGCTTAAAAGCCTCCTCGAAAACACCATTGGAAGTTGGGAAGAGCTCGAGGACGCTTTTCTGGCAAATTTTCAGGGGACCTATGTCCGTCCACCGGATGCAGATGATTTAAGTCATATCACTCAACAGCCCGGAGAGTCAGCCCAAAAGCTTTGGAACAGGTTTCTCACTAAAAAGAACCAAATAGTCGACTGTCCAGACGCCAAAGCCTTAGTAGCTTTCAAGCACAGCGTCCGAGACGAATGGCTTGCCAAACACCTCGGCCAAGAAAAGCCAAGAACAATGGCAGCATTAACAAGCCTCATGAACCGCTTTTGCGCGGGCGAGGACAGCTAGTTAGCCCGATGTAGCACCAGCGACCCAAGTACATCCGAAGTCAGGGACGGAAACGGGAAGCCACGATGCAGCAAAAACAAGCGCCGGAATAAAGAAGACAGCCCGAAGAGCACGGGCAAGAACGCCGGATTCGGGGAAAGCCAGCCAGTCGCTAAAAGCTGCCCTTCAAACGCAATAAAAGGACTGTCCAGCCTAAACAAGATTCTCGACAAACTATGTCGATACACAAGACTTCGATAAACCTGCAAATCATACCCATAGAGAATGTTGGGTCTTCAAGCAGTCCGGCAAGCTCAAGGCCGAACACAAGGGGCAGGATACACCAAGCGAAGACGAGGACGAGCCTCGCAAGCAAAGCACTGGGGAACAGAAGAAATTCCCACCAGAAGTCAAAACAGTAAATGTGTTACACGCGATGAAGAAAAACAACGCGACACTCATAGAGACACGTGCCCCAGGGCCTATCACCGCGGAGTTCCGCCACTGTTCGTCCCAACCGATCACCTTCGACCATCGGGATTACTTAGCAAGTATCCGGCATGCAGGATGGGCTGCCTTGGTGTTAGACCCGATACTTGACGGATACCACTTCACACGAGTCCTGATGGACGACGGCAGTAGTTTAAACCTGATATATCAGGACACAGTCTGCAAAATGGGGATAGATCCAACAAAAATCAGCCACAACAATACTACATTTAAAGGAGTAACGCTAGGCCCAGAAGCCCGTTGCATGGGCTCCCTGCTACTAGAAGTTATATTCGGCTTTCCCGATAACTTCCGCAGCGAAAGTTAACCTTCCACATCGCTCCATTTCAAAGCGGCTATCAAGCACTACTCGGACGCGAAGCTTTCGCTCGCTTTAACGCAATACCGCATTACGCTTCTCTCATGCTTAAGATGCCCGGTCCACGTGGCATCATTACAGTAAATGGAAACATTGAGCGCTCCTTGCGCGCGGATGACCGTGCGGCTGCTTTGGCAGCCGCACACTAAATGGCCTCACCAGCTAGAGCATCTGAGAGGTCGTTAAGACCACGGACACGGTTAGACGAGTCCGGCGTAGCTATATAATTAACACAGGTTCGATGGCTATACCCCTATAACAATACAAGGGGCTCAACGCGTGTAAACAAGTGACAACTAGGCTCAATTTTACTCATCTTGAACTGTACTTGGTTTATTTAGTATAACCTACCTTTTGCATGACAACTTTTCAGCTAAGTTCCTCTCTTTTACAAATGACCATCGTGCTACACCCGTCCAGGATATGGCACAATGGAGACACAGGCGCAGACGTGCAGCAGGGACCCGTTCCAAGGATTCTCTTTAGCCAAGCATAAAACCTTCATGTGCTTTCGGAGCAAATTTTGATTTGTGACGTGGATCCTTGATCCAGCACTTAGCACCAAATACTCTGAAGTAACTGACATTTGGCTTCCTGCCGGTGAGGAGTTCATAGGATGTTTTCTTCAGAAGCTTGTGAATAAAAACACGATTGATGACGTGGCATGCAGTGTCAATAGCTTCAGGCCAGAATTTTCTAGGTGTCTTGTATTCATCGAGCATTGTTCGTGCCATCACAATGAGGGTTCTATTCTTGCGCTCCATGATGCCATTCTGCTGAGGTGTGTATGGAGCTGAGAACTCATGAGTGATTCCCATTGTATCCAAGTAAAGATCGGGGCCGGTGTTCTTGAACTCTGTGCCGTTGTCACTCCTGATATGCTTGATTTTGACTCCATAGTTGTTTATGGCACGGTTGGCAAAGCGTCTGAAGACATCCTGCACTTCAGTCTTGTAGAGAATTATGTGAACCCATGTATATCTTGAATAATAATCAACAATGACGAAGCCATAGAGACAAGCAGTTGTAGTGAGAGTAGAGTAGTGAGTAGGGCCAAATAGGTCCATGTGAAGCAGCTCGAAGGGTTGAGATGCCGTCATGACTGTCTTCGAGCGATGCTTGGCCCTAGTCATCTTTCCAGCTTCGCAGGCACCGCACAAATGATCCTCCTTGAACTTGACGCCCTCGATGCCTATGGCATGCTTCTTCTTGACGAGAGTGTGTAAGTTCCTCATGCCAAGATGCCCTAGCTCGCGATGCCAGAGCCAACACTCGAGGCTTTTGCAAGAAGACATACGGCAAGTCAGGGCCTCACCGAGAAATCTACCATGTACATATCATCTTTCCGTACCCTTCAAAGACTAGAGACTTGTCGATTCCATTAGTACAAGGCAATGATATTTTCCAAATATCACAATCATGTTCAAGTCACAAAGCATTGAGATGTATATTAAGTTGAAACCAAGGGATTCAACAAGCATCACTTTATCCATGTGCTGATCCTTTGAGATTGCAACTCTACCTAGACCCAATAACTTGCTTTTACCAGTGTCAGCAAATGTGATGTGACTCTTGTCCGATGGACGTAAGGTCGAGTCCATGAGAAGACTTCGATCACCAGTCATACGATTAGTGCATCCACTGTCCAAAATCCATTCTGAAGCTTGAGGTGTCATACCCTACAGTACAGTTAGGGGCATAGGCTTCACCAAGAGCATTGTGAAGCATAAACATTTGACGGGCAAGAGGATTATTGATGCTTAGATCAAGATTAGGACTGATAGGATGTATGGCAAACAATTCAGGAACAAAATACATAGTGAGACCATTTGGGCATTTGATCTTGCGCCCTACAAGATGTTTTAGGTCCCCAGCAATAGCATCAGACGCCTTTGATTTCAGGCTGGAGACCTTTCCCTGCAAAAGAAAGTTAATTCTTCTTAACCACCCACATCTTCAGGGGTGGCTTAGAAGCAATGAGTCTAAGTACAACATCTGAGAATTTTGGCTTTGGAGCCCTAGCAAATAGCCTTGCAGGAGAAGAATGATACTCATATGAATAAGCAGAAAAGTTCTTACTTCTATGAACATAGCGGTTTGAAGTCACACGCTCATATTCATAAGTTTGAGTATGGTTTCCCTGCAAAACATTGGCGTTAGGGTGACTCAGGTGAGTCCTCTGTCTGTATGAAGCCTTTGGGCCATATGAAGCCTTAGGTCTGGGTTTTGTCTTCATCCCAGGTGGTGTCATGATGACATTCACTGGAAGATTCTCGAGATAGCTTTCGGGAACCCAGATCTTCTTCATAGGTGGTCCATTCCTGCAGTTAGTATCAATATACCTGGCAAACACTTCACCATTCTGATTCTTAAACAGTTTATAGTTTGCATCAAAGGATTCATCAATGATAATGGGATTAGCACAGGTAAAGCCAGATAAGGTGGATGGGTCCACTGAAGGTCCCTTTGCAGCAACCCATGTGGTTTTGGGGTACTGCTCAGGCTTCCAGTAGGAACCATCATCATTCATTTTCCTCTCGAACCCAACACCCTCTTTCCTAGGGTTTCGGTTCGTAATATGCTTTTGAGGACATCGCATGTTGTCTGATGCCCTTTCAGACTTTTGTACATCCCTGTTTCAAGCAATGTCTTCAACCTAGCATTTTCATCAGCAATAGTAGTGGTATCCTCAGTAGAGGGGTTAGTTGCCACATCAAAAGTTGAAGACAATGCAACAGTAGCAGCAGTGGAACATCCAGCAACAGAGGTAGCGTTATCACGGTTAATGAATTTTAAACATGGTGGTTCAAATCCATCCTGAGCGGGACTGATCTGTTGAGCGCGAAGTGGCTCATTCTCTTTCTGAATATCTTCATGAGCCGCTCTCAATTTCTCAAGCTCTTGCTTCCTTTGAAGATAATCATAGGAGATCTTCTCATGAGTGTTTGAGAGCGTTTCATGACGAGTTTCAAGTTCTTGGTACTTAGCATGAAGATTTTTTATGTCTTCAACTAAGGACTGTGAACGGGCCATTTCCGCGTCCAACAGGTCATCGCTTTTGTCTAACAGTTTTTGAGTATGTTCCATAGCCTTTTGTTGTTCAGTACAATTTTAGGAACTGTTTTGTAGCTGGGTTTGGATTCACAATCAGAGTCATCTTCACTTGATGTTTGAAAGTAAGCATCGCGTGATTTTACCTTGGCACCGCGTGCCATGAAGAAGTAGGTGGGAGTCGAGTCGTCCTTGTCATTAGCTTCAGCGTTGGTGACGGAGCCATTGTCTTCAGTGTTGAAGATTGACTTGGCAACGTAGGCTGTGGCTAGAGCCAGACTTGCAACACCAGGGTCGTACTCCTCCTCAGACTCCATCTCCGCCTCCTTAGAAGCAGACTCCTCCTCTGAATCCATCTCCTTGCCAATAAAAGTACGAGCCTTGCCAGATGAGCTCTTCTTATGAGATGAAGACTTGGAAGAAGACTTTGAGGATTTATTCTTCTTCTTGTCATCAGAATCATATTCCTTGCTCTTCTTCTTCTTCTTCTCATTGTCCCACTGTGGACACTCAGAGATGTAGTGTCCATGTTTCTTGCACTTGTGACATGTTCTCTTCTTGTGGTCATAAGTGGAAGCTTCATCATTTCTTGAGCTGGATCGTGAAGACTTTCTGAAGCCCTTCTTCTTAGTGAACTTCTGGAACTTCTTCACAAGCATGGCAAGTTCCTTTCCAATGTCTTCAGGATCATCAGAACTGCAGTCAGATTCTTCTTCAGACGAGGAAACAGCCTTTGCCTTCATAGCGCAAGTTTGGCCATAGTTAGGACCACCACTTCCAAAAAAAGACACATTCGTGACATTTTGGGCCGAACGAACTTTTTTTCTGTCAATCATATGACACTTCTATGACGATAATTGTGACAAAACCCGGTATCATCATAGATGTGGTGGGCTCCTACTTCTATGACAAAAATCATGATGAAAATGGGCTTTTTCGTCTGGCGGGCCGGAGACGCAACTGCATGACATTCATTGGGCCGTCCATTATGTAAAAAACAATGGTAGAAGCGAGGGCGAGGAAAATTTCGGGGAGTTCCTGGTTACGGTGGGAGGTCGGGGGCCGAGCGATGCGCGTTTCTCTCGTACACGTACGCGCGAGTGTGCGAGGTGTTGGCTCTAACTGAACCCGAGCGAAGCGTTGGACTCTAACTGAACCCGAGCGATTGCACTGCAGGCTACGCGTTATTGAACCCGAGCGATCGGTCGATGGCTGTTAACTGAACCAGATCAAGCGATTCCTTGGGTACTGCTGCTAACTGAAGCCGATCGATGGGATGAACAGTGAGCGTTGCGGGGGGGGGGGGGGTTTGGATGAACAGTGAGCGGTGGCGTTTCCTCTGGATGAACAGGACCCCGTGGTGTGGTGGAGGGCTGGATGAACAGTAGAGGTGGAGGGGTGCCCTTGGAGGGGTGGATGAACAGGACCCCGTGGTGTGGAGGGCGGGATGAACAATAGACGGTGGAGGGGTGCCCGTGGAGGGGTGGTTGAACAGGACCCCGTGGTGTGGAGGGCTGGATGAACAGTAGACGGTGGAGGGGTGGTTGAACAGTAGCCGGTGGAGTAGCGCACTGTGGAGGCTGGATGAACAGGAGCCCGTAGAGGCTGGAGGAGGTCGACGGTGGATGAACAGTAGCTCGTGGAGGCTGGAGGGGGTCGACGGTGGAGATGAACAGTATCCCGTGGAGTCCCGTTTTGCGGTACGCCACACCCCTCCCGATGAACAGGACCCCGTTTGACCGTAGGAGATCCGTTTAAATCCGTTTTATGGCGGCGACACCCTCCCGATCAACAGGACATCCGTTTCGACCGTAGGAGGTCCGTTTCATCCGTTTTGCGGTACGCCACACCCCTCCCGATCAACAGGACCCCCGTTTCGATCGTAGGAGGTCCGTTTCCTCCGTTGTGCGGTACGCCAGACCCCTCCCGACAACAAGACCCTGTTCCGAACGTAGGAGGTCCGTTTCCTCCGTTCTGCGGTACGCCATGCCTCGTTTCCATTGCCTGTTCCGTCCAAGCCCTCCCGATGAACACGACGCATTCCGTTGCCTCCCCATGAACACAACGCATTCCGTTGCCTCCCCATGAACACGACGACGACGTTGTTTCTCCATTTTGACCCAGCCATGTCAACGAGCCCTCGCCATACGTATGCACGAGTAGGTGTTCGGGACCCCACACTCATGTACACATACTTGGCCGTATTTTCTTTCTTGCACCCTGGCCGCCTCTACTACGACACGTGCGCGCCTCTACATCCACCAGTATATATGTACGCATATCGTCATGCGACCAGAATGACAACGCCACGTATGCTTCGACCAGGTGGGTCCCGACTGTCAGGCACTTCCTTGCCTGCGAAGATGTAGCTAGTGGGTCCAAGTAGTCAGGGGGGCGAATTGTTTTTTTTGCCCGGACGCACTTCCTTGCGTGCGAAGGTGTAGCTGGTGGGTCCCAGCAGGCAGGGGGAAATGTTTTTTCCGTGAAATACGGTGGCCCGTCCAGTGGGTCCCTACAGTCAGGTGGAGGAATCATTATTTTCCGTGTAATAAGGAGGCACTTCCTTGCTCCCGCCATGGACCCAAATTGTCGGCCTCTCCACGCATACCCACGTCCGATGGAAGTCGTTCCTTGACCACGTTGACCACGCCGCGCCGAGAGCACCAGGGCGGTCGACGAGGTGAGGCCTAGGAAGGGGACGACGCGAAGCCGGTGAAGACGCGGCAGTGGATGCCCACGTGGAGAGGAGTATGAGGGTTCACTTGTTCGGCTGCGGTGTGAGGCCGCCGTCGCCGCAGGGCCTGGCCAGTGGTGGGAATAGTATTGGGCGGTGAGGCCTCCGCGGCAGCACAGCCGGCCATGGGAGGCAGGAGCAGGCGGCAGGACCGGTGCTGCTTTGGGCGGCTGGAGCAAGAAGACCAGAGGCTGAAGAAGCACTACGGCCGTTGGATGGACATCGTACGGTCACTGGAACTAGAATCATGCATATTGACTAAGTTGACAAAGCCCTCCGTCCCGGTCAACTTAGTAGGCCCACAAGTTAGCGTGCCACCAAGGTGGGTCCCAGCTAACATGGGGAGTATTCATATTTTTGTGCATAATAAGGAGGCACTTCCTTGCGTGCGAAGATATAACTGGTGGGTCCGAGCTGTCAGCGGCGGTAACGTTTTTTTCGCAAAATACAGAGGCCCTTTCGGTGGGTCCTCGACGGCGTCCGTGGAGGAATCATTATTTTGCGCGTAATAGGGAGGCATTTCCTTGCGTCCGGCCGTGGACCCAGTATCGGCCTCTCCACATACAGCCCACTTCAGATGCATGTCGGTCCTTGACCACGTTGACCAGGCAGCCGAGAGCACCGAGGCGGTGGACGACGGCGAGGCCTAGGAAGGAACGACACGGAGGCAAGGAAGACTCGGCAGCTTGTTTCCACGCGAGGGGAGTATGATCAGTATGAGGGTTTATCGTCTGCCCGCCGCCGGAGAAAACAAAGCAGTGTGGGTGAGTAGAGGGATGGCTAGGCCAGCGATGGGAGTACGGTGGGGCGGTGAGGCTGCGGCAAAGACACGGCCGCTGAGGAGGAGGGAGTAGGCGGTCCCGCCCGGCGCTTGTTTGAGCGGCCGAGCAGAAGAGCAGATATTGAAGAAGCACGACGGCCGTTGGATGGACATCCAACAAGACCTTGCCAGGCATCAACCTTTTTAGGAAAGCCTCAAATATTTGGAAAACAGCATACAGCCCATCTGCCATTATTTCTAATAATTTTCAGCCCATTTGCTAATTCTTAAGGTTTTTTTGGAGCCCATATTCTTTATGTTAGGATTACAGCCCAAATTGTGGCCACGGTTAAAAAATTATGCGAAATTTTGCATATTTCGGTGCAGTCCGAACTGTTTTTAATCCCAAAATTTCGACTCACATTCAAACTGATTTTAAAAATAAATGTATATCAATATAAAATCCAACAAATTCTCCATGCATAAAAATTAATGTAATTTAAAATCTTGAAATGAAAAAAAGACATTTGAAACTAATTGCGGTTTGATGTGTTCTAAAATGTACATCCCATTTCTCATTCTTGATGGGCCATTTTCTCACCAAATTAATGAAAGCTCTCCTCGTCTTGAAATATTTGCAGCCCAACAGGCCCGACAAAGCGACTTACTTGGCAAATCACAAAAACTGGGTTGTGGCTGTGGACCCAAATTGTCACCTCTGACGACAAGATTTCTTCCGATGGAAGTCGTTCCTTGACCACGTTGACCACACCGCGCGGAGAGCACCACAGAGGTGGACGATCGCGAGGCCTAGGAAGGGGACGACACAGAGCCGGGGAAGACGCGGCAGTGGAAGCCCGTGCGGAGAGTAGTATGAGGGTTCACTGGTTCGGCTGCGGTGTGAGGCTGCCTTCGCCGCAGGGCCTGGCCAGCGGTGGGAATAGTAGGGGGCGGTGAGGCCTCCGCGGCAAAGACAGCCGCCACGGAGGCAGGAGCATGCGGCACGACCGGGCGCTGCTTTAGGGCGGCCGGAGCAAGAAGACCAGAGGTTGAAGAAGCACTACGGCCGTTGGATGGACATCGTGACGTCACTTTGGAGCTAGAATCGTTCATATTGACTAAGTTGACAAAGCCCTCCGTCCCCGTCAACTTTGTTGGCCCACAAGTCATCCTCCCACTATGGTGGGTCCCAGCTAGCAGAGGGGTATTCATTTTTTTGTGAGTAATAAGGAGGCACTTCCTTGCGTGCAAAGATATAGCTGGTGGGTCCGACCTGTCAGCGGGGGGAACATTTTTTTAGTCCATTTGGTGGGCTGGGTGAAACAATGATGTAGCCCGTTTAAATCCCATTTGCATTTTTCTCGAAATCCGTGGACTTGCTGGGCTGGGTGAAAATATCATGTTGGGCTAGACGGAGAAATGTTATAAAAACATAAACACATGATTGCACGTCAGTAAAATCTTTGCAAGCTTATGTACGCAATCACTAGGAGTTAACTTGCCAAGTTATATATAAACAATTATTATTATTATTTTGTAAGATATTTCAACTTACGAAATAAAATATCATTTTAATTTGATGAGTTAATAGTACGTGGGGTATTATTATTTTTTAGGCTAGACATGGGACAGTTGAGTTGGTTCTAGGGGAAAGTACTCGGAGAAAACTCAGTTTACATCGAAAAAGAAAGTGGGAGAAAATTCAGAGACCTGCTGGGTCCACCTGAGAAGGGGAATATGTTGGGAGGAAGGAGATTGAAACCACGGCAGCCGAGTGAACTAGTTTTTTTCACGGACAAATGAACTAGTTTACATGCATAAGCAAATAGCCACTAAAAAAGCAATCAGGTTAATGGGTTCTTAAAAGAAATATTTTGGACAAAACAGATAATTACGACACATAGGCTAATGCATGAAACACTCAGATGATAAAGGTGCTTATAAACAGATAAAGTACAACATCTAGACCTTCCTGGGACGCTTGATCATGACGCTGGGGATGTCCGTGTACTCGTCGATTACGGGAAGCAGACACGCCCTCATGTCCAAGATCTTCCTGTACATGTCGTAGCATGCGTATGCTTCCTTGGCCGCGTAGGTTATGTAGGCTAGATTCAGAGGTACCTCCCACGGGTTCAGGTCGTCTTCTTTCATGTTGGCGTATCAGGGGTCGATGATGGTCTCAGCGAGGTCAACCACGGAGTCCTTCTCCTGCCCGTTGCTGATGATCTTGTATTGCTTCTGGATGTTGAGAAGCTTGTTGCACCAGATGGCCGAATCGTCGCGTTCTTCCTTCTCTCCATCGTAGCAAAGGTGCAGTCGCCGCTGCCGATGAAACGGGCGAATGCTCCAGAACCTGGTGCAGCCATAGGACTGAGGTGAGGCAGAGCTTCACCGAGTCCGTATCATTGGTGTACATCACATTCAACTTGGGGCAACCATAGGACTGAACGACAAACTCAAAGGGGAACTCCTTGCTGAAGTCCATATCCAGCAGGCTCACCCATCGGATCGCCATTGGAGTCTCTTCGAGTGAACGAGTGTGTAAGCGGCGGCAGCAGTTCGTTTTTCAGCTCCTGGGGAACTGGATTCAACAGTATGCCGAGTGTGTATAGGCAACAACAGTTACTACCCCTCCCTCATCCGCTGCACGCCCGGCAGAAGATGCACCCTCGGCCACACGTCGGTTCACGAGCGGTCTCAGATTGGTAATCAGAATAACAGGAGTTAGTGGTCACTTTACTTAAATTTAATTATCTCTAATAGAAATTTATACATAAAACAAGCAATGCATTCGCTCATTCTATCAGTGCCACAAGATCAACATGCACAACAATTAGAATTATTATTCTCAGGACGCACACGATCAGCACATTTGTCGCACTTTCACAAAGATAATACTACCAAGTTTGAACTGTTTGTTATGGTTGTTGTCCTCTGCATCATCATGTCGTGTTTCCCAACTTGCAAGATTCGTAACCAACAAATAAGATCCAAATAATAAGTATAACAAAGATGCCTACACATCTCATTGATTCCCAGCTTGCAAGATTCGTAACCAACAAATAAGATCCAAATAATAAGTACAACAAAGATGCCTACACATCTCATCGATTCCCAGCTTGCAAGATTCGTAACCAACCCATTAGAGCCTTTTGATAAAGTGAATATCGGGATTAAATCCATCTTCGCTAGCCATGTCATACAATCAAAGAACTTGGCGAATGCTCTTGACCGTCACAACATCTCAGAAGTTGAGTATTCCTGTTTGCATAGCACAAACCAGGAGAGCATGATTTCACTTTAATAGTGGCCTCCTTTACTCAACCTGCAGCTCCACTCGGATGAAGCCTGCCTGGAGTTCCATGATTCAATTCATGCGCCTTTTTCTGCAGTTCACCTGAAATGAAGCAAAGATTGCATCATTCAGCTAGCGAGAAGTACTTGCTCTCGTGAGTCAAGGTGTTCTTCTTTAGTAGTTGCACTAAAATTGAGGAACATTAAGGTTGGATGTCCGGCTCATGTAAGGTGCAACTATAATTTTGTTATCCTTTTGTGCAGTTCCACTAAAATAAAGTGCCATTGTGGTGACAGTGACAACTCATCTTGCAAAGTCTAATAAAATGTTGCACGAGATTACCAGCAGAACTAGACAGAGATTTTGGAAACTCCAATCACCATTTTGTGCAGTTCCACCAAAATTGAGAGATGTTGCCCACGTGACATTTTAGTTGAACTGCACAAGACACTCATTCCAAAAAAAGTGTTTTGTGCAGTTCACCAAAAGGTCACAATAGCAACAAGGTGAAATGGATATCCCTATCTGCACGAAAAGATAGAAAGTAAACAGTTGCTGGTCAATAAGAATATACGAAACATATACAAAATGAAAAGAAGCATCTTAATTATGTTCATGGCAATAACGCAAGGATAGTAGAAATTTTAAAACGTCAGCAATGCTTCATGTTACCAGAAGCATTACGATCAACAATGAGTTTCCTCAAATATGGGATTACTTTAATGGTGGCATTGCTTGTTTACTGCATACCAAATCGACAAAGCAGCTAAAGAGTTGGTTTAAGGGCATGGGACCATGGGGACACCAGGACACTTAGCAACAGAAGGAGCAACTTACTTATCATACTGGGAAAACAGCAGGAGTGCCATTTGTAACACGCTTAATTGCATATTATCACCGGAGGCATTAGATTAACAATAAAACTGGTTAGACATGTCCCTAAGGTAACAGCAGTGATCGCTTCATTTTACATGCGCCTTACATTAACAACAAAGAAAAGGTTGGTATAAGGACATGCGACAAAGGACGATCAAGACAATGTACCTACAAGGAGGCATAAAGTGGTGATGCCGAGTTTGTTCATGCTATGTGAGGGCAGCAAACCTAATCCTCGAGACCTTGTACTATGTGAGGGCAGCAAATCTAATCCACAGAGACCTTTTACTATGTGAGGGCACCAAATCTAATCCTCGAGACCTTTTACTATGTGAGAGCAGCAAATCTAATCCTCGAGACCTTTTACTATGTGAGGGCAGCAAATCTAATCCTGGAGACCTTTTACTATGTGAGGGCAGCAAATCTAATCCTGGAGACCTTTTACTATGTGATGGCAGCAAATCTAATCCTGTACATACTCTGTTGACTTGTCCACCAGCCGCCAATTTCTATCCTTTTTTCAACCAATAATAGATTTGTTCCTTATCCAGATTGTACTGCGTTTTCCCATTATTTCCCTTTTCAGCCAAGAGACCGGTTGGGTATCCGGTCTCTACTACTTTCACCATATTATTTCCTCTTTGAATCAAGTCCTAGATTCATGCTACAACTTTCCCCTTTCTTCGTTGTTTGAACAAAGCCCTAGATTCAATGCATGAAGTAGCTTTACCTCTAATAATACTAAAAATTTAGGTGGCTTTGGAAGAGCTGATGGGAGTAGAAAAAGATGCACATGCAGACACGTGGGGAGCTGGGGCAGTAGAGCAAGGCCGCTTTGAAGAACTTATACCGAGGGTCGCCGGATGTCGGCGCGGCAGGTCGGATCTGCATGGACAATACGGTAGGGAGGAAGAAGGGTCGGAGGACCTCCCAAGCCGGGCCCGTGGTCGGAGAGAACGGCACGGGCAGAGGATCGGGCCCTCCCGCAGCTGTGGGTTTCCTCCTCGGCGGTGATGACCGCGTGAACGATGCACCTTTTAGTCCTCTAGACACACCGGCCGAAGGGATCCGACCGGATCTGTGACCAGCGGTGAACAGAGAGAAAATGTCGCTATCACTGTCTTGTTTATATCAGGAGAGGACGAGAGAATGAAGAGAGCAACCCTAGTAAAGCAAGCGCTCGGGCCCCTGCGTCCATATATAGTGGAGTGGTTATCTTTTTTCTCTCCACAACAAGCGTTTCAATTTGTGTATGTGGCATTAAAGAAAATAAACTCTCTATTTAGGGTGACTACTGTACGACTCCTACTTACTACTACTAGTAGTACTATAGTATTGTTCACTTGTGCTCCCCGCCCCTCCATTCATTAAACAACCCCACAGGTGAATAAACATACAGTACTTACTGTATTTATATAGAACGAACAAGCTCGAACTATTTTCGCGTAGTTAAAAGTTGAGGGCGAGGCTTTTCCCGGGCAGTACGTGCGGCAGTTTTCGGGTAGGCGGTTTGATAGAGAGGCGAGGAGGGTGAGCGAGTGGGGCTGTGTGATTTGAAGCCGCGTTACTGCTGGAAAGACTTGTGATATGACCACTCACTATAGTCGTGAATTACTGGCGCTCCGACCGGGGTGATGCCCCCCTTCCGATCCGCGCTCTAATCTGGTGCATGACACGTCGACCCGGATGCTGGCTCTCCCACATGTCGGAGCAGTAAGAAGGAGCAAAGAATGATGCGGTATATACTAGTACTATACTAGTACTACTCAAGTCGGAGGAGTGCGAACCAAGCAGCCTAGTGAACCAGCAGTGTGAACCATGGTAGCCCAAAGGAACCAAAGCAGAGAAAACAATGTGGTGATATGGCCATAAAAAACAATGTGCTACGGTCCACACTTTAGCAAGTACAGTAACACTCCTCTTTGCTTGGATCCCTGAGTTAGATCTAGTTTGGGTTGAAATAGCCTCAAATTGTCGAAACAAGAGGGGTTAGTTTGAGCTAGTTTGCTCTAACCCAGCTAAAAAAACTAGCCCGGTGGAGAGGATCTAATTGGGTTAGTTATCCTCGGGCCCACTAGAAGAGAACTAAAAAAATCTCCCGTGCCCGCACCAGATCGCTCCCCCCCCCACATATCACACGACCCCTCTCTATTCCCCATAGGGTCGCTCGCCCTCTCTCTCCTCCGGCCGCCCTCTCCTTCCGGCTTCCGCCGCCCTACTCCGGTCTCCCTATCCCTCCGGCCTTCGAAGGTCGCCTCGCTCCCCCTTCACCAGTCGTTTTTCTCTCTCTTTCGTGCACGGCGGCTGCGCATCTACCAGGGAGGTCGCGAGAGGGGTGAGTTTGTTCGTTCCTTCTCTGTCTCACGGCCATATCAGTGATCTTTCTTGCTCTAGCGCTAATTCTAATTTGGAAAAGTAGATCCTGATCAAACATGGTATAGATTTGTGGTGCACACATGGAATTGTTTGATGCTGCTTGAGGAGGTAATAAATCTTTCTAGAGGCCCAAAGATTCAGGTCACCTTTCTAGGTATTTCAATTTTAGGCTTGCATTATTTCTACAGGCCCAAAGATTCAGTTCACCTTTCTAGGTATTTCAATTTCAGGCTTGCATTGTTTCTAGAGGCCCAAAGATTCGGTTCACCTTTTTAGGTATTTTCGTTTCAGGCTTGCATTATTTCTAGAGGCCCAAAGATTCATTTCACCTTTCTAGGTATTTTAGTTACAGGCTTGCATAATTTCTAGAGGCCCAAAGATTAAGTTCCCAGTCGGCGGCAAGCGGCCCTGCTACCCATGTCGGTGTCGACCTCAACTCGCAAGGGTCGGTGTTGGAGGGGTTCCCGGGGCTTGGGCTCTACAGAGCCTTCCTCCAGAGCGACAATGGAGATCTCCTCCCTCGGTGCGTGAGGGGCTCCGGGCTCCCTCCATATCGTGAATGACTTCCGTGATGAGTTAGCTCATTCTTTGGTTCATGAAGTATTTTTTTATTTTGTGAAGCTTGATTGACGACTTGTATGTTTAAGTGGGATATCTCAATTGTATGGACAAAATAAAAATTATCATGTTTTGCATGCTTGATTTGTATAGATGGTTCGTTTATGTCAATTGTGAGCGGGATGAGGCCACAAAAGAGCCGGCCACACCAACAGGGTGCTTGGATCCAAGGGACTTATTTTAGTCTGACTAAAAATAGTCTCTTTAAGAGGCTAAAGTTCCAAGCACCCCTGACTAAAGAGGGGCTAAAACTAGTCTTGAGACTAAAAAAATTTAGTCAGGGGTACCCCTACTAAAATGTGGATTAGTCATCTCTCTCCTCATTTAACTCCTCTCCTTTAACATAGACGAGTTCTGGATTGGAGGGTTTGGAGGATAATAAATGCTCATTAACTTGATTTTAGTCTCTTTAGTATTTGTATCCAAGCATGGGTGAGGCTAGCAAGTTTTAGTCTCACTACTTTTAGTCATGGAACTAAAACGTATCCAAGCACCCTCCAAATCTGGCAGGAAATAGGGTCCAAAGTAGTCAAATGATTGAGATAGAGAACTTATTGTCAATCTAACCCTGCCATCCATACACTGCTTGGTTTAGAGTTAGTTCAGGGTTAGAATCTAACTCTAACCTCTAACTTAGTTAGAGTTCTCCTCGTCTCGGTTCATCGCCATCATACTTTCCCCATTCCTGTGTTTTCAGTATCCTGCGAATAAAAGAGGCCCATTTTTTTGCGGGAAAAATCGAAGAGGCCCTTAGACTGGTTTTGGTCCGGTCATTTTTTATAAACGTGTTATGTCCAAAATTTAATGAACGTGCTTTGGTTTCCACGAAAATAATCCGGTTTCATGTAGTAATTCATTCATTTATTTATTGTTCTGCGGGGGGTTTGCATGAAATTCGTGAGGTCTGAAATGTAAAGTACCCCGGCATATGCTCCGAGTCGTGCACGCACTACGACCCAGATGCTCTATGTCCCACATGTCGGCGGATGGGAGCACGTGGAAATAGCCTAGGAGTACATATAGGAGGATAAATGCGTGAAAAAATATGTACTGTGAAGCGTAGTCATGGTTCGAAAAGGAGACCTAAAGTGATGACAGCTATAGGTCGTGACGCACCCAACTAGTGGTACTAGACATACGACTAATTTTTTCCTCAAAAAGAAAAAAAGAGGCACGAGTGCTCAAGACTCCTATTCTATAAACACGAGTCCCATCTCGACAACAAAGCGTCAGGTACTACTAGCTCTCCTCCTCGCTTCTCTCTTCTAATTCTAAACTCGGCCGACACCCGGTGGGCGGGTGGGTTTGCTCAATCATGCCCCACCTCACAAAGTGAAAACATTACGACCGAATAAAAATGCCATATGCTCCCTCCGTTCATAAATATAAGCCTTTTTAGATACTATTTCAAATGGAATACAACATATAGATGTATGTAGACATAGTTTAGAGTGTAGATTCACTCATTTTGCTCTGTATGTAGTAGTCACTTGCTGGAATCTTTAGAAAGACTTATATTTGGGAACGAAGGGAGTACTATACTAATAAAACATTAAGGCCACGAGGCAATGCACTGCAAGTTACAGGAGGCAAGAAGAAGAGATGCATCCATCGACGACGTCCACCTCCTCGACTCAGGGCGCCGGCCCACCGAACGGCGCCTAAGTAGCAGCGGCTTTCGTGGCCAGGTCGACGTGCTTCCGAACAATGGCGCCCAAAGATTCCGCAATACCGAAGAAGGCCAACGCCTTTCTATCCTCGCTTGCCTTGTAGTGGCCTATGTAGACGATTTCCTCGTGACGTGGATGTGTAGGTCGACGGTTTCTTGCATGGCGAGAGCGCTGGCAGCGCCGCCTCGAGGTGCACATTCTTCGTCGCGACCTGGCACCTGCAGGGCCACCGTGGCTTGAAAGAGTTCGTCACCATGGAGGCCGATGAGGGTGGCAGTGCACCGAGGAGCTTGGGCGCGCTGGCTGGAGCAAGACGGCAAGGTCGTCTGTGCGCTTCTTGACGGTGGTGAACTTGTGGATGGAGTTGACCATCATGTCGTCCATGCGAGAGGCGAAGCCGGTGTCGGCGAGGGATACGATGCCTGCGGTCGCCAGCACCGTCTGGAAACGCTGCACGGTGCGGGGCCGCAGGACGGCACCTTGGATGATTTGGCCTAGCCGAATGCCGCTCGCGTCCATCGCCTCCATAGGTGCTTGTGGCTTCTGGTCACTTGATCTTGGATTGGAGTGAGCAGTGTTGCACAGAGACTTGGGAGTAGATGGATTGGAGTGGTGGGGCGCCTTTATTATATGAGAGTCCAAACTCTGTTGCATTCACATCGTCTTTGGCTCTATTCTGCTTCTCAAATTAATTCCCTCTGCATGTAATTGAGGATGCATCATTGACCGTTCAACGTCTCGGGAACCGCTACCCTCTCCCTCCTTGGCATTCAAGCACCTATGGACCCGTCGACGACGAGGAGCCTACAACGACTTCTTAAATTTCAAGATGATAGTGTCGTGCGTGTGTGCGTTCATAGGGGTGAGTGTATGCGCGTGTATATGAGCGCTTGCGCCTGTACTGTGTAAAAAACGGAAATGCGTGTCAAAAAGAGACTAGTGAGTATACTCAATATTGTGCACCTCGGAGAGGAAAACGATAGAATTAGACAGATTTCCTCCGTTCCATAATATAAGAACGTTTTTGACACTAGTGTCGTGTCAAAAATGCTCTTATATTATGGGACGGAGGGAGTATTTATTTACGGTGCAGATTCACTCATTTTGCTCCATATGTACTCCGTCTCGGTGTAGTCTAGTCACTTGTTGAAATCTCTAGAAGGGCAAATACTCCTTTCTGGTTTACAGGGCTATACTAGCAAGTAGTTGTATGTACTAGTACAATAGTGGGCTCACATAGCAATTTTGTCTCATGCAAGAGCCTGGCTGAGTATTTAACTAAAAACTACCACATTTCAAGGAAACATGGCAGAAAACTACCACTTTACGATTTTGTGCGAAAAACTACCACTTTTGTCCTATCCGTGGCAAAAAACTACCAAGTCTCGAAACCGGTCGCTTTGCCCGCGCTAAGTACCAAACTAACCTGCCGGTCCCACATTTCAGGTGCCACAGTGGCCAACCGATGCCCGCCGCACGTTAACGGCACGTCCGCGGTCGGAAACGGCGTCGTCAGAGGATCAGCATCAAATGGCCGGTCCCACGTTTTGGTGCATTGAACGCAAACTGACAGCCGCCGTTTCCGACCGCGGTCACGCCGTTAACGCGCGACGGGCATCAGTTGGCCACCGTGGCACTTGAAACGTGGGACCGGCTGGTCAGTTTGGTGCTTAGCGCGGGCGAAGCGACCGGTTTCGAGACTTGGTAGTTTTTTGCCACAGATTAGAAGAAAAGTGGTAGTTTTCCGCACAAAATTGTAAAGTGGTAGTTTTCTGTCACGTTTCCGTGAAATGTGGTAGTTTTTGGTTAAATACTCAGCCTGGCTATATGCGTGCTCCAATGTTCGCAACTGCATCGTTCGGTTTGCGCTTGGCTCTTCGCCTCTTCGAGAAGACGAACAATGATGTTACTACTACTGCTTCTACAGTGTCGAATCCACTGATGCATGTCCGTCCACCGCGAGCGGGATGGATAGCTTGTTGTGGAAGTACTACTAAGTAAAAGCATGTCCTCGTTTGTGAGCAACCGTGCGCATGGGTGAGGGAGAAGGCGTGTAGTAAAATCAAGCTTCTCCTCGTTGTACGAGTTGACGCGACACATCATAGAACTGGCCCCACATGCTTGCCTCTAAACTTGGCTGAAAGACCCGCAGTGTACAATATATTTTCTGCAACCTCTAACATTTACCCACCACAAATTAAAATATATGTGGCCGTATGCATCGCTCGATGCAAGAGGCCGAGTCCCCCTTTTCAAAAAAACAAACTAAAATATATATTCCTGTCTTGACCAGATGAGCGTGCAAACTACAATCACCAGGGTGTCAGGTAGGGCCAGAAGACTACCTTAATTTTTTAAAAAAACTTCAAGACGGCCACATAGCATGGAGACGACCCCAACGATTTTAAGCTTACAGGCACGGTACATGCTATCCTAGACTACTCTACACATGAAACTGCCACACGAGCGTCCGGGTTGCGCTTGGCTCTTCGCCTCTTCGAAGTCGAACAATGATGGAGTACTATCTGACCTGGAGGAGTACTACAAGACGCTTCGCCATCTCGACACCGATTGAATCTGCCGCATGTCCACTGCGTGCGGGAGGGAGAGCGTGTGGCAAGCTTCTCCTAGTCTTGCCAGCCACCACGCTCATGGGTGAGGGAGGGACGCTCCCGCCTTTGTGTGTATGATGTGGGCCCGACAGGTGTGTGGCCAACCTGTCATACAGCCAAAGGCAGGTGCAGTTAAGTCGGCAAGGGAGAGGATAATCAAACTTCTCGTTGATGTACGAGTTGACGCGACACATCAAAGCACTGCACTCGATATATTTCAATAATTTGCGTTTACCGATGCATTAATTACAATGCATGCATGCCATGACTCTCCTTTTGATACTTGAATGTGTTGATTTAATGCACCTTGAAGTAGTATAAAATATGTGACGGTAAAGCTTTGTAATACCCCGGCCCAAGTCGAGAGATGGTTGTGCACGAGGAGGGCGAGATCATGCAGACCAAACAGGACCCGACGATGGAGCTCTCTAAGGTCTCGATGGACCTCACCGTGCTCCATCGCCTTGTGCCTCCGCCTTGATGCCTCCAGTTTATGAGGTTCGAATACACCTCGTCCGTTCGGCTGATTGAGCAAGGTGCAGGTTTCATGATTGATGTGCTATTCGATAGATTTCTGCAGTGCAAGGGAGGGCACCTGGCCTGCGCGGACTGCCGCGTCGAGCGCCCCGGAACCAGCGGCAGTGCCAGAAGTGCGAGCACGGTGGTGGCTTCGACGTGCGGAACACGGCGGTGGACTCTGTCCTTTCATCGGTGAGGGTGGAGTGCCCGCACGAAGGCTGTGGGCTCTACGCCACTTACCACAAGCTCGCCGATCACCAGAGCGTGTGTCCGCCGCTACCGCAAATGCCCGTGCGTCTGCCCGCTGCTGCTACGAAGGCCCGCCGGCGCTCTACCACCACATCAGCACCGCGCATCCCATGCCCGTGCACAGGATCCAGTACGGCAAGGTGCTCCAGCTACAAGTGCCACTGTCGGAGCCACGGCTCTTGCTGTTTGCGGAGGAGGACCGCCGCGCGTTTTTCTTGGTCGGCGGCATGCTCGACATTGGCGCGCCTATCGTCGTGTCGGTCATCTGCATCAGAGCGGGGGCGTCCCCACTGCCGCACCACGTTGCCAAGCTGTGGGTGAACGGCCCGCCGGTTGGGGGGGGGGGCAAAGGCACGACCGACGCCGTCAAGGTGGAAATGGAGGTGATAAGCAACAAGGATGTCGGCGATGTCGACGTGCAGGAGCTGACCTTCTTGATAGTTTCGCCCAAGCTGCTGGCCGGGGCTAAGCTTGTGTCCCTCCACATTCAGATTGACAAGCTCACGTCCTAAATGTTTCTATAGTGCCTTCTGCTTATCTTAGTAATATGCTAATATAGGGATTACCTTGGTCTACTTTAGCTTAAGAAATGGTGGGTTTTGGTGGCGTTAACAAATTATGTTTATCAATGCATTAATTGCAATGCATGCATGCATAAAGTACATGCATTGGTCAATTTTCTCTTAATACTTGCATGCAATGATTTAATGCACCTTGGAATCTGAACATGTGTTGGGGACCAACCAAATTGAGCCTTATAAAATGGAAAAACTAAAATTTTGAGATAAGCCCTATAAAACCAAAAAGGAGAGAGTAGAAAAAGAAGTACTCCATCCGAGAATAGTGCCGCACTTCGAAACTTGAACCGTCAATAAATTTTGAGCTTGTGTCTCGTCACATTCGAAATTACTCCATGCTATATTGAATTGCAAACCTGTTCACACCGATCACAACCTAAACGGTTTCCCACTTAGGAGTGTATTAGTACTCGGTTATAAATACGGACTAGTATGCCAAGATGATCACAAGATTACTCCTCAACTCCTCATCCACAAAACAAACAAGCCATTCAAGCATCCTTCCCTTGCGTCTGCCATGGCCAGCGTGAGTTACTGGTCGAGAGATTGCCACCAGGAGAGGCGAGCATGGAAGCGGAAGCACAAGAGATGTCCCGCCGCTGCGAGCAGCCGACATGTCCCGCCGCGGAAGTAGAAGCACAGAGGTCCGTGCTGCTGCTGAAGCAAAGACGGAGGTCCCGCCGCGCCGATGCAGCAGATTGGTCCGGCTGCCGCTGAAGCAGCAAAGATGTCCCGCCACGCCACGAATGCGACAAAGATGTCTCACATACCGGCGCGCCTGGGAAAATTTCTCGCAGGCAGGCGACGACTGTTACAGGCGCATGCATGCGATCGTCCATAGCCAGATGGATCAGATCTCCCGTTTTGCGAGGTTTCAGGACGACATGAAAGCCTCGTTTGAACAGGCTATCGGCGCACTAAGGAAGGGCAATGAGAGGCTCCGGGCCGAGCGCGACCAGCTGAGGGAGAAGATCTTCTGAAGTGCAGACCAGCAGGAGGAGACCAGTGCCTTGTTGAAGAGGACCGGCGTCATCGTCAAGAAACTTATGGACGAGAATGACATGCTCCGCAACGAGCGCCAAAGGCCGGTGGAGGAATCCGTGGATGTTCTCAAGCAGCGTCTTGAGGACATGAAAGGGCTCATCGCCGCTCGCCCATGGAGACTAGTTCCATGACCCGCAAAGAACGCATCAAGAGAGTAGAGATCAGCGAGCCAGATCCTTGTATTCCTTCTTCTTTTGCCCTTGTGTATTTCGGGCGTAGCCGCATGTGGATTTTTTAATTATCTTTCTAATTATGTAAGACAATTAATCGTCCTTATCTTTCTGTGAAAGATCAATGTTGCGAGGCTGGAATGAAGAAAAATCTTGCTGTGGCGACCCTGGCGTTGCTGTTCTTCTAGTTGCTGCTGGGCTTCCTTCAGTTTCCTGGTCTCTTTTGATGTAATAATCGGATTAGGATGTGGATTGTGTCGTCGGTTGTGAAATGTTGGGTTCTAGCGCGGATGTTTGGCCTTTGTTGGCCTCTTGGGATGTTGCGATTTCAATCTGGTAGCTTTTAGTCCTTCGTGTTAGGCTGGAGTTGTGCTGAACTTCTTGTGAATTGTGGTGGTTTTCAAGAATGAAAATCGGAAGGACAAGCCCTTCTTTGATCAAAAAAATTAACCGTCCTTATATATTCATCGGTCTTGCTATAAGTCGCAGAGATGCTATATAGGTCCGTCGGATCTTACATCAAGATCCGTGCTTTCAGATTTTCTTTTTCTCTCTTAAATCTCGATCGAGTGAGACATAGCCACGCCATTAAACAGAGGCTCGGGCGCCATTAACGGAGACCTTGGGAGAGAGGTGGACGGCAGATGGAGGTCAAAGGGCTCTCCTCCCGATAAGCACGCGCAGGGGTTTGATCGCACACCTCTCGTACTCAAATAGCTACCCTGCACGACGCCTCCTAGCTAATAAAAAATGGGGACGCGTGGCGGCACGTAAATGGTACTAGTAAGTAGAACGCCCATGGTTTCAACAATACTTATGTTTCTGATTGTAACGTGACAGCACTTGTTCCAAAATGACTTTATTGATTGTTAATGTGTGCGCCTTCGCAAATCGGACTGCAAATTTACCACAGCATGTTGGTGCCATGTCATGGCACCAAGCCAAGTTTCATTATTTTCATGCGTGTTTTGGATTTACAGGAATTAAAAAACCAAGTTTCTCAATGTTTCTGACCCAGCCACGACGCCCAGAATTTTGAATTTCATTCCCATTTCTTGCATGTAACCTACAAATTTACCCGAGGACACACATGTGATTTTTCAACCAACTTTGGTGCATTGGAACATTTGCTTGTATTTCAAATTTGAATTATGCACACAAAGGTGACACATTCCCTCCCAGAACCACGAGCCTTCTTGAGAGAAGCTCCGATTTGCAAGAAGCTTATACTAAAATTTGTTCCTATTCGGCAATTTTTTTTACCACGGCATGGTACTACCATGACATGACACCATGCCAAGTTTCATGATTTTAAAACCAAGTTTCTCAATGTTCTCGACCGAGCCATGATGCCCAGATGTTTGAATTTGATTCTCATTTTTTGCATGGGACCTAGAAATTCACCCGAGGACATAAATGTGATTTTTCAACCAACTTTGGTGTATGGGAGCATGTGCTTGTAGTTCAAATTTGAATTATGCACATTAAATGACCAAAAACTCAATTAATGTGTAAATAAGGCCAAACGAAGCCGGAATAATTCCAAAATTTAACAGGGCAATCATGTAGTTCTACGTTGCCTTTGTAAATAAACTCAAGGGGGACACCGTATATCGTTTCGCACTCAAAGCTGGCACGTTCCCTCTCAGAACCACGAGCCTTCTTGAGAGAAGCTTGGGTTTGCAAGAAGCTTATACCAAAATATGTTCCTATTTGGCCAAATTTTTTTACCACAACATGGTAGTACCATGACATGACATCCATGCCAAGTTTCATGATTTTCAGACGTGTTTTGGATTTACAAGAATTTTAAAGCCAAGTTTCTCAATGTTCTCGGCCAAGCCACGATGCCCAGATGTTTTAATTTTATTCTCATTTCTTGCATGGGACCTAGAAATTCACCCGAGGACACAAATGTGATTTTTCAACCAACTTTGGTGCACGAGAGCATGTGCTTGTAGTTCAAATTTGACTTATGCACATTAAATGACCGTAAACTCAATTAATGTATAAACACGACAAACGAACCAGAATAATTCCAAAATTTAACAGGGCACTAATGTAGTTCTATGTTGCCTTTGTTAAGAAACTCAAGGGGGCAGCGTATATCGTTTCACACTCAAAGGTGGCACGTTCCCTCTTAGAACCACGAGCTTCCAAATCGGCCCAATTTTTTACCACAACATGTTAGTGCCATGACATGACACCATGCGAAGTTTCATGATTTCTAGGCGAGTTTTGGATTTACATGAAGTTAAAATCAAAGTTTCTTGATGTTCTCGGCCGAGTCATGACGCCCAGATGTTTGAATTTCATTCTCATTTCTACCACGGGACCTAGAAATTCAACCAAGGACACACATGTGATTTTTTAACCCACTTTGGTGCACCGGAGCATGTGCATGCAATTCATATTTAGATTATGCACATTAAAAGTCCAGAAACTCAATTAATGTATAAAAAGGCCAAATGAACCCGAAATAATTCCAAATTTTAACAGGACACTCATATAGTTCTATGTTGCCTCTGTAAATAAAATCAGGGGGAGGCAGTGTATATCGTTTCGCACACAAAGGTGACACGTTCCCTCTCGGAACCACGAGGCTTGTTGAGAGAATCTCCGGTTTTGCAAGAGGCTTATACGACTTGTCCGAATTCAGCCAAAAATTATACGTATGAAAACAGGGTTTAGATTATCCCAAGCATCTCGCTACCTAGACCAAGAATGTACTATGATTTGAATTCAACATAAAATGGATACAAATATTTGAATTGGAGAGCGTATGGTACATGTAGTTCATAATTAAATATGATTACTGCTATATGTATGTTTTTTGTTATCAAGATAATATTTAAATTATTGTATAACTTGACAACAATCTTATTCAAATAAGGAAAATTGATTCAAATTTAGTCCATATGGTAGACGACAATATATATGTTCACATGGTGGAGTAAAATGTTCATATACGATGGAAGATCAAAATGTATGACTACATCAATTATAAACCGCAAGGTCACCTAATGATATATTCGAATTCAACATAACGTTGATTCAAAAATTGAAATTCGAGATCATGGCATCTGTAATCATATAAAAAGGGACATTACTCTTTTTTGGTGGGAATTGATTTGTTTTTGTTCTTGTTGAGGGAAGTGCGAATCGATTTGGTAATCGTGCAGGGTAATCTTGTTCTCCGAATTTTTACATTTTTCTTGTAGTTTTTCAATGGCATCTATAGCAATATAGTAAAAGGGACATGTCTCTCTTGTGTCTTGTATGAATTGTATTTTTACATCGTTAAGTTTGTTCTACGAACAAGGAATCCGCACCTTGTTATCTCGAAATTTTCAAGCTCGAGTATCTTTTGTCTCACCTGCTTTGAAACTCCCGCTTCTTCAACCCAGCTGCGCCTTGTTATCCCGAAATTTGGACGCTGCTGAACTCCCTCCTCATCCGAAATCGCTCCGCAGCCTAGACACGCCAAATCCCCTTCTACCCCTCAAATTAAAATGAAGCTCCACGTCATGGTGTCAAAACCGGTGGGGGTATGCTGGTAACTTACCCTACATTTCGGACAAGCACGTCCCTAAGCTTGGCTCCCCCTCCCCCTTCGCCCCCCCATTCGTACACCGAGGCCGCCAAAACCCGCGAAACCCCACGCTCCTCCGTCGGCCTCCCGACCGCTGCCCAGCCGAAGACTCTTCCCCGACTAAGTCGTCCACCACAACAGCTCGCTGTCCCTCATCCACCGCACCGGATGAGGATCCGTTGTCGATCTCGTCATCCTGCCGGATCAGCCGCCCCGTCCTCCACTTCCAAGGAGCTGCCCCGACGTTCGCCTCGTCTATCGCGCCACCTCTATCTCCACAGCGCCGTCTTGACCTGCCCACCGAACCGCAGCAGCAGCCTCACCAATTCCTCCGATGAAGCCGAGGCCAACTCGGCGCAACCAAGGAGGTTCTACACTCACCGCTGCATTTTATCTTTTATTTGATCTCACGGGGCTGCCGGTGCTCGATACCGAGCAGACATGGCGTGTCTCCATCGACGGCGCCGTCGCCGGCCACATCATCCACGGCGTCTCTCCCCCATGTCGTTGATTCCTCGGCGGCGACTTCACAACGACACTAGCTGCAGCTGGCTCTCGCTCGCGCTGCGGCTCTGTTCTTGTTGTTGGTCGCGCTGCTGCACTGCTCCTGCTTTCGTTCGTGCTGCTTCTCTGCTCTTGATCTCGCTTGCGCTGCTGCTGCTGCACGACCTCTGGCAGCTACAGGAGTTGCTGCTTTAGCAATCGCTCGCGGTGCTACTGCACGACTTGCTCTCTGCTTGTGCATTCCCTGCTCGAGCGTCTGCTGATTTAGATTGCTGCTTCTCTGCTACTAGTGCTCGAACGCCCTAAATATCTATTGCAATGCTCTGTTACTAGTTCAATCAGTTTCGACAGTAAATTTCAGTTTCGACTGTGAAGTTCATTTTCTTGAGTTAAGTTCAAAGTGAACAGTACTTACAGCATTTGTTGGAGCGGCCGTGGCACGGCTGATGCGTTTTACATCTAGCACTTTTTGGTGATGTATTTTACATCATCTATTGCAGATGATATTAGGGTCCCACTTGATATAAACATTGTCTTTCTTTTCATGCTTCAGCATCGACTCCGAACACCTAAGCTGAGCTGCTCCAACCACGGAACCCTCCATCACAATGAGCAATACCCCGCACCGCTTTCCAGAGGCCTCGGATCTTCTTCCCCGCCTCGACAAATACACCAAAGATCATCACCATCCTCCACGTCCAACCCAATGATGCCGAGGTCCACAAGGCTATGCCAAAGAGGTTGTACACTCGTCACATCACTTTGTTTCTCCATTCCTCTGTTCTTCCAATTCATGTGAGCCAAACACACAAGGTTGATCAAATCCTTTGTTTCCAAATGCTCTGTTTTGCACGTGCATTCCTATCCTATTCCTGTGTTTTTCCTGTCCCTGCGTTTATAGAATGCTCCAATTCTAAGGAGCCCTTACAGATTTACTTCATTTTCAGATAGGCGTCAAAGAAAACACTGTGTGTTATGTCCTGCTCCTGTCGTGCCGTCATCCACCCCACCTGAGGTGCATAATCGACAGAAGCATTCACTGCAGCAGAGATCCCCCTGCAGACTTCCTTTCGCCGCCTCAGATCATCTTCCTTGTTGCTGGCAGCCACGCCAACCGCATTACCATCACCGACTGAGCAGATGAACCTGAGGACTACACAGTTCCGGAAAAGAGGTCGCAGTCTTTCGTGTTAGCGTACGTTATACATCGGTTATTATTACCTGCTACTTTATCGTTCAATCTTGAGTTTTGAATTACCCATGGGTCTCATATCGAGCCAGCAACGAATAGTATCTGTCTACTATCTGGTTCATCTGGGGTCTTCTATGTGGTTCACGTTGGGTGGGCAACAAACAATAGATGATCCATTGTCTATCTTTTTAAACTGAAGCTATAATCTACCTGGTATCATTAGTTTTGGATCCATCCACTCGTTTGCTACCATCAGTCTTGATTTTTGCATGCACCCCTTAGGCCTTACAAAATCTAACTATTTTTTTATTATGCATGTCAGATATTGTACACAATCGTACTGAACATGTAGAGAAAAAGAGAAGACCGTTGCATGCGAATATAATGGCATGCAGACGCCGCTCCATGGTGGGCAAAGTGCCCCCCTCCTGCATTTCCATATTGGATTCCAGAGGAAGATAACTGTTCAGATGGAGATTCAGAAGGAGCCGACCACGCCTGTTTACCACCTGAGGTGTTTGCTCTAACCTGGCATGCTGATGTTGGTCATATCATGCATATGGCGCCTTACATTGCTTACATTATACATCTTATATGTCATCATCTTAGTTTAGATTTGCTTTGTGTGAATGCCACCTGTTTGGTTTCTATATCATACTCCCACCATTCCCAAATATTTGTCTTTTTAGAGATTTCAACAAGTGACTACATACGGAACAAAATGAGTGAATCTACACTCTAAAATATGTCTTTATACATCCGTATGTGGTATTCCATTTGAAATCTCTAAAAAGACAATTATTTAGGAACGGAGGGAGTATATGGGAATTATGCAATGCCATCTTGTTTAGCTAGGCATCATATACGTGAATCATGCAATGTCATCCTGTTAATCCAGTCATCGAATATGTGAATTGTATCATGCCATATTTTTTTCCATAATGTATTCCATTTGTCAACAATGTTTATATATTCATCTACTCTTCCTGTGCATCAGCCATTTGAGTCGGTCATGGGAAAATCTGGAGTGAAAACAAGGTCTTACGAGCGATCGATGCTACCGGTCGATGCAGATTTCTTGCTGGTTACAGATAGCTCCTCAGAGGAGGATTCAGAGAGAGATGACCAGTCGTATTCCCCCCACCCCCCGAGGTGCATGCTCTAAGTTGGCTGGGTTATATTGCTCATATCTTGCATTGCCATGCCGTCTGCTTAGATTAGACATGCTTTGTGTGAATGCCTCCTGTTTGCTTTCTATATCAGATATGTGAATTATGCAATGCCATGTTTTTCAGCCAGTTATCATATATGTAAATTATGCACCGCCATGGAGCCAGGCATCATATATGTGAATTATCTCATGCCATCTTTTTTTTCATTACATATTCCATTTGTCGACGATGCATGTATATTGAACTACTCTTCATGTGTATCAGCCATTTGAGCCGGTTATGGAAAAATCGAGTGAAAACAAGGTCTTCAGAGTGCAACGGTACCTGTTGAAGCATATATCTCTATGGTTACTGAGGAGCTCCTCGGAGGAGGATTCGTAGATGATGACCAGTCCTATATCCCAACTGAGCTGTATGCTCTAAGTTGCAATGTTTATATTTCTCATATGATGCATATGGTGTCTTGCATTGCTTAGTTTAGACATCATATGCACACTATTGAATTCTATCTGCTTAGTTTATAGATCATACATGCGAGTGCCAGTTGCTTAGTATATGAATCAATTATGTCAATTATATCATGCCATCCTGTATACTTAGACAACATGTATGTGAATTATTTCATCCCAACCTATTTTAGAAAGACATCATATAGTTTTGTCATGTCATCCTGTTTAGGTACTCATCATATGTTGAATTATGCCATTATATCCTGTTAAGTTATCCATCATATATCTGAAACTGTGTCATGCTATCCTGTTTAGTTAGGCATCATATATGTGAAATTGTGTCATCTTTGTCATGTTTGGTTAGACAACATACATGTGAATTACCACATCTGCTCTATCATACAATGTCTCAGACGTTCAATTTCTTTTCTTGTTTATCAGCCATTTGAATTGGAGGGGTGATGGCAGTATCTAAGGGAGCAAAACCTGTTCTTCACAAAAGACAGTGCTACCCATTGATGCTGATAGAACCATGGTTGTACTGGCCCACAAACTAGCCCCACCACACATAATCGAGACTCTTCCAGATTGCACACTTACACCGTTGGGGAGAGAACCAGCAACAATCCATCTAACCGCAACCCCAGCGGATAGTAACCCACTTATAGTTGAGAAAGCACCATGTCCACCACAGAGTACCCCCACACGAGCAGTTTGTAAAGCTACTCCAGTGCCCAAAGCACGAAGACCACCACAGCTATCCCAAACTCCACGTTTAAAGAAGAAGAGCAACTGTTCTCAGGTCAGATTCCGTAGCTATGGTCCATACTCCTTTGCTGTTGCATCACTATATTTACTCATACCAACTACTTTCGAATTTGAAGGATCCAATTGAAACTCCAATGGCGCAACAGGTATGTTTTAAACCTATTTCTTTAACTGGATTGCTGTTCTAACTTCTTGCTCTATGTTGATTTCAGTTTAAGTTGCATAAACAGTTATGTTCTTATGTGATGCACATTACAAGTGCTGCTAATGCTATGTAGTTTCTCACACTTATATTCTGTCTATGCTGATGTGTCTTAAAAATATATGAGTTGAATTGTGTCTCTATCTTGATTAGGGAACATAAACTAGAATGATATGGACAATACATTGACCATAGTACATAGATATATGTTCGTTTCATGATGTTATCCTGTCCACCTTACTACTGAACCGGCTTACCAAAATGAGTTTCGTATCCTACAAGCTAAACCTGTGATGTGTCTGCTTGTTTCTCTTGTAGTATGCAAACAGAATATTGGAGAAGAGCACCCCACTATGCAATGGTAGAGAAAGTAATGCAGATAAGGTTCAAGATAGTGAGACAACCATGTTAGTCTCCAAGAAAGGTGATAAAAACAATCTTGTAGACAGTGAGAAAACCCCACAGTCCTGCGTTGATATAGTGTTCGAGTTACTGGCCAGTACCGCTGGCACAAGCTCTTCGAACTCGCTGCTTGAATCATTTCGGCTTCTTCAGTCTCAACTACAAGCTGAAAGGCATCAGTCAGATGTGCTACGGCAAGAAGCCGAAGGACTAAGGAAGTCCCTGCAGAATTCAGATGCGTACTTTCTTGTGCAATAGCAAGCGCTGGAGGATTTAAGCGCCAAACAAGAGAAAGTTAATAAGCTTGCTAAGCATCTTGCCAGCATTATGGGTACCTGTGATATTGTTTCTTGAGCTCTTCCGAAGTGGTTTTAGTTACGGACTTGTTTTCTTGCGGCGTTTATATCTTTGTTGTGTTCCCTATATTTGCACTGGTGGCGAACTTTGATGCCCAGTGGATGTAATATGTGTAATAGCCATGATAGCCTAGCATAAATTGCCTTCTTATTTATTTCCTTGTTGTCTTGTTTATTTGTTTGCTTGTAGTCAGTGCAGTTCTTTTTCCGCGGTTTGCTAGTGGCTGCAATAACCTATTTTTTAAAACTAGGCCACAATAACAATGGGCTAATATTTCAGTAGTGACCTTTGGACCTCCCACGGGTCAGTATAAGCGATGGGCCTTCTACGGGCTGTAGAAACAGTAGGCCTTCTACGGGCCGTAGAAACAATGGTCCTCCTACGGGCCGTAGAAACAATGGGCCTTCTACGGGTCGTATCATCAATGGGCCTTATATGGGCCGTATGACCGATTGGCCAAACATGGGCCAATAACAGGCCTCATTATGGCTGTAAACGGGCTAGAGTTGGAATCGTCCGTTCATGGGCCGACCATAATGGGCCATTGTTAATAGGCCGTATTTGATGATGCTATGAAAACGGCCCAACGAATTAACGGAGCACAAACTGGCCGACTGTAACCACGGGCTGAATTTGGCCCTGGCGTAAAATGACAAGAACGGGCCGTAAGTAAACGAATCTTTGAAATGAGCCCAAGAATAAATGGGCTCGAGAAGGCCGAAAGATAACATGGATCGAAACGCCCAACGGAATAATGGGCCGTTAATGGGTATAAAGTGATACCTTTGTTCATTACGGGCCGCTTTCACCACGGGCCATTAATGGGTGTAAAGTGATACCTTTGTTCATTACGGGCCGCTTTCACCACGGGCCGTTAGTAGGCCAAGAGTTACATAGGGCCTCATATGGGCCGAAAGACGTCATGGGCCATACATGGGCCAGAAGTGAAAACGGGCTGGAATCATATTGAATGGCCCAGATGACGCTACTGGGCCTAATTCGGCTAGGGCGTGACAGGCCTTGGGTTAGCGGGCTGTAAATGGGCTATATGCGAACAGGTCGTTAACAGGCTTTCCATGGGCCGGCCCACCACCTTTTGACCAAGTCAAATGGGCCGGCCTTTTCATAGGAATGGGCCTCTGTTGGGCCGTGCCACGTGCCGACGTATCATAGGCGCCTATCTGACCCACTGACGAGCTGACACATGTTTTGTCCGGCCAATAAGAATTTTACACGTGGAAATTTCCCATTGGTCGGGGCTGTTAACGGGTTATCGGATCCAAAACTTGACCCGATAGCTTAACAGCGTTCCGTTATGGTGGATGCCACATGTCGGTCACCCTTGACGAAAGCACTTCTGTGACGCGCGATTTATCGTCATGGAAGTGGACACTTCCGTGATGATAATTTTGGTAATGTCATGGAACACTTCTACGACAGCACATGTATGACTATCTTGATTCTGTCATAAATTTGTCATGGATGTACATGCATGACAAAAAAAGAGACCTACTCTGACAAACACGTATCATCAGGGAAGTGTATTTGTTTTGTAGCGCATAGATGTCTCTTTTCTTAGAAAGCTGAGATTCATGTGTGTTGAGCCTCTCAAGTATATCAGATGGATCGAGTGTTTTGAAGTCAGGACGTTCTTGTATCATGAGGGCAAGGGTGTCAAAGGAGCTGTCAAGTGATCTCAGTAGTGTCTTGACGATTTCATGCTTGGTAATCTCAGTAGTGCTAAGAGCACGAAGCTCATTTGTGATGTCAGTGAGGCGATCAAACATGAGCTGGACATTTTCATTGTCGTTTCTCTTGAAGCGGTGGAAGAGATTGCGAAGAACACTGACCCTTTGATCTCTCTGGGTTGAGACGCCTTCGTTGACCTTGGAAAGCCAGTCCCATACTAGCTTTGATGTTTCCAGAGCACTTACACGGCCATACTATCCTTTGGTCAGATGACCACAGATGATGTTCTTGGCAGTTGAGTCCAGTTGAATGAACTTCTTGACATCAGGAGGAGTGACACCTTCACCAGTCTTGGGAACGCCATTCTTGACGACATACCAGAGGTCGACATCAATGGCTTCAAGGTGCATGCGCATATTATTCTTCAAGTAGGGATATTCAGTTCCATCAAAGACGGGGCGAGCAGCGGAGACTTTGATTATCCCTGCAGTCAACATAGCTAAAACTCCAGGTGGGTAACCAAATCACACAGAACAAGGGAGTGCCTTGCTCTGATACCAATTGAAAGTGCTAGTTATCGACTAGAGGGGGGGTGAATAGGCGATTTTTATGAAAGTCTTCAAAACATGGAAGTTTCAAAGACAAACAATAGAAATGACCCTATTGATATGCAGCGGAAGGTAAACTACTCTAAGCAAGCCATAGTCAAGTATGCAACGAAGTGAATGCTCGAAGACTAATAGTAGCTAGGTAGAAAGGATCAGGATGGAAGATGGTATGAAGCCAAACAACAATAGTAGTCAAGTAATGAAGTCAAATAGGTATAGCAATCAGGCAATGACTTCACTAAGACAAACTGTAAGAAATGAGAGGGAGAGTATAGAACCAGTCACTTGATGAGGACACAAGATTTTTTGGACCAGTTCCAGTTGCTGTGACAACTGTACATCTGGTTAGGGAGGCTGAGATCAAACTCAGAAGACACGTCTTCACCTTATTCCCCTTGAGCTAAGGACACCCAGTCCTCGCCCAATTACTCTGGTAAGTCTTCAAGGTAGACTTCCAAACCTTCACGGACTTCGTTCACCGGCGATCCACAATGACTCTTGGATGCTCAGAACGCGACGCCTAACTGGCTGGAGGATTCACAGTCCTCAAGTGTAATAAGTCTTCAGGTCACGCAGACAGACAGACTTCAGTGATGCCTAACACTCTTTGGCTCTGGGTGTTTGGGCTTTGTCCTCGCAAGGATTTCTCTCTCTCAAAAGCTTCGAGGTGGGTTGCTCTCAAAAAGACAAAAGCCATGCACTAACTTAGAGAAGCCACCAATTTATGGTGTAGGGGGTGGGCTATTTATAGCCACTAGGCAACCCGACCTGATTTGTCTGAAATGACCCTGGGTCACTAAGGAACTGACACGTGTTCCAACGGTCAGATTTCAAACACACACGGCAACTTTACTTGGGCTACAAGCAAAGCTGACTCATCCAGCTTTGGATAAGATTTGCTCTCATTGTCTTTGCTCGAAGACATAGGATTTTGGTTGAGCATCTCTTCAATCACTCTGACTTTGTTCACTTGGACCCCACGACTCAACAAAGAAGAAATGGAAACAACGAAACGACTAAGTCTTCGCGCTCCATAGTCTTCACTCAATGTCTTCTCATGTCATAGTCTTCAATGTGAATATCTTCATATACCACCATTGTCGTCAATGTCTTCATACATTTTTAGGGGTCATCTCCGGTAGGTAAACCGAATCAATGAGGGACTACTACCTGTGTTATCCTGCAATTCTCACAAACACATTAGTCCCTCAACCAGGTTTGTCGTCAATACTCCAAAACCAACTAGGGGTGGCACTAGATGCACTTACAATCTCCCCCTTTTTGGTGATTGATGACAAACTGGTTGAAGTTTTCCACGGGGATAAAGTATGTGAAATTGTAAGGATATGGTATTGTCTTCATAAGTGGCAAAGGCTTCCAGTGAAGATGTGCATGTAAGTAATTTGCTTTTGGAATGCAAATGCACATGGCAGGTTGTACTCGTGGAGATCCTCTTCAACTTATGACGACAATTCATCATGCATGATTTGATATAAAGAAGATAATGACATGCATAATGAAAAATGGGCATCTACAAAATGACCTAAGTGCGGAAGTTATCATCGCACATGCGGAATTTATCATCGCATAACAGAATAGCAAATAAGTAGCAGACGACCATCGAGTTTAAGTGTTACAACTCAAATAACCAAATGTATCAAAAAGCGAGAGTTGTAAACACGAGGCAAAATATAACGCAACCGCCCATATGGACCCGCTTGAGGACTATCAACCCATATGCTTCTCCCCCTTTTGTCAGTAAGGACCAAAAAGGTTTGAAGACATAGAGCTTCTACTCGTGCCCATGAGGAGTAGATGAAGATGCGGGGTCGGTGTTGAGGTTCGGTGGTGCAGACGAACATGGTGCAGTATCGATTCATGCTGAAGGTGGCGAAGTAGCATCGTCTTCATCATCGATGACACGGGCATTCACTGTTGCAGCAGACGAGGAGAACTCAGAGTCTTCAAGAGACAGAGTGCACCGCAGCACAGTCTTTCTGGGAGGTGTTGTGTCAAACTTGAAACGTTCAGAGATGCCATCGTCTTGAAGATCATCTTCAGAACACATAAGCGTCATCCCTTTCCATGTACGCCGACAAGTTTCATGGGCGACAAAGGCATTCTCGGTGGCAAGGTTGCGAATCCTGTTTACGTCCACCAAGAGGCTTTTCATTTGGCGCTTCAGCCAGTCATGATGCTTATCCCGTTTCTGATGAAGGGCAACGAGAAGCTCTCGGTCATTGAGAACACGAGATCGCTTCCGAGGTCAAGCAGTAATTGTGCTTTCGGTGGCTTCAGTGAGGGCACGGTGAGGTGCACGCGTAGTACCAGCCAGGGGATAAACACGAGTGACTGCTTGGACTCCTTCAATGGTTTGTGAGAAGCTTTGATTATCAGCATTTTCAAGACAAAGGGGCTCCTTGGCAGGCTCTGGATAGATGGCTTCAACTGACATATCAACCTCAGGCAGAAAAATCAGATGATTGCGAGCAGAGGGCTGATAGTTGACAGCTGAGTGTAGTTTGATCAGACGCATGATCCATGGAGCGTAAAACTTCAAACCAAAAAGATCAAAGCCTGATGCAGCAAGTTGGCGGATAAATAAGTCTTGTGTATTGAAGCATTTTCCGTGAAGTATATGGAAGACAAAAGTCTTCATTGCACCTTCCAGCTTTGCATGTGGAGAATGTCCTTTGATGGGCCAGAGAGTTCGCCTTATAATGTGATAGATGGTACGTGGCAGATACTCAAGGTCTTCAACAAAGAACTCCTTAGGATATTCTGCATCTCGAGGCAAAGGCTTCATCATGCTAAGCATCTGGCTCATGTTGGGCTCAGGCTTGTGAAAAATGCTCTCCAAAGCAGCACTGTGAAGCTGACAACCAGGTTCATAAAGATCACCTGGAGTGGGCGGGCCAGTGATCTCAATGATATCAAACTCTTTGGCTTCATGATGGACATTGCCTGTCATCCACTCAAGGACCCAAGTCTTCGGATCCCTGTTGTAGCCACGAATATGAAGAGTGGTGAGGGAGTCCCGGATTAGGGGGTGTCCCGATAGCCGAACTATCATCTTTGGCCGGACTCCTAGATTATGGAGATACAAGATTGAAGACTCCGTCCAGTGTCCGGATGGGACTTTCCTTGGCGTGGAAGGCAAGCTTGGTGATACGGATATGTAGATCTCCTACCATTGTAACCGACTCTGTGTAACCCTAACCTATCCGGTGTTTATATAAACCGGAGGGTTTTAGTCCAGAGGACGAACAACAATCATACCATAGGCTAGCTTCTAGGGTTTAGCCTCTCCGATCTCGTGGTAGATCTACTCTTGTACTACCCATATCATCAATATTAATCAAGCAGAGTAGGGTATTACCTCCATCGAGAGGGCCCGAACCTGGGTAAAAACATCGTGTCCCTTGTCTCCTGTTACCATCCGCCTAGACGCACAGTTCGGGACCCCCTACCCGAGATCCGCCGGTTTTGACACCGACATTGGTGATTTCATTGAGAGTTCCGTTGTGCTGTCGCCATCGGGAGGGATGCCTCATCCCGTCTTTAAAGACGACTATGTTGCTAAAGGAGCTCTGGCTATCGGCCAAACTCTCCGGGTAGGTGGTTTTCTTATGACCGCCAGTTCGGCCACCGCGCTGACGATGACTTCTCGGGTCATCGAAACCAATCTTCACGTTAACTCGAAACTTGCCGAGCAGTTAGATCCGATCGAGCTCTCCTCCGTAAACGAGCTCTTGGATCGCATCGCCGCACTGGGAGTCTCCACAGACTACGACCAGATCGGGCCTAAAACCGATCTGAGAGAGATCAACTCTCCCCAAGCTACCCATCATGTTGTTGTGATAGAGGAGCAATACGGCAATTCTCCTTCTATCTTAAGGACTAGCTACATCCGGATTCCCGATCCCTCCCTGCCGGATTCCCGCAGAGGGTCGGATGTCGATCAAGCCCTGAACTTAAAGTCAGGCGGCAGGTTGGATTCATTGGATAGCATTCAAAAATCCAAACTTCCAAGTTCGGAAACTTCTCGGCCCCTGAGTCCTAAATTGGACGGGGTTCCGGATCTAGTTCCACCCGCCCACCCAAACATTAGCGATCTATCCCGAATTCGGCAAGAGCCCACTGAAACAATACATCATTACTGGGCCAGATTCCTCCTGGTTATGGACAGGATAAAGGACTGCCGAGAGGAGGACGCAATCTCACTTTTTCGCAATAATTGCACGGACAAGGGAATCCTAAACGCCATAAGTCGTATGAAATTACACGCTTTGTTGACTTGGTGACCATAGTACAAAAGTACTGTGCGATGGAGAGTGCTTGGAAAACCGAAAGTAAATTTTGGGATAATCCGGCCCCGAATACAGCCCTAGTCCGAAATAAAAGGGTGCACCATCACCAAACACCCGGGTTATACACCAAAAAACAAAAAACCCCTAAAGGGTACGGAACCGTACTGGAGGGTTGGCTAAACGGACCTTGCAAAATTCATAGCACAGAGGGCGCCACTCCAACTCATAGCCTTCGAGCATGTTGGATACTACGGCAGGTGGCCAAAAGTGGCGAAGAGCTTCTAGCCTCAGAATCCCAGCCCAGCAACACCAGTACAGTATTAACAGTCTTTGAGACTTTCGCATCAAATAACATGCGGAAACGAACACTCCGCAACCTTGCCAAAGTCTACCAAGTAGCAACAATAAATCCATGGAGTGACACGGCTATTACCTTTAATGCCAGTGATTTAACCTAAATTTCGAACAGCGAGCACCGGCCGCATTGGTCCTCGGTCCAATAGTGGGCTGGCTTCGCCTTACTAAGGTACTCATGGATGGCGGCAGCGGACTAAACCTCAACAACGAAGAAAAACTCCGAAAAATGGAAATATAATGGAGCCGCAAAGAGCGAAGAAGCACAACCATTATAGTAATAATCCCTAGCCGGAAGCATGCTGCCAGAAAAATCACGCCGGGCGTAGTGTTAGGCTCACGGACAATTACAGGTCCGAGGAGGTCACATTTCAAGTGGCCCCGTTCAGCAGCGGATATCACGCTTTATTAGGGCGAGAGGCATTCACAATTTTTCAAGATATACCCCATTATGGGTACATGAAGCTTAAAATGCCCGGACCTAACAGAATCATCACTCTCGCTAGTGATCCGAACATAGCACTCCGTCTGAAAACAAGACAACGCACTAGCCCTCGAGGCACTATCTCGAAGCCCTAGCGGCCGAGGAACTCACTGCGATGCGCTCCACGGTGAACAGGGACGATGTGATACTTGATAAAAGATCCAAGTCCACCTCTTTTAAACCAGCGGATGAAATAGTCAAATTCCAAGTCCACCCAACGGACCCTGCAAAGACGGTCTCCGTTGGCGCACAATTAAACCCTAATGTAGACGCCGCACTACGAGAATTTCTACGAGAAAACTGGGACATTTTTGCCTGGCACCTTTCAGACATGCCAGGAATCCCACGTCGGCTGGCCGAGCACAACCTAAATATCTTAAAAGGATTCAAGCCAGTCAAACAGGCTCTTCGGCGCTTTTCCGAACCCAAGAGACAGGCCATGGGAGAGGAGCTAGCCAAACTTCTGGAAGCCGGATTCATCAGAGATATAAAACATCCGGACTTGCTAGCAAATCTGGTGATGGTACCAAAGAAGGACAAATCCTGGCGCCTATGTGTTGATTTCAAAGACCTTAATAAGGCTTGCCCAAAGGATCCCTTCCCTCCTCCCGCATTGATCAAATTATCGACGCTTCTGACAGGACAGACTCATTGTGCTTCCTCGACGCGTACTCCGGCTCCCACCAAATCAAGATGGCGGAGCTGGACCAAGCTACAACAGCATTCATCACTCCATACGGCCCATTCTGCTTCAACACAATGCCCTTTGGCCTCAAAAACGCCGCCAAGAATACATATCGCGCATGATTCGTATATGTCCGGCAAACCAGATCGGCAAAACAAGAGAAGCATATGTAGATGACGTGGTCGTCAAATCCAAGCATGTCGAAACTCTAGTAGACGACTTGAGGCTCACATTCGACAATCTCCAAAATATGACATTAAGCTCAATCCGAAAAATGCGTCTTGGCGTTCCAATGGAAAGCTCTTGGGCTTCATTGTGTCCGGTAGAGGAATTGAAGGAAACCCAGCCAAGATCCGAGCTCTGTCACAATTGGATATTCCAAAAGACCTCAAACAAATACAAAAATTGACTGAATGCGTAGCGGCTCTAAGCCGCTTTATTTCCCGTTTGGGAGAAAATGCGTTACCCCTTTACCGCCTCCTCCGGCGAACCGAACACTTCGAGTGGACGAATGGCGCCACGGCCGGACTCGAAGAAATAAAAGCCATATTGGCAACAAATCCGGTCCTGGCCGCGCCCAACGTGGGTGAACCAATGCTATTATATATCGCTGCAACACATCAAGTTGTCAGCGCGGTGCTCGTCGTCGAACGAAAGCAGACGGACACCGGTTCCCTCTTCAAAAACCGGTTTACTATGTGTCCACTGTCCTAACTCCATGCAAATCCCGGTACCCACATTATCAAAAGATAGCATACGCGGTGTGCATGGCATCCCGGAAGCTGCGACACTACTTTCAAGAGTGTTCGATAACGGTAGCCTCCGAAGTACCTCTTAGCGACATTATAAACAACCGCGACGCGACGGGCCGGATTGCTAAATGGGCCATAGAGCTCCTTCCATTCGATATAACCTATAAGCCACGACGAGCTATTAAGTCGCAGGTTTTGGCCGACTTCAGAGTCGAATGGACCGGCGAACTCCCTAAAGAGTACGGCGCATACTCCAATTGGATCATGCACTTTGACGGCTCCAAAATGTTGGCCGGCCTGGGGGGCTGGCGTCGTCCTGACGTTCCCAACCGGGGACACAGTCCAATACGTCTTTTAGATAATGTATACAGACTCCAACAACGCAGCGGAATACGAGGCCCATCTGCACGGCCTCTGGATGGCGATCTCCATGGGCATTAAACGCCTAGAGGTGCGCGAGGATTCGAACCTCGCGATATCTCAAATAAACGGAGACTTTGATGCCAAAGATCTGAAAATGGCAGCGTCGCAATGCGGTCCTAAAAATGTCAAGACGCAGTTGAAGGGCTCGAATTTCATCATATAGCCGGGATAACAACCAGGCAGCGGACATATTGGCACGCATCGGCGCGAAAACGCGATGCCGCCCCGCCTAACATCTTCCCCGAACGGCTGTTCAAGCCGTCCGTACTATGGAAAGGAGTCCGGAAATAACAATCCGGACCCAACCGCACCGCCTCGACACCAAACACTCGACACAATCGGAGGCTCGCCAACGAAATAACACCCTCCGCCCATTTAAATAATGGCGGTCATCGCCCCGTGGACGGAACCATTCCTAGCCTACCTAACTAGGCAGGGACTCCCTGAAGACCAAAATGAGGCTCGCTGCATAGTACGGCGATCCAAAGCCTATAAAGTCCATGAGGGAGAGCTCTATAAGAAGAGCACAACATGAGTCCTTCAAAGGTGTATCTCCAAAGAGGAAGGGCGAAACCTCCTGGCTGAAATTCATGCTGGACTGGGTGGGCACCACGCCGCAGCCCGGGCTCTTGTAGGCAAGGCCTTCTGTATAGGATTTTATTGGTCGACGGCCCGGGCAGAGGCGCAGGATTTAGTCCAACAATGCGTCGGTTGCCAGCTTTTTGCTAACCAAAGCCACATGCCACCCACCTCCCTCAAAACTATACCCATCACCGGCCGTCATGATCCGGGGCTTGACATGGTTGGACCCCTTAAGGAGGAACCCACAAGCAAAAATTCCTATTGGTCATGGTGGATAAATTCACCAAATGGATAGAGGCCAAGCCTGTTAAAAGCGGCCCGAATCCGGGCGGTGATAGACTTCAAATCAGGGGTAGTACACGTTCTGCGTACCCCACAAGATCATCATCGATAACGGCACCAACTTCACGGCCGATGAGGTCAAATTATGGTGCAAAAACATGGGCATCAAGCTCGATTACGCCTCGCCTATCACCCTCAAACCAACGGTCAAGTCGAACGAGCAAACGGTCTAATCATGAGCGGCATTAAACCCAGACTAGTGCGGTCCCTCAAGGAATCTAACACGCCGGGTTGAGAGCTTCGACTCCGTACTACGGGGCTGCGGACCACACCGAATCATACTACCGGATTCACACCATTTTTATGGTGTACGGCGCAGAGGCAGTCCTGCCCTGCGACATAATTCATGACTCACCTCGCGTGTGCATGTATGAAGAAAGAGAAGTCGAGCTCGATCGGCATGACAGTTTGGACGCATTGGAGGAGGAGCGCGACGTGGCAAAAGCTCGTTCCGCATTCTATCAACCGCAGGCTCGAAGATATCAAAGCAGGGAAGTACGGGCCAAAGCTTATAACGTTGGCGAACTAGTTCTAAGCCTGTCAGACAAGAAAAAGGACAAACTCAAGCCCAAATGGGAAGGTCCCTTCATCATCGACCAGGTCCTCGACCGGGCGGAGCATACCGCTTATGTAAACGCCGGATAATCGACTCGAGCCGAACCCATGGAACGCAGCCCGCCTCACGAAGATTCTACGCCTAACCGCCGGACTCCAAGTTCGTCTCCTTCCTTCGTCCACATTTTCTATTTTTGTTGTCTTTTATTTCTCTCCTTCCTCCTCCTTCTTCTTGAAGCCTTTAGAGGCCCGTTTGCGCTTTGTTCGCACATATTTGACGCGCTGTCCGCGCTCATTATACCTGGGGGCTTCTTTAATGTGCTTATTTATACGGGCTTCATGCCCAACACATGTGTCAAACTTCCGCATGTACCTTTTATTCACCATTATATGCATTGATATGACTTAAGTTTTGGCCAAGATGGAGGTTGCTGGCTCACATGCTTACCCCTACGTTCCCGATTGTTCGGCTAGGTGGTAAAGGGAGCACCTCTGCGATTGTTACTGCCGGGTCAGCCGGATGTGTACCTCAGACTGGGTGAAGCCGAAAGCTAGCGTTCTTAAGGGAATATTCGGTCGGTGAACTGAAAGATGATTTTTAACTATTTATCCATCTGCCCCCAAATGATTTTTCTTTCTTAGCAGTTTTGACATGCACTTTAGGGCATGCATCCCAGCGAAAGGAACCCTTAACTGAACTATTCTCCCTGGAAGATGTTTCCTACTATCCATGTAATATAACATAATTAGTTGGGCACTTGTCTGATACAGCAATAATGACCCCTACGCCTTATCTCCATGCATGCCCCGGTTCTTATATAACCGCGTGGGTATTCGGACACACTCCGGACTATTGGGTCCCGAGGTCAAAGCGAAAAGGTCCGCTATGACAAACGATCTACAATCCGGTTAGAAGACATTTTTCATGTCATATTTAATTACATAGTCAACCCGACTCATTGTATTCCTCCTCAATGCCATCTAATAGGCTATCTAATTTACAATCTTGCTAGGAATACTTGGCGGCCAATTCTACTTGGCCGTACACTAAGCTTACAGGGATCTCCTTCCCATCAGGCCCCACAGGTCCGACCTCGGCCATGTGGTTTGGGTCAGCCTTCGTGTACCGCGTCTTTACCCTGGCCCATGCCTCCCTGGCGGCTTGACGGCAGGCTGATTACTTCCATAGTCGGAAGCGCCGCCGTGCTCCTTGAAGCCGCTCTGCCAGCTCCCCAATGCCTTCGGGCCGGGAGATAGATGGCCACAAGGCCTGGGCGACGCCTTTCAACACCTGCCGAACTCGTTCGTGCAGCTGACGCAGTTCGGGAAGAAGATCACCCAAAGAACTGGGCATCTCCTCCTCAGGACGACTTGTGAGCAAACCTACATACATGTTTATGTTAGTCTCCTTCCTCGCCGAACACTTTCAAAGTTCGTTCAAGCACTTATCGAAATGCCGCGACGAAGCCGTCGATTCTCCTTTACGGAGTCAGACAACTGGGCATGAACATCCTTTAGTTCCTCACCCAGTTGGGTGTTGGCATCTTGGAGTTTATTTTTCTCCTGCCGCACCCTCGTAAGCATGCCCTCGCCGGCCTTCAAGCGGCGCAAGAGCTGTTGCTTGTCCGGATCTAGTCCGGCGCCATCTGCAATATTATTGTCAGATTTACACACACGTCGCACTTCACAAACTATTTACCTTTTGAAGCATATATTACCAGAGGGGGTCTCTGTGGCTCCCCCTGTAGCGGCTAGTGCGGCCTCAAATTGGGCCTTGCATTCTTTGAGCTCCTGAGACAGCCGAGTATTCTTTTTTGTAAAATCCTGCATAACAAATGATCCTTAAATCAGTTATTCTAATTATTTTAAGTCTCGAGGGCTACTGGCATATATAACTGTCAAATTTCCTCACCCTTATGTCCTTTACATACTGCTCCGTGGCTCTGGCTAGACCATCTTGAGCGGCACGAAGGTGCGCATCTCCCGAATTTGAAGGCATCCAAGGCCTCTTGGGAGAAACATGCATCACGAAGAACTGTCCGGCGGCGCCGGTGATTCATGGCGCTCTCCACCTCTGAGTTGGTGGCGGACAATCTGTCGGCATCCTCTGTCGGAGGAGCATCCGATGCACGCCTCATGCTCGCCTCTGCTTCTGGACCCGGCTTTGGAGCCTGGCTGGCGGAGGTTCGATTGGCAACCTCTCCGGACTCAGTCCAGCGAGCGCTCTTTTTCCTGAAAAGAGCACCAGCGTTAGTACGCCTTCCGTGAATCAATCCACGGGGATATGGTGACAGGCTATACCGTTCTATGGCGGAGTTTCGATCCGGACCGTGCTTCTTTTTAGCTGCGGGCCGCGCCTTAGTTGGCTAGCCGCCGCGGGCTCGGCCTCCTGCCTCGAAGGCACCCCCTGCGAAACACCATCAAATACGTGGTGATTAGAAATAAGAACGGATGGGTCATTATCAGAATATTGGGACCTTGATCTCAGTTACCTGTGAGGCTGGAAGTATTCCGGGGTAATTGACCGTAATGGCAACCAAAGCATTGTCGATGCTAAGTTGGTGGAACACCCCGTCGATCAACTCCACCTTTATATCCGGATCCTCTTCGGAGGCCGGATCGAGGGACCGTTCCGGATCCTCGGGTTGTGGGGGCGGGCTGTGTTTCTTCTCCACGGCCCGGCGCAGTTCCTGCGTAGAAACCATGAAATGAGATATTTAACCACGGGAACATGGAACGGACAGGCAACTAAGGTATTTGCTTACCCAACTTCGAGGATTATTCGAAGAAAACTCGTTCAGTGGATAGACGCGGAGAAAATCCTCCTCTTCCCCTTTGTACATGGCGGACAAGGTCTTCACCAGTTCGGTAACCGATCCCGGCCCTTTGCGGCCATGGCGGGTGGCATCGTCCTCCCGTTGAAGTCCCACATGGGTGGCCCCTATATTGGAGCGGCTGCACTCCTCATAATGCAGATTGCCATGACTCGGTCATGGTCAATCCGCATGAGCCAAGAATCTTATTCGACTCATCAAGTAAAAGACGCCCCGGTCATTTTCCCTCCGGGCTCAAGGGCGCCAGCTTAGGCGCTTCTTTAGAGGAGCGTTGCTAAACTCCGAAGGCCGATCCGAACAGATCCGGCAGCGGGACGTCCTCCATGTAAAACCATTCCGAAGGCGGTCTTCGGACGCCTTCTTCGGGGTTCCGGATAGATATCCGGTCCCGGCGATGCGCCATAGTTCGGCTCCGCCCACTTGATATATTGACCCCTCATGTGAACGGGGTACAAGGCAGAATAATCTCTTACACATCGCAAAATGAGCCTCGACGCCCGAGAACAGTTCGCAAAGGGCCACGAAGCCCGCGATGTGCAAAATGGAGGCACGCGTAAGGTGGATCAACTGGAGGCCGTAGAACTCCAAGAGCCCCCGAAGAAACGGATGAATTGGAAATCCGAGTCCTCTTACTAGATAAGAGATAAAGCACACCCGCTCTCCTTTAGAGGGATCGGGGACACTCTCCGCTTGCTTTCCGCCCTTGTAGGTGGCAAGTCCGGCTCGAACCGGAACCATGAAGGTCGGGGGAAGAAATCGCTTGGTTTGGAGTATAACTAGCTCGCTATGCGGGACTGAGCATCTCTCCCAATTTCCAGGCTGAGGGCTGGGAGCGCGAGAGGAGGAGCCGCGTCGACTGTCCATGATGGAATGGGTTTTTTGTCGGAGGCGCTCCGATGAAAGCTTGCGGAGGGAGGATGGTGTGACTCAGATCTAGATCCTCGCCCCTTTTATGGGCGGCTCATTTCTTGAGCTAGGGGGTAAGTGTAAAATACCCTGGCTTTTCGCATTCATTCAAACACGTGGAAGATGGCCACTATTGGGCGTAGAAGCCAAGGAGCGCAGCATTTATCAGAAGCCGGACACTATTCGACGAGCATATGGAATTTGGAGAAGAACCCGCCTCGCAATGCCGAAGACAAACTACGCGCCGGACTCATCGTCATTGAAGCCTGGTTCGGGGGCTACTGAGGGAGTCCCGAATTAGGGGGTGTCCGGATAGCCGAACTATCATCTTTGGCCAGACTCCTAGATTATGGAGATACAAGATTGAAGACTCCGTCCCGTGTCCGGATGGGACTTTCCTTGGTGTGGAAGGCAAGCTTGGCGATACGGATATGTAGATCTCCTACCATTGTAACCGACTCTGTGTAACCCTAACCTATCCGGTGTCTATATAAACCGGAGGGTTTTAGTCCGTAGGATGAACAACAATCATACCATAGGCTAGCTTCTAGGGTTTAGCCTCTCTGATCTCGTGGTAGATCTACTCTTGTACTACCCATATCATCAATATTAATCAAGCAGGAGTAGGGTATTACCTCCATCGAGAGGCCCCGAACCTGGGTAAAAACATCGTGTCCCTTGTCTCCTGTTACCATCCGCCTAGACGCACAGTTCGGGACCCCCTACCCGAGATCCGTCGGTTTTGACACCAACAAGTGGCATAGAATTGGAGCAGCAATTCTTCATTCCAGTGCTCCTTGTCAGTGACGAACTGCAATAAGCCAGACTCTCTGAAGCAATCCAACGCTTCTTCCAAACAGGGCAGACCAGTTATGGCTTTAATGTCAAGACACATATGTGGAAATATGCGACCTTGATTGTATAGAACGCATGAGTAATAACTTCGCTGCTGATAACTCCAGAACCGATCAGATGATATCCTTGCCTTAGAGTAGGGGTTCTTGGCGCTATCAAAGAAGGTGTTGTGCGCTTTGAAACCATTGAAATTGAATGTTCCTGGTGCAGATGCAGTACCTGGAAACCTAGGCAGTCTTGGCAGTGGCTTCTGAACCTGAGGCCTGTGCTCGACGTGATAGTCAAATTGTGGACCAGCAGCAGGTGGAGGAACGAGAAGAGGCCATTTGACAGTGATAAGCTGGCCATAGTTATATGCTTGCTCGATAGTATGTGGCCTTGGTGGCGGAACAGGAGCAGTGGTATCATCAATGGCGTCAGGCAGCACATCTGTTGCAGGTGCATCATTGGCTTCATTGGTCTCTGGCACAGTGTTCAGGGCAGGCTCCACATTGTCTTCAGCCATGACCATGTCATTGGCTTCATTGGTGTTAGTGGTGGCAGCCTCAGAATTCTCAACCTCCACTTGAGAAGCTGGAGGGTTGGGTACAGACACGTTCTCTTCTGTAATAACTTCTTCAGTGATAGGGGGAGTAGCGACACGCTCTTCTTCTTGTTTTTCTTCGGCTGATGCAGCCGGATTGTCTTCAGCAACATTAGCTTCAGACACTGGGACCGTCACAGAAGGATTGTCAACAGGCAACACTTGAGGTGCCACTGAGCTGGACAAGTTTGAGTCTTCTTCGGTGATGGTGGTCATGGAGACGTTGGGCTTCAGGCCTTTGCGAAGCCGTTGAAATACGGGCGACACCTTTGGTGACAGTGTGGTCTCCATGTAGTCGTCATCATTTGAGACAGGCCTTGGCGAAGCATGGTGTATAATTGGTGAGTCTTGATTTGGAGTTTCTTGTTGGGGGCGATCAGCCCATGAGACATCTTGTGAGATTGGCGTCAAGGGACGACCAATACTGATAAGCTCGCTGTTTGTTAGAACAGGCGATGATACCGTTGGGCGCTCAATCTGAGGAAGAACTACATCATCTTCTACATTGTCATGGGGACCAATGTCTTCAGTCGCGATGGGGTCAACGACTGGAACTTCTTGATCTTTAGGAGCCTCTATCGAAGCAGGCTCATGAATGATCAGCTGACGCTCTTGATTTTCAGTAGCAGGATGAGCAACGGCAATGGGTTCAACAACAAGGGGCTCTGTGAGAGCAGCCCGATCTCTCTTGGTTTTGCGCTTCTTCTTGGAGGGTGCGTCATCAGATGCTTTAGGATTTTTCCTTTTTCTGGCTTCAGCCTCGGCAGCCCTCGTCTTCTTCAGTTCTGAAGCGGTTGACTTGACCTTTGGCTTCGAGCCGGTCATGCTGCTTGGGAAGACAATGCGAGGCTCTTCCCGCATTGAAGGTTCAGATTGGTCAACAGATGGCTTCTTCTTTGTGGCAGCCATCCTGGGGTCGATGCCTGGACGCCCAAGAGCCTTGCGCTTTTCAGCTTCATTGTAAACTTGCACACATTTGGCAGCCGAAAGCTTCATGCGCTCACGAGATCCTTGGGCTTCATCACGTTTCGTGCGAAAGGCTTCCTTGAGCTCATGTAGCATGATCTTGAAGTTCTGCACATCCTTCACACTGAACCTGGCCATATGCTTCTTGAATTGAGCTTTTTCAAAATTTATCTTGTGCTCCAACTCAACAATTTTTTGAGCAAGAGCTAACTCAGAAGCAATGGCGCCTTGGAAGGAGACGCTGAGGCTAATTGGAAGTTGTAGGTCATCAAAACTGAGGTCTGGATTGTCAAACAAGTCATCGATGAACTTGTTCAGAATCTCAACATCGAAGAGGTGAAGATCATTGAATATTTCCGCCTGCTGCTTGCTCTTAATCAACATCTCAAGAGCGTCATTAGTAAGATCGTCGTCACTTGACAGATCAATAGCTTCATTTTCGTTTCGTAAAACGGCAGCAGGAGTAAGAGCAAGACTGGAGGAGTGCATGGGCTTCTTCTTTTTCTTCTTCTCGATCTTGGAGACACGAGAGAGATCTTCAGACTGCACACTTGGTGCTGGTGGAGCAGTGGCCAAGGGCTTCACTCGTGAAGCTTTTGGAGCAGCAGCTGACTTTGAAGCTTTAGCCTTCTTTTGCTTCTGCGGCTTTGGAGTAGGAGCTGGGGCTTCATCAGAATCAGCTCCATCATCAGAATGATCTACTTTGGCACTTTGAACAGCAATGTGAGTGATGAGGCCAACAAGGTTGTAGAAGGGTCCGATGATATTGGCTTCAGCATCGCGTGTACCGTCGGCCCGGGGAGTAGAAGGACCGGGGTTGAAGTCTAACCCCAATGACTTCTTATTTTCCTTGGCCGATGCCTTTGCATGCTAGAAGTTGCGCTTGAAGAGATTATCGTCACGGCACCAGAGCAGTGATGATGGGTCGGCATTGTCAGGATGTGGTCCACGGACCATACAGGGATAGAAACCCTGGGCAATAGCTTCAGCTCTATTCTTGGGTGGAAGACTTCGAAAGAGAATATCACCCCAAGGACTCTTGATGGCATTCTTCTCAGCATACTCCTGGGTCATGAACTTGTATTTGAACCATTGTTCGGCCCAATATCTTTGAATCCATTAGATTCGTGTCTTGCGCCGATTGTAATCCTCTTCTGGATCTGTCTTGTACAACTCTGAGAGGTCATCAGGCAAATCTCTTGATGTTCCCCCATTGCGCTGTCTGCTACCCTTCCTTGTTGATTTCTCTATTGCCATGAAGTTTAGACTGAAAGGCTTCAACACTATCAAAGGCTTCAAAGGCTTCCGCTTGCTGGTCAGACAAGAACTGGCTTTGGGAGAGTTGATGTGATGCTGTAAGAATTCTGCAAACGAATGCAGACTATGAGAACCAAGGGATTCTCCCACGGACAAGTACTTGTGATAGCATTAGAGATGCGAGGGAAGGGGAAGAGGTCATATGCATTCTCAGTTGAAGATAAATCAGTTTGAAGACATTGACCTCATAACACGAAGACATTCACTTATGTGTTTGAAGTTGGTTCCAGATTTGTACGAATCCAGGAATAGGTACAAGTGAGGAATCTAACTAGTTTAGATGCATAAGTGAAGATGCTTGGCATAGTATGAGATGCAGAACTAGATAGATCCATGTTTGAAGTCACAGAAACCACTTTTGGAAAAAAGATGAATTTATAGGATCAAAGCAACGGTAAAAAGTGATATTTTAATTACCACACGATGAACTGCTAGATGGGAAGAGTAGGAGACCGAGCAGTTCAATCCACCGTGCCCTAACTTGGCGACGGAGGACACCTATGGCGGCGGCGGAGAGGACGATGTCCGCGGCCGGCGTGAGGACGGTGTCGATGAGGTCGCGGCAGCTAAGCGCTTCGTCGCCGGCGTCATCGAGAGCTAGCGGTGGCGCTAGGGTTTTGACGAGGTGGAGAGGTGGAAGAAGGTTTTCTTGACCGTAAGGGGACATTTATTTATAAGGAAAGATACGGCACAGCGCAATTACGCAGGTGCCCTTGACGGTTCACATCTGAGGAACACGTGGCAAGCATGCAACATACTTGGAGTTGTCCCACGTTCCCACGCCCGCCTGGACTGTCGGATGGTCGTTCCGGCTTCTCCGGATTTCAGGCAATAAGGATAGAGCATTTAAAGCAGACTTAATGTTTGTCTCTGTATCTTCTGCTGACAAGGACGCAGAGAAGACATTCGACAGTTTCAACAGAATGCATATGATTTGGATAGATAGAGTTTGAGGTAGAAAGCATAGAGAGATTAGGGTCCGATCACATTCACTTAGTTCAAAAGATTCAACAGAGAAGACATAGCTATAAGTGAATGCTGTAGAGGATAGAATACTTATATATATATATATGTATGTATGTATGCATATATATATATATATATATATATATATATATATATATATCCAAATGCAACCAAGTCAACATTGTGAAGATAAACAAAGACAAACCAAATGTGAAGACATAGTAAAAGTAAATAGCATACATGAGAAAAACACTTCAAACAGAAAAATTTGGTGGTGGCGTTACCCACCGTATAGGAAGTATTAGACCCAGACACGACGCACAATTATCGTGGCACTCCGACGTCAAATTCCGCATTAATGTATTCACACTCAGAATGTATGTCTTCATAGACTGAAGATATACTTTACTTCGTGTGTTGCACATCTAAGTCATCTACATGCATAAGTGTTAGGATGTGTGCCTGATCACAGGACATTTGAGGATTCCAAGATATTTAGCTCACATGATAAGTTGCAAAACCTTTTCTCATCCAAGGGCTTTGTGAAGATATCTGCCAGTTGCTCTTCAGTGTTGACATGTATGATATCAATATCTTCCTTCATGACATGATCTCTGAGAAAGTGATGACGAATTTCAATATGCTTTGTCTTCGAGTGCTGAACTGGGTTGTTGGCAATCTTGATGGTGCTTTCGTTGTCGCAATAGAGTGGTACTTGTTTCAGATGGATGCCATAGTCCTTGAGAGTTTGCTTCATCCATAGAAGTTGAGCACAGCAAGATCCAACAACAATGTATTCAGATTTAGCAGTGGAGAGTGATACACAGTTCTGCTTCTTTGAAGACCAACAGACAAGTGATCGTCCCAGAAAGTGTCATGTGCCTGATGTAGACTTGCGATCCACCTTGTCACCAGCATAATCAGCATCCGAAAATCCAACCAGATCAAACTCTGAGCCCTTTGGATACCATAATCCTAATGTTGGGGTGTAAGCCAAATATCGAAGAATTCGCTTCACAACTAAGTGATGTGATTCCTTTGGTGCCGCTTGGAATCGAGCACACATGCAAACACTAAGCATAATATCTGGCTTAGATGCACATAGATAAAGTAAAGAACCAATCATGGAGCGGTATACCTTTTGATCAAACTCTTTACCATTGTCGTCGGGACCCAGATGGTGTTTGGCTGGCATTGGCGTCGTGTAACCTTTGCAATCTTGCATTCCAAACTTCTTCAGGCAATCTTTGAGGTATTTTTCTTGAAATATGAAAATGCCATTTCTTTGCTGACGAATTTGAAGACCAAGGAAGAACTTCAGTTCACCCATCATGGACATCTGATATTGCTCTTGCATCATGTGTCCAAACTCATCACTATATTTCTGGTTGGTGCAGCCGAAGATAATGTCATCCACATATATTTGGCACACAAACAGTTCACCATCATATGTCTTCGTGAAGATAGTGGGATCCAGGGAACTAGGTTTGAAGCCTTTGCTCTTCAGGAAGTCTTTGAGCGTGTCATACCAAGCGCGAGGAGCTTGTTTGAGGCCATACAGTTCTTTGTTTAGCGTGTACACCATATCAGGATGTTCCGGATCTTCAAAGCCAGGAGGTTGTGCAACATATACTTCTTCTTCAATCTTGCCGTTGAGGAATGCACTCTTCACATCCATTTGATATAGCAAGATGTTGTGATGATTAGCATAGGCTAGCAGTATGCGAATAGCTTCAAACCTAGCCATAAGAGCAAATGTTTCATCAAAGTCAATCCCTTCAACTTGAGTATATCCTTGAGCAACAAGACGAGCCTTGTTTCTGACAACTTGACCATGCTCATCTTGTTTGTTGCGATATATCCATTTTGTGCCTATTATGTTGTGCTTGCGAGGGTCAGGACGCTTGACAAGTTCCCAGACATTGTTCAGCTTGAACTGTTGAAGCTCTTCTTGCACAGCTTGAATCCATTCAGGTTCCATAAAGGCTTCAACAACTTTCTTGGGTTCTGATACTGACACAAAGGCAAAGTGCCCACAGAAATTTGCTAGTTGTGTTTCTCTTGAGCGAGTAAGTGGACCAGGTGCATTGATGCTATCAATTATCTTCTCGATTTGTACTTCATTTGCAACACGAGGATGAACTGGACGAAGATTTTTCTCTTGCTGATCATTGTCATCAATGGGAGGATTGTCTTCGGGCTGAGCATTGTCTTCATATTGAGTAGGTGCAGAAATGATAAGTTCCTCTTCAGGTTGTGCTTCAGACGGCATGATTTCACCAGTTCCCATTAGCTTAATTGATTCACTGGGTGGAACTTCATCTAGCACGTTCGGCAAGTGCTCTCTTTGCGAGCCATTGGTTTCATCGAACTGTACATCCACGGTTTCAACAATTTTATAGAGAAAGAGGTTGAAGACTATGTAGGAGTGTGAGTCTTTTCCGTAGCCAAGCATAAAACCTTCATGTGCTTTCGGAGCAAATTTTGATTTGTGATGTGGATCCTTGATCCAGCACTTAGCACCAAATACTCTGAAGTAACTGACATTTGGCTTCCTGCCGGTGAGGAGTTCATAGGATGTTTTCTTCAGAAGCTTGTGAATATAAACACGATTGATGACGTGGCATGCAGTATCAATAGCTCCAGGCTAGAATTTTCTAGGTGTCTTGTATTCATCGAGCATTGTTCGTGCCATCTCAATGAGGGTTCTATTCTTGCGCTCCATGATGCCATTCTGCTGAGGTGTGTATGGAGCTGAGAACTCATGAGTGATTCCCATTGTATCCAAGTAGAGATCGAGGCCGGTGTTCTTGAACTCTGTGCCGTTGTCACTCCTGATATGCTTGATTTTGACTCCATAGTTGTTCATGGCACGGTTGGCAAAGCGTCTGAAGACATCCTGCACTTCAGTCTTGTAGAGAATTATGTGAACCCATGTATATCTTGAATAATCATCAACAATGACAAAGCCATAGAGACAAGCCGTTGTAGTGAGAGTAGAGTAGTGAGTAGGGCCAAATAGGTCCACGTGAAGCAGCTCGAAGGGTTGAGATGTCGTCATGACTGTCTTCGAGGGATGCCTGGCCCTAGTCATCTTTCCAGCTTCGCAGGCACCGCACAAATGATCCTTCTTGAACTTGACGCCCTCGATGCCTATGACATGCTTCTTCTTGACGAGAGTGTGTAAGTTCCTCATGCCAGCATGCCCTAGCCTGCGATGCCAGAGCCAGCACTCTGAGGCTTTTGCAAGAAGACATACGGCAAGCTGTGGCCCTGCTGAGAAATCTACCATGTACAGATCATCTTTTCGGTACCCTTCAAAGACTAGAGACTTGTCAGATTCCATTAGTACAAAGCAACGATATTTTCCAAATATCACAATCATGTTCAAGTCACAAAGCATTGAGACAGACATTGAGTTGAAACCAAGGGATTCAACAAGCATCACTTTATCCATGTGCTGATCCTTTGAGATTGCAACTCTACCTAGACCCAATAACTTGCTTTTACCAGTGTCAGCAAATGTGGTGTGACTCTTGTCAGATGGACGTAAGGTTGAGTCCATGAGAAGACTTCGATCACCAAATATATGATTAGTGCATCACCTGTCCAAAATCCATTCTCAAGCATGAGGTGTCATACCCTACAAGATGCAGTTAGGGGTCATGGCGACCCGACCTCGAACGGTCAAGCCTCTGTATCTGTGCCATCCTCGGATCAAGATATCTTTGGCACATACAAGACATCAATGTATGTATCAAAGTGCAATCACTTGTATAAATAACGTAAAATGATATATACCTCATAATACTCAGTGAAACAATCAAACGGGTGTGGAGTCCCAACAACGCCATCGGCAGGTTGAGTGTAGACCGTAACCTGTGATCGTAACTCTTACTCGTCGAGGAAATATCTGCAACATGATACGTTGCAGCCGTGTAGGTCGATACATTGAATGTACCGCAAGATCACAACATGAATAAACAGATGGTAAAACTATACTATATGCAATTTGGCTTTGTGGCTCAGATCTGAAGTTTTGTTTGCATAAAAGCTGATTTTATTTTACCTACATCAAAAGGAAGAGAATGAAGTCTGTACTAAGGAGTTTTCTATCATGACATGGTTCCGCCAACCGATGTCTCATAGCCCAAAAATTCATCATATATTGCCCACAATTAAGTTATCAATCCGGTGTTGAGAGTTCCGAGATAGATCCAAGTCCAGATGCTCAAATTGTCCGTGAATCGGGACACGGCTAATCGATTAGGTTTAAAACCCTCTGCAGAGGTTTGTACACTTTACCCGCAAGATTCGATCCCTCTTTTACGTTCTCGCACTTCGTGGTGTTTGAGAACAAGACGACCGAAACATGGTCTTCCGAAGAGTTCCTCTGACCACTGTCCGGTACTCATCCCATCCTACCGTAGTTCTACATCTGCTAGTACCGTCCCAGCCAGAGTCACCACTAAGGCCAACCAAGCCAGAGCCCATAATGACTTGCGGTTGCACAGGTAAGCTTCCGGGCATGAAGTATTCTTCCGTCTCTTTGAGTCTGGGTGAAGCTTTCCGCAAGATGTCATGGCGCTTCTCCATGCATCCCGGCCAACCACCAGTTTCTCCAGGTGCCCACAACCGCCCTTCACCCAAAGAGTGTGTATTGAATTCTTGTCTCGAGTCTTGAAGTCTTGAGGCCTTGAAGATGCAGTCCTTGCAGGTTCCATCATGGAGTTGTCGTCATTGACGTAGAGTCCTCCTTCTTCACACCACTCTCGAACACTCATACCAAACCCGTCTACTATAGCGTAGCATAAAAATAAAATATCGTCCCGGGCTTGGTAACAGGTGATGGGTTCCTACCTCATGCATACTACTCAACTACAAGGATTCAATAACACTACTGAGGGGTGGTTGCAAAGATGCCACTAAATGCAATAAACATAGGTATGAAAGCATGGTCAAAGTGAACTTGCACAGTTGACGATCTTGAAAACTAGGGTTTCAGAGTAGCAATCTTCGCACTCCGGAAATTCTACCGAGGCAAACAATAACTATAATAAGCACATAGCATATGATCACATAACACAATAGCATACATAGTAACATAACACACCAAACAAACAAATCAGATCTCACAGAAAAACTCAAAGAAAACCCATTCAAAGTTTTCCTACTTCAAACAACAACTAAAATAGTTTTATATAACAAAAATTTCTTAACATAACCTAATCATGGTTTTATGTTAACTTAACAGAAAAGGATGCATTAAGCAACTAGGAGCAAAAAGAATTAATTTAAAATCTAATATGAAACTCCTATTAGGCCTAATTCAATTTCTATTAAGAAAAATAAATTAAAACTTTTATTAATTATAAATAAAAGTTCATCTATTGGAGTGACAGAAACTATCCTAGAATAATCAATCACAAGTTAAAAATAAAATTATTTACTAATTAAAATATTAGGAAAACAGAGCTAGTTAATTAATTAGGATTAATAAGATTCTGCTTAAACTAATTTATTTATTAATCCTAAAATACCCAAGTTAATTTTTATGGTTTGGCAATGTCAAAATAAAGTTGGGACAAAAAGAATCATGCAAAAATAATTTTTCTAACTCAAGTTATAGCAGATTTACTATTCTGACTAAAACTAAATTAAAGCAATTTTAATTAATTTTAACATAGCTAAATATATATTCTACAAAAACTACATAAAATTTGCAACCCAACAAAAAAGAATCATCTAAAATAATAAACAGAATAAAAGATATCAATTTTTCAAAACAGAAACTATTCTGCTAAAACAGAAAATCAAAATAAAAGAAAAAGGCCTAATGGGCCTATACTGTGCCCTGTGCGTCAAATAGCCTAAACGGGCCTAGTGGTTTTAACTAAAACGGCCGGGCTAAAAATAAAACCTAACTAACTAATAAACCGAATGAACCGGGCCGGTTTTCTAATAAAACATATTCTTCTGGGGTTCTAATCAGAGTCAGAGATTAGAGATCGGACGGGGAGGGAGATTCCGGTGGCTTACGGAGTCCGACGGGCGGGCGACGGCGAGAGTGCGGCGTGGGTTCCAGCTGCCGGGAGGTCCGGGAGTCGCCGTCTTGAGTGCGAGGCTCGGGAAGGGTTTGGTGGGGTCGGGGTTGGTCGGGAGGGCTAGAGGCGTCGGCGACGGCGGCGACTTTGGCGGCGGCGAGAGCTTCGGGTCTCAGCGTGCTCGGGAGAGAGAGGAAGAGGGGCTTCAAGAGGCTAGGGGGAATGGGGTCTTGGGCGGCGAGTTTTATAAGGTGGGCCTCGGCTTGCAACGGGAAGCGATCGAACGGATCGGGATCCGGATCCTTCGATCCGCGATCTCCCGGCGCGCGGGCGAGGTGGCGTGGGGGGTTGACGATGGGCGGGCCTCATTGCTGTCGAGAGAGGGAGGTGAGGAGCGAGCGGGTGGCCGATCTGGAAGGGATTCAAAAGGGGCGAGTGAGGCCAAGGCTGGCTGGGCCAGGGGCTGGCCGGGCCAGGTGGGTGGCGCAGGCGGGTTGGGGTTCGGCGCCCGGGGTTTCTTTTTTTTTTGAATTTTTTTAATAAAACAAAAACAGATATAAAACATAATCTATAAATATTTTATATAGGGTATATATATACCAAAATGATCAGGGGAATATTCCTATCATTTGAACATTTTTCCAAAGGCAAAATCCAAACTTTATAAAATCCATTTTTTCAAATTCAAATAAAATTCAGATTTGAATCCAAAACTTTTGGCATTGTTTTCTTCTGACATATTTGGAGTGTCATGTTTGCTCCTCTCATACTTTTGATCAAGTATTTATCAGGTTTAGTTTTTGAAATGTTTCCCACTTGCCAAAGTTTTGAATTCAAATTCAAAACTCAAAATTTGAAAGAGGGTTTCAAGGCACTTTCAAATGACTTTCAACTTGATACTTTTTAACTTCCAACTCATATTTCATATAATTGAAGAAGTCATTTTATCTTCCCTCATGAAAATCATTGAGTTGCATAAAGCTTTGAATTTGAAATATTCCCAAATGGAATTCAAATCTATTTCCAAAACCCTTTTCATTTCAACATGGATGAAGTCATGTCAACTTCACTCTAGGGTTTGCTGTTGCAATGAACTTGAGCTCATTGGGATCCAAAAGGCAAAAAGGGGAAAGTTTGGGAAAGTCATTTCATTCCCTCTCATTCAACTTTCAAAAGTTTTCAAATTCCACTAAATTTCACTAAATCAATCAGACAAACAATCAGACAACAATCATAGTTATTTATTTAATATAACATTCCAAAATTTAGAATTTTGGGATGTTACAGGGGCATAGGCTTCACCAAGAGCATTGTGAAGCATAAACATTTGACGGGCAAGAGGATTATTGAATCTTAGATCAAGATTAGGACTGATAGGATGTATGGCAAATGATTCAGGAACAAAATACATAGTTAGACCATTTGGGCATTTGATCTTATGCCCTACAAGATGTTTTAGGTCCCCAAAGAATAGCATCGACGCCTTTGATTTCAGTGGAGACCTTTCCCTGCAAAGAAAGTTAATTCTTCTTAACCACCCACATCTTGAGGGTGGCTTAGAAGCAATTAGTCTAAGTGCAGCATCTGAGAATTTTGGCTTTGGAGCCCTAGCAAATAGCCTTGCAGGAGAAGAATGATACTCATATGAATAAGCAGAAAAGTTCTTAGTTCTATGAACATAGAGGTTTGAAGTCACACGCTCATATTCATAAGTCTGAGTATGGTTTCGCTGCAAAACATTGGTGTTAGGGTGACTCAGGTGAGTCCTCTGTCTGTATGAAGCCTTTGGGCCATATGAAGCCTTAGGTCTGGGGTTTGTCTTCATCCCAGGTGGTGTCATGATGAAATTCACTGGAAGATTCTTGAGACAGCTTTTGGGAACCCAGATCTTCCTCATAGGTGGTCCATTCCTGCAGTTAGTACCAATATACCTGGCAAACACTTCACCATTCTGATTCTTAAACAGTTTATAGTTTGCATCAAAGGATTCATCAATGATAATGAGATTAGCATGGTAAAGCCGGATAAGGTGGATGGGTCCATCAAGGTCCCTTTGCAGCAACCCATGTGGTTTTGGTGTAATTTCAAAGCTTCCAGTAGGAACCATCATCATTCATTTTCCTCTCGAACCCAACACCCTCTTTCCTAGGGTTTCGGTTCAGAATCTGCTTTTTGAGGACATCGCACAGTGTCTGATGGCCTTTTAGACTTTTGTATATCCCTGTTTCAAGCAATGTCTTCAACCTAGCATTTTCATCAGCAATAGTAGTGGTATCCTCAGTAGAGGGGTTAGTTGCCACATCAACAGTTGAAGACAATGCAACAGTAGCAGCAGTGGAACATCCAGCAACAGAGGTAGCGTTATCATGCTCAATGCATTTTAAACATGGTGGTTCAAATCCATCCTGAGCGGGACTAATCTGTTGAGCGCGAAGTGACTCATTCTCTTTTTGAATATCTTCATGAGCCGCTCTCAATTTCTCAAGCTCTTGCTTCCTTTGAAGATAATCATAGGAGAGCTTCTCATGAGTGTTTGAGAGCGTTTCATGACAACTTTGAAGTTCTTGGTACTTAGCATGAAGATTTTTTATGTCTTCAACTAAGGACTGTGAACGGGTCATTTCCGCGTCCAACAGGTCATCGCTTTTGTCTAACAGTTTTTGAGTATGTTCCATAGCCTTTTGTTGTTCAGTAGCAATTTTAGCAAGTGTTTTGTAGCTGGGTTTGGATTCACAATCAGAGTCATCTTCACTTGATGTTTGAAAGTAAGCATCGCATGATTTTACCTTGGCACCGCGTGCCATGAAGCAGTAGGTGGGAGTTGAGTCGTCCTTGTCATTAGCTTCAGCGTTGGTGACGGGGCCATTGTCTTCAGTGTTGAAGATTGACTTGGCAACGTAGGCTATGGCTAGAGCCAGACTTGCAACACCAGGGTCGGACTCCTCCTCAGACTCCATCTCCGCCTCCTCAGAAGCAGACTCCTCCTCTGAATCCATCTCCATGCCAACAAAAGCATGAGCCTTGCCAGATGAGCTCTTCTTATGAGATGAAGACTTGGAAGAAGACTTTGAGGATTTCTTCTTCTTCTTGTCATCAGAATCATATTCCTTGCTCTACTTCTTCTTCTTCTCATTGCCCCACTGTGGACACTCAGAGATGTAGTGTCCAGGTTTCTTGCACTTGTGACATGTTCTCTTCTTGTGGTCATAAGTGGAAGCTTCATCATTTCTTGTGCTGGATCGTGAAGACTTTCTGAAGCCCTTCTTCTTAGTGAACTTCTGGAACTTATTCACAAGCATGGCAAGTTCCTTTCCAATGTCTTCAGGATCATCAGAACTGCAGTGAGATTCTTCTTCAGACGAGGAAACAACCTTTGCCTTCATAGCGCGAGTTCGGCCATAGTTAGGACCATATATATCTCTTTTCTCGGAAATCTGAAATTCAAGTGTCTTGAGCCTCTCAAGTATATCAGACGGATCGAGTGTCTTGAAGTCAGGACGTTCTTGTATCATGAGGGCAAGGGTGTAAAAGGAGTTATCAAGTGATCTTAGTAGTGTCTTGATGATTTCATTCTTGGTAATCTCAGTAGCGCCGAGAGCACGAAGCTCATTTGTGATGTCAGTGAGGCGATCAAACGTGAGCTGGACATTTTCATTGTCGTTTCTCTTGAAGCGGTGGAAGAGATTGCGAAGAACACTGGTCCTTTGATCTCTCTGGGTTGAGACGCCTTCATTGAACTTGGAAAGCCAGTCCCATACTAGCTTTGACATTTCCAGACCACTTACACGGCCATACTGTCCTTTGGTCAGATGACCACAGATGATGTTCTTGGCACTTGAATCCAGTTGAATGAACTTTTTGACATCAGCAGGAGTGACACCTTCACCAGTCTTGGGAACGACATTCTTGACGACATACCAGAGGTCGACATCAATGTCTTGAAGATGCATGCGCATCTTATTCTTCCAGTAGGGATATTCAGTTCCATCAAAGACGGGGCAAGCAGCAGAGACTTTGATTATCCCTGCAGTCGACATAGCTAAAACTCCAGGTGGTTAAACCGAATCACACAGAACAAGGGAGTACCTTGCTCTGATACCAATTGAAAGTGCTAGTTATCGACTAGAGGGGGGGTGAATAGGCGATTTTTATGAAAGTCTTCAAAACATGGAAATTTCGAAGACTAACAATAGAAATGACCCTATTGATATGCAGCGGAAGGTAAACTACTCTAAGCAAGCCATAGTCAAGTATGCAATGAAGTGAAAGCTCGAAGACTAATAGCAGCTAGGTAGAAAGGATCAGGATGGAAGATGGTATGAAGCCAAACAAAAATAGTAGTCAAGTAATGAAGTCAAATAGGTATAGCAATCGTGCAATGACTTCACTAAGACAAAGCTGTAAGAAATGAGAGGGAGAGTATAGAACCAGTCACTTGATGAGGACACAGCATTTGTCGGACCATTTCCAATTGCTGTGACAACTGTACATCTGGTTAGGGAGGCTGAGATTGAACTCAGAAGACACGTCTTCACCTTATTCCCCTTGAACTAAGGACACCCTGTCCTCGCCCAATTACTCTGGTAAGTCTTCAAGGTAGACTTCGAAACCTTCACAGACTTCGTTCACCGGCGATCCACAATGACTCTTGGATGCTCAGAATGCGACGCCTAACCGGCTGGAGGATTCACAGTCCTCATGTGTAGTAAGTCTTCAGGTCACGCAGACAGAAAGACTTCAGTGATGCCTAACACTCTTTGGCTCTGGGTGTTTGGGCTTTGTCCTCGCAAGGATTTCTCTCTCTCAAAAGCTTCGAGGTGGGTTGCTCTCAAAATGACAAAAGCCATGCACTAACTCTGAGCAGCCACCAATTTATGGTGTAGGGGGTGGGCTATTTATAGCCACTAGGCAACCCGACCTGATTTGTCCGAAATGACCCTGGGTCACTAAGGAACTGACACGTGTTCCAACGGTCAGATTTCAAACACACATGGCAACTTTACTTGGGCTACAAGCAAAGCTGACTCATTCAGCTCTGGATAAGATTTGCTCTCATTTTCTTCGCGGACATAGGATTTTGGTTGAGCATCACTTCAATCACTCTGACTTTGTTCACTTGGACCCCACTTAACAGTACGGTGGTTCCTATGACTCAACAAAGAAGAAAAGGAAACAACAAAATGACTAAGTCTTCGCGCTCCATAGTCTTCACCCAATGTATTCTCATGTCATAGTCTTCAATGTGAATATCTTCATATACCACCATTGTCGTCAATGTCTTCATACATTTTTAGGGGTCATCTCCGGTAGGTAAACCGAATCAATGAGGGACTACTACCTGTGTTATCCTGCAATTCTCACAAACACATTAGTCCCTCAATCAGGTTTGTCGTCAATACTCCAAAACCAACTAGGGGTGGCACTAGATGCACTTACAGTGGGGGCTGAAGCCGACGACTGCCATCTTTCACGTTATATACATACATACGTAAACGGCCGCACAGGAGGTATTATAATTATTGTAGGCACAAGTATAAAATAGCCTTCATAATTCAGTAAAACATTGTTTTTCAATGGGAATACATGTCATTAGAACATAATATTCTTCGAGCACTGCGCCTCTATGGAGCGAGCGCCCTCAAGAACTTCTCAAAAGTAGTGCTCGGCAGGTACTCGGCTCTCGTCCGAATCTTGGGCTGCAATGGCAGTGGCCTCCATCTCAGCCCAGTATGTCTTCACACGGGCAAGGGCCATCCGCGCACCCTCTACGCACGCCGACCTCTTCATTGCGTTGATATGCGGCACCACACCAAGGAACTGCTGCAACAAACTAAAATAACTGTTCGGCTTTGGCCTTTCCGGCCACAGATGATCCACAACAGACCTCATGGCGAGTCCGGACAATCTATTCAGCTCGGGCCATTTGGCCAACCGATCAGTCAATGGAAGCGGACACTCTGGAACGTTAAATTGTGACCAGAACAGCTTTTCCACTTCGCGATCTTTTTGATCTCGGAAGAATTCGGCCGCATCGGCAACACTCGCCGCCAAGTCCAGATATGCGTCCGCAGAGCTCCACAGCCGGTCCAAAGGGGCATACCTAGGATCTCCGAACTTCATCCGCAGCATAAAGGGCTTCCCAGCCGCAATGTCCCCAGCTTGACGCAGCTCCTCCTTCATCGCTCTCATTGTAGAGCGGGTGTCTTTGGCTGCCATCGTGGCCTTCTCCAGGTCTATCCTCTTCGCTCGATCTTCCTTTTCAAGAAGCTCGTAACGCTCAACGGCATTCTTCAATTCCACAGCCATCCTGGCTACTTCCTCCTTACTTTGGCAGTGAGCAGCCTGTTCGGCTTTCAGCTCCTCGATTGCCTTTAGGGCAGCCGCATCACTTTTCCTGGCTTGTTCTTTGGCTCGGGCAAGTTCCGCCTAAAGGTTCTCCACGGCCGCAGCTCCATCTGCATTCAAAAACATGTTATAGATACTGGCATCATGCTCCTCTTACCATGCGTCACCGGAGAAATTACATACCCTGTGCCTCGTCAAGCCGCTTGTTGACAAGTACGATGTCGGCGTCTGCCACATCAAGCTGCCGCTTTAGATCGGCAAACTCATTAGTCCGGCTGACCACCGCATCCTCCGCCACCTACATATCAAGGCGGCATGATTATTCCTGGGACTATGATCCTCTGTGCGCTGTCGTCTTCGACCTCATCCAGAGTCTCAGGGGCTACTATCTACATAGGGCACATCTGAAAATGTGCGGTACTGTCAAAAATGTACATCATTTCGCTTACCTCGAAACCCGTCAGTAGACTCATAACAGCTTCATGCAACCCGCTTTCGGTGGACGAAATTCTTTCAATCACTGGCGCCCATCAACGCGCGGTGCTCTTCTGAGATAGCCGCTCGCTCTAGCAGATCCCTCAGTATGTCCGACCGCTCACCAGACGGAGCCGGACTCTTTCGATTGCTCTCTTCAAAAGCCGGATACGAGGACTTCGGGTGGCCATATGATTACCTTCTGGCTGTGCCGGATCAGGAGAAACCCTCCGCGACGACACCTCGGGGTCGCCCGCCTCATGAGGCGGTAGGGAAGGGGGAGGCGTTTCGCTCTCCATCATCTCTAGAAGAAGATCCCCCGAAGACGAGCTCTGCTGAGAAGGGCTAAGATCCGAACTGCAAGACAAATGCTTCGGTTATTTTCCTCAGGAATAAAGCAAGGTATTTTTAGTATTAAGTACCCTTTTACTTATAGCTCGATGGAGGGCTGATCCCCTTGAGGGCATAGTACAGCCGGGGTAACACCCGGTACAGGACCCTCTGGCGAAGATTTCTTCCCCCGTTTGGAGACCATTGTCTCCGGGTCCTCAGAGGCGGTCCTCTTCCTTCCCTGGGGAGAGGAAGTTTCGGTTCCTTCCCTCCGGCTAACCTCCTTCGCGGAGGCGCTAGCCTCCTTGTTCCCCCCTTTATCTTCTCCTGAGGGCGCTTGATAAGGCGCGATCTCCAGCATCCTGGTTAGCACGGGATTTGGTGAGGTCTCAGGGAGGGGGGGCAGACACCTGATCGACTTTGCCTTCGCTATCCAATACTGGTCAGAGAGCGGCTTTTTTAGGGCAACATTGCGATAAATAAGAGGACAGTGTGTTTGGATGTAGGGCTCCTTACTTGGGTATCCGGGCGATTGCAGCTCAGACCTGCATCCTCAGTGATGTCCGGACACGTTATTTGTGGTCCGAAGAACAATTTGTACATCTCCTCGGGCGTCATGCCGAGGAAGTGTTGAATAGCTCGCGATCCCTCCGGGTTGAACTCCCACATGCAGAGGGGACGACGTTTGCAGGGCAGGACTTGGCAAATTAACATAACTTGCATTACCACGATTAGACTGATATCTCTCTCAAGGAGATCTCGGATGCGGCTCCACAATATGGGCACGTCCTTTACTGGCCCCCAGTCCAGCCCCTTGTTGACCCATGACGTTAGTCGTGGCGGGGGACCCGAGCGAAAGATAGGGGGAGCCACCCACTTGGTACCCCTGGGAGCTGTGATATAAAACCACTCTTGTTGCCATAAGTTGGACACCTCCTGGAAAGAGCCCTCGAGCCATGTGGCGTCGGCGTTTTTGCTTATTACGGCGCCTCCGCACTCTGCGTGCCGCCCCTCGATCATCTTTGGCGCCACTTCGATGGTCTTGAGCCACAGTCCGAAGTGAGGGGTAATACGGAGGAAAGCTTCGCACATGACGATGAACGATGAGATGTGGAGGATGGACTCCGGAGCTAAATCGTGAAAGTCCAGCCCATAATAGAACATAAGCCCCCTCACGAAGGGATCTAGCGCGAAGCCTAGCCCTCGGAGGAAGTGAGATACGAAAACGACGCTCTCATCGGGCTGGGGAGTGGGAATAACCTGCCGTTGGGCAGGCAGCCTATGCGGGATTTCACCGGTCAAGTATCTGGCCTCCCTTAGCTTTATTATGTCTTCCTCCATGACGAAGGAAGGCATCCACCGACCATGAAGGTTGGATCCGGACATAATCGGAGGTTCAAAGCACCTAAACCTGAGCTTTGGGTGTTGGAACTCGAGGCGGGAGGCGGGTTCGATTAAGATCGAGAGGAAAAAGAATATGCCTTGGTCTCTTTATAAAGAGGTTGAATACCTAGAGCCCTCCTCGTGACCGTTTGGGACTTGCCTTCAATCGATGCCAACATGCACGATTGGGTTACCCATGTCCGTGTTGATGAGAATCCCGTAATAAAGGGAACATGATCTCTGCTTTGACAAGACGTGCCGAGGAAACCGCCTCGCAGAACACGCTGAGATTGGTTATGAACAACGATTCGAATAAAGACCCGGCTGTGGTGTGATGTCATGCTACGAGGTACGTCAGCAGATTAGATTTGTGGAAATATTATTCTCTCTACGGTTGTATATGGAACTTGTTTTGCAGAGCGGGACACGTTCCTCGTGTTCAAAATCTTTCATGAAGTATTCGGAGGAGGAAACCGCCTTGCAATGCCGAAGACAATCTGCGCGTCAGACTCATCGTCATTGAAGCCTGGTTCAGGGGCTACTGAAGGAGTCCTGGATTAGAGGGTATCCAGACAGCCGGACTGTTGGACTATGCAGATACAAGATTGAAGACTTCGTCCCGTGTCCGGATGGGACTCTCCTTGGCGTGGAAGGCAAGCTTGGCAATGCGGATGTGTAGATCTCCTTCCTTGTAACCTACTCTGTGTAACCCTAGCCCCCTCAGGTGTCTATATAAACCGGAGGGTTTAGTCGGTAGGACCAAGAACAACAATCATACCATAGGCTAGCTTCTAGGGTTTAGCCTCTTCGATCTCGTGGTAGATCAACTCTTGTAATACTCATATCATCAAGATCAATCAAGCAGGAGCAGGGTTTACCTCCATTGAGAGGGCCCGAACCTGGGTAAAAACATCGTGTCCCCTGTCTCCTGTTACCATCCGCCTAGACGCACAGTTCGGGACCCCCTACCCGAGATCCGCCGGTTTTGACACCGACACGCGCCCTCCACCCTTATGGAGGCCTTGTGTCCTTCCGAGACTGCTTCTTATTTTTCTATTTTTCTAAATATTCCAAAACGGAGAAAAATTGCCATTAGAACTGTTTTGGAGTCGGTTTACTTACCGTACCACATACCTATTCCTTTTCAGAGTCTGAAACGTTCTGGAAAGTGTCTCTTATGTACTCCTTCGGGGTCCCGGTTTCAATAACATTGGTTTCAACGTTTATAGGATTACCTGAGATATAATGTTTGATTCTTTGACCGTTCACCACCTTTGGGTTTGTGCCTTTGAAGTTGTTGATTCTTATGGCACCAGAACGATAGACCTCCTCGATAAAGTAAGGGCCTTCCCAGTTAGAGAGAAGTTTTCCTGCAAAAAATCTTTAACGAGAGTTGTATAGCAATACATAATCACCTACATTAAACTCACGCTTTTGTATTCTTTTGTCATGTCATCTTTTAACTTTTTCTTTAAACAGCTTGGCATTTCCATAGGCTTGGGGTTCTCCATTCATCAAGTGAGCTAATGTCAAATAACCTCTTTTCACCGGCAAGCTTGAAATCATAATTGAGCTCTTTAATGGCCCAATATGCCTTATGTTCTAGTTCGAGAGGTAAATGACATGCTTTTCCATAAACCATTTTATACGGAGACATACCCATACGGAGACATACCCATAATGCATCATCAAGTTTCTTGGACCAATTCTTTCTAGATCTATTAACAGTCTTTTGCAAAATTAATTTGAGTTCTCTGTTACTCAATTCTACTTGACCACTATACTGTGGGTGATAAGGAGATGCAATTCTATGATTAACATCATACTTAGCAAGCATTTTACGGAATGCACCATGAATAAAATGTGAACCACCATCAGTCATTAAATATCTCGGGACTCCAAACCTCAGAAAAATAACTTCTTTAAGCATCTTAATAGAGGTGTTATGATCATCACTACTAGTTGGAATAGCTTGTACCCACTTAGTAACATAATCAACAACAACTAAAATATGTGTATATCCATTAGAGGAAGGAAACGGTCCCATATAATCAAAGCCCCAAACATCGAATGGTTCAATAACAAGTGAATAATTCATTGCTCATGTCTAGTACGCAACCTTCTTCTTGTAGACGTTGTTGGGCCTCCAAGTGCAGAGGTTTGTAGGACAGTAGCAAATTTCCCTCAAGTGGATGACCTAAGGTTTATCAATCCGTGGGAGGCGTAGGATGAAGATGGTCTCTCTCAAGCAACCCTGCAACCAAATAACAAAGAGTCTCTTGTGTCCCCAACACACCCAATACAATGGTAAATTATATAGGTGCACTAGTTCGGCGAAGAGATGGTGATACAAGTGCAATATGGATGGTAGATATAGGTTTTTGTAATCTGAAAATATAAAACCAGCAAGGTAACTAATGATAAAAGTGAGCGTAAACGGTATTGCAATGATAGGAAACAAGGCCTAGGGTTCATACTTTCACTAGTGCAAGTTCTCTCAACAATAATAACATAATTGGATCATATAACTATCCCTCAACATGCAACAAAGAGTCACTCCAAAGACATTAATAGAGGAGAACAAACGAAGAAATTATGGTAGGGTACGAAACCACCTCAAAGTTATTCTTTCCAATCAATCCATTGGGCTATTCCTATAAGTGTCACAGACAACCCTAGAGTTCATACTAGAATAACACCTTAAGACACAAATCAACCAAAACCCTAATGTCACCTAGATACTCCAATGTCACCTCAAGTATCCATGGGTATGATTATACGACATGCATCACACAATCTCAGATTCATCTATTCAATCCAACACAAAGTACTTCAAAGAGTGCCCCAAAGTTTCTACCGGAGAATCAAGATGAAAACGTGTGCCAACCCCTATGCATAGGTTCATGGGCGGAACCCGCAAGTTGATCACCAAAACATACATCAAGTGAATCACGTGATATCCCATTGTCACCACAGATACGCACGGCAAGACATACATCAAGTGTTCTCAAGTCATTAAAGACTCAATCCGATGAGATTACTTCAAAGGGAAAACTCAATCCATTACAAGAGAGTAGAGGGGAGAAGCAACATAAGATCCAACTATAATAGCAAAGCTTTGCGATACACACTACAAAAAAAAGACACATCCGTGACATTTTGGGCCGAACGAAATTTTTTTCTGTCATACATATGACACTTCTATGACGATAATTCTGACAAAACCCGGTATCATCATAGATGTGGTGGGCTCCTACTTCTATGACAAAAAATCATGATAGAAAATGGGATTTTCGTCCTGGGCGGGCCGGAGACGCAGCTGCATGACATTCTTTGGGCCATCCATGACGGAAAAAACCGTGGTAGAAGCGAGGGCGAGGAAAATTTTGGGGAGTTCCCGGTTACGGTGGGAGGTCGGGGGCCGAGCGATGCGCGTTTCTCTCATACACGTACGCGTGTGTGTGCGAGGCGTTGGCTCTAACTGAACCCGAGCGAGGCGTTGGGCTCTAACTGAACCCGAGCGATTGCACTGCAGGCTACGCATTACTGAACCCGAGCGATCGATCGATGGCTGTTAACTGAACCCGATGGAGCGATTCGCCCGCTCGCTGCCAAGCGAAGCCGATCGATGTTGCCTCTGGGATGAGCAGATGGCGTTGCGGGGGGAGGTTTGGATGAACAGTGAGCGGTGGCGTTGCCTCTGGATGAACAGGACCCGTGGTGTGGTGGAGGGCTGGATGAGCGATGAAGCGGTGGAGGGTGCCCGTGGAGGGGTGGTTGAACAGGACCCGTGGTGTGGAGGGCTGGATGAATAGTAGATGGTGGAGGGGTGCCCGTGGAGGGTGGTTGAACAGCACCCGTGGTGTGGAGGGCTGGATGAATAGTAGACGGTGGAGGGTGCCCGTGGAGGGGTGGTTGAACAGGACCCGTGGTGTGGAGGGATGGATGAGCAGTGAGACGGTGGAGGGGTGGTTGAACGATGGCGGGTGGAGTAGCGCCACGGTGGAGGCTGGATGAACAGAGCCCGTGGAGGCTGGAGGAGGTCGACGGTGGAGATGAACGGTATCCGTGGAGTCCTGCTTTTGATGCGCCACACCCTCCCGATCAACAGGACCCCCGTTTCGACCGTAGGGCTCCAACACAAGTATGTTTCCTCCGTTTTGCGGTACACCACACCCCTCCCGATCAACAGGACCCCCGTTTCGACCGTAGGAGGTCCGTTTCCTCCGTTTTGCGGTACGCCAGACCCCTCCCAATGAACAGGATCTCGTTTCAAACGTGGCCGGTCGAACACAAGGCCGTTTCCTCCGTTTTGCGGTACGCTAGGCCTCGTTTCCATCGCCTGTGCCGTCCAAGCCCTCCCGATGAACACGACCACGCATTCCGTTCTGACCCAGCCGGTTGGCTCCCACGCCTTCCGTTGCCTCCCGATGAACACGACGCATTCCGTTGCCTCCCCATGAACATGACGATGATGTTGTTTCTCCGTTCCGACCCAGCCATGTGAACGAGCCCTCGCCGTACGTATGCGCGAGTAGGCGTTCGAGACCCCGCCCGTATGTACACATACGTGGCCGTATTTTCTTTCTTGCACCACAGCGCTGCTCGTGCGTGTACATGCTACGTGCGGCGCCTCTACTACGACACGTGCGCCTCTACATCCACCGGTATATATGTATGTACACGTTCGCGACCGAATGACAACGCGACATACGCTTGACCAGGTGGGTCCACCGCCGTGCACTTCCTTGCCTGCGAAGATGTAGCTGGTTGGTCCCAGCAGTCAGGGGGGCGAATCGTTTTTTTCCCGGACGCACTTCCTTGCATGCGAAGATGTAGCTGGTGGGTCCCAGCCGTCAGGGGGCGAATCATTTTTTTTGCCCGGACGCACTTCCTTGCGTGTGAAGATGTAGCTGGTGGGTCTTAGCAGTCAGGGGCAAATGTTTTTTCATGAAATACGGTGGCCCGTCAGGTGGGTCCCCGCTGTCAGGTGGAGGAATAATTATTTTGCAGGTAATAAGGAGGCACTTCCATGCTGCGGCCATGGACCCAGCTGTCAGCCTCTCCACGTACAGTCCACGTCCGATGGAAGCCATTACTTGACCATGTTGACCACGCCACGCTAAGAGCACCAGGGCGGTGGACGACGGCAAGGCCTAGGAAGGGGACGACGCGGATCCGAGGAAGATGCGGCAGTGGAAGCCCAGCAGCGGAGAGAATCACGAGGTTCCTTTGGTTCGACTGTGGTGTGAGGCTGCCGTCGCCGCAGGGCCTGGCCAGCGGTGGGAATAGTAGGGGGTGGTGAGGCCTCCGCGGGAGCACATCCGGCCATGGGAGGCTGGAGCATGTGGCACGACTGGCGCTGCTTTGGGCGGCTGGAGCAAGAAGACCAGAGGTTGAAGAAGCACTATGGCCGTTGGATGGACATCGTACGGTCACTGGAGCTAGAATTGATTATATTGACTAAGTTGACAAAGCCCTCTGTCCCCGTCAACTTAGTAGGCCCACAAGTTAGCCTCCCACCAAGGTAGGACCCAGCTAGCAGGGGGGTATTCATTTTTTTGTGCGTAATAAGGAGGCACTTCCGGTGGGTCCGAGCTGACAGCAAGGGGAACGTTTTTTTCGCGAAATACGATGGCCCGTCGGGTGGGTCCCAGCAGTCAGGGGCAGACGTTTTTTTCACGAAATACTGGTGGGTGTCCGGTGGGTCCCTGCTGTCAGGTGGGGGAATAATTATTTTCCACGTAATAAGGAGGCACTTCCTTGCGGCTGCCATGGACCCAGCTGTCAGCCTCTCCATGTATAGTATTCTTGCTATGGAATTCGGTCGTTAACCACATTGACCATGCCGCGCCGAGAGCACCACGGCGGTGGATGACGGCGAGGCCTAGGAAGGGGACGACGCGGAGCCGGGGAAGACACGGCAGTGGATGCCCACGCGAAGAGGAGTACGAGGGTTCACTGGTTCAGCTGCGCTGCCGTCGCCGTAGAATAACAGGCGGTGTGGGTGAGTGGAGTGCAGGGATGGCCTGGCCAGCGGTGGGGGTAGTATGGGGGCGGTGAGGCCTCCGCGGCAGCACAGCCGGCCACGAGAGGCAGGAGTAGGCGGCACGACCGGCACTGCTTTGGGCGGCTGGAGCAAGAAGACCAGAGGTTGAAGAAGCACTACGACCATTGGATGGACATCGTACGGTCAGTCGAGCTAGAATCGTGCATATTGACTAAGTTGACAAAGCCCTTCGTCCCCGTCAACTTAGTAGGCCCACTATACTGGGTCCCAGCTACCAAGGGGAGTATTCATTTTTTTGTGCGTAATAAGGAGGCACTTCCTTGTGTGCGAAGATATAGCTGGTGGGTCCGAGCTGTCAGCGGCGGAAACGTTTTTTTCGTGAAATACAGTCCACTTCAGATGGAGGAATCATTATTTTGTGCGTAATAAGAGGCATTTCCTTGCGTGCGGTCGTGGACCCAGCTGTCAGCCTCTCCATGTACAGTCCACTTCAGATGCATGTCGGTCGTTGACCACATTGACCACGCCACGCCGAGAGCACCAGGGCGGTGGACGACAGCGAGGCCTAGGAAGGGAACTACACGGAGGCAGGGAAGACTCGGCAGTTGTTTTTGTTTCCCCCGTGGAGGGGAGTACGACTGTACGAGGGTTTACTGGTTCGATCGTACCGTCACGGAGAATAACAGCAGTGTGGGTGAGTAGAGGATGGCTAGGCCGGTGATGGGAGTACTGTATGGTGAGGCGGTGAGGCTGTGGCAACCTGACCGCTTGAGGAGGAGGGCGAGCAGTCCATGAGCGCTTGTTTGAGTGGTGGAAGCAGAAGAGCAGAGATTGAAGAAGCACGACGGCCGTTGGATGGATATCCAACAGTATACAGGCCATCTGTGGAAAGCCTCAAATCTGTGGAAAACAACATATAGCCCATCTGCCATTATTTCAAATAATTTACAGCCCATTTGCTAATTCTTACGGGTTTTTTGGAGCCCATATTCTTTTTGTTAGCATTACAGCCCATATTGTGGCCACGGTTAAAAAATTATACAAAATTTTGCATATGTCGGTGCGGTCTGAATTGTTTTTAATCCCGAAATTTTGAGTCATATTCAGACTGATTTTAAAAATAAATTTATATCAATATAAAATCCAATAAATTGTCCACGCATAAAAATCAATGCAATTTAAAATCTTGAAATGAAAAAAAGATATTTGAAACTAATTGTCGGTTGGATGTGTTTTAAAAATGTACAGCTCATTTCTCATTACTGATAGGCCATTTTCTCGGCCAGCCGAATGAAGCTCTCCTCGTCTTGAAAGATTTGCAGCCCAACAGGCCTGACAAAGCGACTTACTTGACAAATCACACAAAACTGGGCTAGCCATTTTCAGAAAGAAAAAAAAACTACTGGGCTGGTCTCTGGTAAACATAAAAGAAAAGGTTGTCTAGACAGGCCAGAGTGTCCCGCACAGCCCAGTTGACACCCTGCTTCCGTCTCAAAAACAAATTAGATAAATGCCACTCCAATTATGGCGATTCATAAAAATGCCATTGCAATTTCCAAACTTTGAAAAATGCCACTGCAATTTTTGCAAACTTTGAAAAACGCCACTGCAGTTTGCAAACTTTGAAAAACGCCACTCCAGACTTCGAAAAATGCCACTAGAAATGGCATGAAATGGCATTTTTCAAAGTTCGGAAATTGCAGTGGCATTTCTTGGATACACCAGATTTGGAGTGTCATTTATCAAATTAACCCAAAACAAAAATAACTGGGCGAGCTGCTGGGTCCCTGACTCTCAGCCGCTCGTTGTGCAATTCTCTCGTTTATTGACTACGTTGACAATGGCATCAGACCCAGATGTCAGAAATCCACTAGGAGGAGCCATTTTTTTATTGGCTTGAAATAAGGAGGCACTTGCTTGCATACTGCCATGACCTTGGCGGGTCCCTTCTGTCATCCTCTCCACATACAATCATCTCCTGATTGTGCACGCGTCAACTTGCTAGGCCCACAAGTCAGCCTCTAAACCCGTGGAGGACAAATACAACCCATTTAAAAAAATAACAGCCCATTCCATACGTTCAAAAGGAAAGTTCAACATTCAGAGCAAAGTTACAGGTCTAATCCACATATAGAGTACTGAACTTCCACGTTGACAACCATCATAGCCAAGTTACTATCTACTCCCACTAATACTCTAGTAGCGTACAAGTACTAACGTAAGTGGTTTCACCAACAGCTAGAACCATGAGAATGAACCACACATGATGGAGGAACATCCACTGCAATATGATTTGGTCTTCTCTCGGTCACACCGCGAGACTATTTTCGGAATACAAACTTTAACTTAGGCAAAATGATGCCCATTGTATAATCAGACCAAAGCAATGAAGCACCTAGTGTTGGCCAATAAATAGTATAGTACTACTTTTCTGCATTCCATGAAGTGACTATCCAATCGCTTACGTGTCTATTTTCAATGGCGGTGCATGCAGTGACTATACTATTCTCTTGTGTAGTTCAACCAAAATTGCGGACACTTTGTTTGTTTGCCAAATAGCAACAGCCAGACATCTCTATCTGCACAAATATCAAGCAGCTAGTAAACATATACCACACCTTGTATTTTTGGTTTAAACATGTCTCTTCCGCTTAGCATTTGTCATGTTACGCCTTTGGACAACTGACATGATTATGTTTTGCCCTGGACAATTTCATCTTGAATTGATTTCTTTGGTTCGTAGCGAAATATAGTGCCTATTCTTCATCGGACCAAGGATATCCATGTTCGCGATGATGGAAGAGGTGAAATCGATACAACCGAAATTGAGCATCCAATCATTGAATCTGTCATGCACCTCCAATGTAGGTCCACCCTGCCAATAAATTCACATGCAAACCACTAGTATTACTATCTAATGACAAGACAAAAAGAGTAGCAAGATAGTAGCAAACCATGTACCTTCGTAATGAACAACTCATAGTGCCACCAATTGGATATAAAGGTTTGGAAAAAACATGCTCCTAATGTTGAACCGGTTGGACTTTTGTGCAGTTCCACTAAAATCGAGCATCCCTGTTTGCATAGATATTGAAAGTGCGATTACTCTAAAAGTGGCACTAGTTGAAGCATAGACTCACAAATATAAGCATTCCAATTTCTTAATGGGAAAAGGTAGCAAGACTGTTTCTAACCACCTGTTTGAAGGAATAAATAAAGCAACGATGGCGATGTCGTGAAGGCATACATAGTTTTTTCTGGAAAAGTGAGCCATACCTAACCTTTCCTCTTCTTTTAAGCAAATTTTGTGCAATTCTACTAAAATAAAATGCCATCACCGCCTTGACAATTCAGTGACACTGTACAAAAGGAAATGACTTAACATTACATCATGATGTCAGGTATGTAGTCGGCGGGCATTAGAGACAAACATATGAGACCTCCTCCGATAACATAATGAACATTAATTTTAACAAAGGTGTGACTAGCTTTACCGGATAATTTGAGTGAACTCTACACCCTTAGTTCCTTAATATAAGACGCGTTTTCGCGGTTCAATTTAAAGTACCCAAACATCTAGTATTTAGAAAAACAGGTAGTAGTTTTCTTGAGCACATATCTGGGAAAGCTTGCCACACTTTATTTATGTTCATATGCTAATGCAACACCATTCGAATACTACAAATATACACTAATCCAGTGGCTAGTGCAACAGTAGAGTAGTTAGTTTATTACAGGTTACAGATTTCAATAAACTCTAGCACTGGTTTCTATAAGAATTAACAATACAAAATGCAAAGGTAACAAGTTTCAGCATTGGTATACTAGCTGTGCATGAGCATTAAACCAAATACAAAATTCTGAAGGTAACTAGCATTATTAACTAATGACAGTATAAAAAAATTGCAATCCATGTACCTCCAAGGTAAATATCATTTCGAACTTCGAGGGGGACCTTAAAATTGCTATCCCAATCTTGATAATCGATCAAACATAAAATCTAGATCGAACGAATCAAGAGAACAGCCGGAGGAGGAGGTGCCCACTCTTGACCTTTCCTCTTGTCTTCATAATTATGCATGCAGTTTAACCAAAATAAAATGACATCAGCGCCTTGGCATTTTGGTGAAACTGTACAAAAAAATTAACTTATCTCATGAAAGTGAGGTATGTAATCTATAAGCATTAACAGTTCAAAAATCTGAAGGTAGTAACAAGTTTCATCGTTGGTATCTTTGGTACGTACAAACATTAGAATGCCTTAGCTGAAAAATCTTTCATACATCCACAATCAACAGCTAACCCTGAAATAATCCAATGAAATTAAATGGCATTGCTTTAATTTATGGGTGGCATTAGACTGAGAGCGGTATTCGTTAAATGTGGCATGACTTTAGCAGTAGCATTGCTTGACTTGACTATTGGCGTTATACTAACAGCAAAAAAAGTGGCAATAAGAGCATGTGAGGCTCATTCGGACAGTGGGCGCACCAAGATGCGATGTACACCTGCAGACGCAGAGTGGTGAGGAGGTATGGTTGTCGAGCAACAAATATCCGGGCAGCATATGTGGATTACGTCCCATTTTGTTCTCTTTAGCCACCTTTTTCCTATGCGAGGACAACAAACCGATCGACCTGGTCATTCTCTATTGCGTTGTCATGCCTTTCTACCCTTCTTCAACCAAGAGACACGAGAATCGTTCCTTAGCTATTGATTTTCCCCTTCTCAACCTAGATGCGGGTTCGATGCCTATTCTCTTGGACAGTACAGTCTCCCTTCCTTTCCTTATTCAACCCAGACATGGATTAGTCTTCATGAAGTAGGGTTTCCTTTAATAGTGCAAATTATGGTTTTCATTTGCGTGGCCAGCAGAGCAGAGGATAGCAAATTGGGAAGATGGTGGAGTGGAAAAAGATCCACATGCAACGACGTGGTAGATGGGGCAATAGAACAAGGTTATGGTTCAAAAAGAGGTAGCATACCTGAGGGTCGGCGGGAAGTGGCTTCGCTCGTGGTCGTCGTCCTCCACACACACTACGGCAGCAAGCTTGGGGACGGAGGCCATCCCGCACGGGTGCTAGGTCTGAGAGGACGACCTTGTCATCAGTGCGTGACCTCGCTCGCCGACGACGAGTGCGTCAACGCTGCACGTCCTTTTCTTCCCCGGTGGATCTGTGACCACCGGTGAGGAGGGAGAGAGGGGCCGTCTTTTTTAGATCTGGAGAGAGGGTGGTAGTGTGAGAAGCAAGTGGGCAACCCTTAGCAAGAAAGCTGAAGCTCGAGCTTATATATCTTTTTATACTACTAGTACTTTGGAGGTGGAGTAGTGGTAGAGTAGTTTATATTTTCTCTGCGTCTGCATTACAGTTAGTCGTGCTTCAAAACTGATCGGCATGCCATTAAAAATATAAAGGTCGATAACTAATGTGGCACCTCGGGCCAACACGGCAAGATCGTATTTTGCACGAGAAATTACACACCATGTTTTGTTGACATGTGGTCCCATTCCAACATACCAGTGAGACAACGACGAGTAGTAGGAGTATTTCAGAACGGACGTGTAGGCCGGGGAGCCTCTTCGTGAACCGTGGCAAACTCGCAACCGTCCACTGACTCTTCGCCTTTCCCTCTCGATTTGGAACTGTTGTCGCACGCTCTTCCTCTCCCTCCTCCATTTTCCTTCAGACCTTCATCCTTTCTTCTGCCATTGTTCGATCGTCTTCTCCATGGAGGAAACAGGCCGGAAATGACCCCGTTATTCTTGCCCCTATCTGAAAGATGACGTGGTGCAGGAACTCATTGATCGGTGCGACGTCATCACCTCGGCTAGCATGGCAGGTTTGTTCAAGCCCATTCTTGACTCAACTAATAACATCATTACAAGGAACCCAAGAGTCAAGGAGCGGTTTGATCTCCCCTATCTTCTTCGCCATGACCCTGATGACTGGCGCTGGCACGATGGAGGCCTCGCCCTGTGCAAGTTGATGCCGCTTGATAATGATACGTATGATGTTAAGATGCCATCGCTTGAGGGCAAGGCTTGGGCGGGCGCAAATGGAGATTGGGTTGTTTACATTGGGTCCAACTGCGAGTGGAAACTTGTGAATGTGTACACTCGTGACTGGGTTCCACTTCCAAAAATCTCAGCACACTGCCCAAAGGTTGAGCACACCGGTAATGTACGCACGTTCAAATACGATCATGGTGACTGTCTTCTATGGAAGATAGCAATTTGTCGAGTTCCCAACCGCTCTTGGAATTTCAACAACTATGAAGTTGTTGCTATCTTTGACAAGCTTGTTGCCATCCTTAGTGGTTTGACTCAATGGATATTGCTCAAAAATCAGTTTATGTGCACGAATGAGTACTGTGATGCAATTCAATACGAGGGCCTTGTGTTTTCTGCCACCACTCGTGGCACTCTTTTTGCATGGTATCCTCGTAGTTTCGGTACGTTTGTCTTCCACCGTAATTATAATTGTTTCATCCACATGCATGCGGGTTAGCAAGTTTCCCTTTACTAATTAACCTTATTCTTGTGTTTCCAAGGTCCTGTGAACATCCCACCATCTATACTTGAAAAAATTTATAACCAAGGGGGAGATGCCGATGGTGATGATCACGAGCAGCACCCATATACTCTGTGGCGCCTGGCAACTAATTCTGATGGATCACCTCTTCTTGTGTGTATACAACCCACTGATGATGTTACTGCTAAGGAAGCAGGTGTCTCCCATGGTCGCACTCTCCAGACCTATTCCAACACCCGTTGCATGGTATTCGGGATGGATACTAGTCTGCTAGCGCCAACTCCTTCTCCCTAGCACAGAATTGATAGTCTTGGAGAAAACTCGCTCTTCCTTGGAAAAAACTATCTGATGATGGTGAAAGGCGATCCAACTGCTGTTGACACAACGTTACTAGAACCATTTTATGAGAAGCAACTGTGTCTATACCTCGGACATTTGGGTGGTTCCCTACCACAATGCATCGATATAGTAGGCCGCTTGACTGGATGATCGATCATGCGTTGGTCTCCGGATCGACAATGGATGGCCCGTCGAGAGAATCACTTGTGGTTCAAAGCAAGTGTTTCCAACGCCCATGAATGGTTGAGTTGAAGTTCATTTCATGGCTTGTTATTTGTTGTGTGGTGAAAACTTTGGTATTTATAATGTATCCTCGTTGTCGATGTGGGTTGATGACCTGTTGTATGTAATAAAATGATATGCCTGTGATAAACTTACTAAATTTATGAATGGCTTTCGAGTCGCTTCTCGAGTGAGTGGTGCGACGAGGCAAAAAAATATTTTCGGAATACATAATTGTACGTGCATTGCAACAGGTTATGGATGAGGCCAATCAACAATAGTAGTACACTATTTGTACTAGCATCACATGCTTTGCTCGTCGGGCGGGTGTTTTTACTATAGCCATATGTTAATGTATTCACTGTACGTAACCAGCACCATGAATCCTCGATACTAGTACTATATAGTAGGAGTAAGTAGTAGGAGTAGTAGGGTGGCATGGGCCAGAACAAGCATTCACGTCCAGGAGTACGGCACACGCCACCACCACAACATCCATCTGACACCATATTATTTCTTGGAGTCCATGCTAGAGCAATCTCTTCAACCTCGTCGTTTCTCTAACTTCAGCCATCACGCGGCGGGCGAGGTGGGGGTTTGCCGATAGTCGGTTTCCTTAACTGCGGTCCCACTTGTGAGGCCAACTCCAACGCACGACCCCAAGCGGACCTCCATTTTGCACGAACTCCAACGATAATTTTGACTATAAAAGCAAGACCAAAGAAAACAAGAACCACAAGAATACATTTTACTACGCCTGTAAGTTGGATTAGTGCCTTCTCGATGCATTCATTATTGATCTGCGGAGGCTCGATCGTCCGTGCTTCTTTCTTCTTCGAGTGTAAAGAAGTAGACGTTGCTTCCTCGCATCTAGTCTCATGTCTAGCCTCTATTCTAGTAGGAGTATCAACAAGTGCACTAATCTCATCTCTAGCCTCTGTGCTACTAGCTAAAAGTGATAGAACATCTACTAAATTGCGCTCTATCAATATATGGATGTACTCTTCTTCCCAATACAAAAACTTGCATCCATTCTACTCCCTCCTCTTGCGTTTTCACTGACATGTGGGGCCGCATGTGAGCAAACAGACGATGGGCTCCGCGCGTCCGCTGGCTGGCTGAGAAGAGAGATAGAGAAGGGTTGAGCACGGACTGCAGGAAGTTTGTTCTATGTACCTCGATATAGGCTCGATATAGTGGGGTGGCATGGGCCATAACTAGCATTCACGTCTAGCAGTACGGCACACGCCACTCACACGAGTCCCATCCGACACTAATTTTCTTGGAGTTTGTGCTACAGCCATCTCTTCTCCCTCCTGTTTTCTCAGCCATCGCGCGGTGGGCGGGGTGGGGGTTTGCCGATAGTCGGTTTGCTCAACTGCGGTCCCACTTGTAAGTTAAAATGCAACACCGCATGCATTCCCGCTTGAGCGGCATGCCAGACCAACCGTGTGGGGGTGCGACGCGAACACGGCACGCTTTTCCTTTTGAACTCGTAACTTGTAAAATTTGGTTCTGCTCCATGGCGCGGCCGATAGATAGAAAATAACGATTTTGCCTAGAGTAATGAGAAGTTTGGTTCTGGCGCCGTTCATGCATGGAGTACGTACGAAAATTATGAAGTTGATGCGAAAGGTAAGATAATTACTGTAGTATCATATACTCCTACATGTATTTGACGGAAAGATAAAAATACATACGGATCAATCAACATTCAACGACATCCTCACGCCCTAGTGCGCCGGGTCACCAACCGATGTGTGAGGAGCAGCGGCGTTGGCGGCGAGCTCAACGTGCTTCTGAACAGTGCCATTGGTCAAATTATTACGTGCTGCTCCTCACAGTGAAGTAACAAGACCCTGCGCCGGAGATGACACCTGAGTATAGGCGCTGTGTTCGGCATACCATAGTCAGCCTCATAGTCCGCAGTCACTATGATCATGGCTGTAGAGCTAGCCTACTTACAACTAGCCCTGTTCGACATAATTTCCCATGCGTAGATGCCCATGCATTGCACGGGACACCAAGATTGGGGGTGGACGGCTCCGGCAGTGGCCATCGTGCCAGATTTTTCCACGGCCTTCTAGATGTGGTGGGGAGGAGATAAGGCTAATTGTGAGAGACAAAGAGTTGTTTGTAAATAGGGAACAAGTGCGGGCATCTTTTTGCAAAAATGGAGAAGCTTGGTTTGTATGCGTCAGATCTAGATCCGACGGCTATTGGTGAAAGATGGGAGGCACAACATCATCACCAACTCAGGACCTGTTTGATTCGCAGGATTTTGAAAACGCGGGAATTGGACACGGCAATATTACAAGTTTCAAACTGATATTACAAATGTTAGGAGTAATGCTGCACCTACGAAGAGGGAATTACTAGGAAGTTTACGTAAGAACTTTTGTTACTTTAGGTGGATGCAGCATTATCGTACAAACTAAAGTCCACCGCCCTGACAAGTCATTAATGGGCAAATAAGTTTTCAAGTCTCTCACCACTTGATGTTTCAAAAACAAATTCAGCTTCTGCGGAGACTTTGTCACTTACCACAAGCTCGCCGATCACCAGAGCGTGTGTCCTTCAGTTTCCTGGTTTCTTTTGATGTAATAATCGGTTTAGGATGTGGATTGTGTCGTCGGTTGTGAAATGTTGGGTTCTAGCGCGGATGTTTGGCCTTTGTTGGCCTCTTGGGATGTTGCGATTTCAATCAGGTAGCTTTTAGTCCTTCATGTTAGGCTGGAGTTGTGCTGAACTTCTTGTGAATTTTGGTGGTTTTCAGAAATGAAAATCGGAAGGGGCAAGCCCTTCTTTGATCAAAAAAAATTAATCGTCCTTATATATTCATTAGTCTTGCTATAAGTCGCAGTAGATGCTATATAGGTCCGTCGGATCTTACATCAAGATCCGTGCTTTCAGATTTTCTTTTTTCTCTCTTAAATCTCAGTCGAGTGAGACATAGCCACGCCATTAAACAGAGGCTCGGGCGCCATTTATGGATACCTTGGGAGAGAGGTGGACTGCAGATGGAGGTCAAAGGGCTCTCCTCCTGATAAGCACGCGCAGGGGTCTGACCGCACGCCTCTCGTACTCAAACAGCTACCCTGCACGGCGCCTCCTACCTAATAAAAAATGGGGACGCGGGGCGGCACGTAAATGATACTAGTTAGTAGAACGCCCATGGTTTCAATAATACTTGTGTTTCCGATTGTAACACGACAGCACTTGTTCCAAAATGACTTTCTTGATTTTTAATGTGTGCGCCTTCGCAAATCGGACTTCAAATTTACCACAGCATGTTGGTGCCATGTCATGGCACCAAGCCAAGTTTCATTATTTTCATGCGTGTTTTGGATTTACAGGAATTAAAAAACTAAGTTTCTCAATGTTTCCAACCCAGCCACGACGCCCAAGATTTTGAATTTCATTCCATTTCTTGCATGGAACCTAGAAATTTACCCGAGGACACACATGTGATTTTTCAACCAACTTTGGTGCACTGGAACATGTGCTTGTATTTCAAATTTGAATTATGCACACAAAGGTGACAAGTTCCCTCCCAGAACCACGAGCCTTCTTGAGAGAAGCTCCAATTTGCAAGAAGCTTATACCAAAATTTGTTCCTATTCGGCCAATTTTTTTAACCAAGGCATGGTACTACCCTAACATGACACCATGCCAAGTTTCATGATTTTAAAACCAAGTTTCTCAATGTTCTCGACCGAGCCACGATGCCCAGATGTTTGAATTTTATTCTCATTTTTTGCATGGGACCTACTCCCTCCTTCCATCTATATAGGGCCTAATGTGTTTTTCAAGACAGCCTTTGACTATTGACAAGATTAATAGCACATGAGATGTATACTATGAAAATTATATTATTGGAAGCTCCTTTGACATACAAATTTGAAGGTATGCTTTGTGTAAGTTGCATGTCATATATTATTGCTCTAACGTTTGGTCAAAGTTAGCCTCGAAAACGCATTAGAACCTATATAGATTGAAGGAGTGAGTAGAAATTCACCCGAGGACACAAATGTGATTTTTCAACCAACTTTGGTGCACAAGAGCATGTGCTTGTAGTTCAAATTTGACTTATGCACATTAAATGACCAGAAACTCAATTAATGTATAAAAAACGACAAACGAACCCGGAATAATTCCAAAATTTAACAGGGCACTAATGTAGTTCTATGTTGCCTTTGTTAAGAATCTCAAGGGGGCAGCGTATATCGTTTCACACTCAAAGGTGGCACGTTCCTCTTAGAACCACGAGCTTCCAAATCGGCCCAATTTTTTACCACAACATGTTAGTGCCATGACATGACACCATGCCAAGTTTCATGATTTCGAGCGAGTTTTGGATTTACATGAATTTAATATCAAAGTTTCTCGATGTTCTCGGCCGAGTCATGACGCCTTGAGATGTTTGAATTTCATTCTCATTTCTTCCATGCGACCTAGAAATTCAACCAAGGACACACATGTGATTTTTCAACCCACTTTGGTGCACCGAGCATGTGCATGCAATTCATATTTAGATTATGCACATTAAAAGTCCAGAAACTCAATTAATGTATAAAAAGGCCAAATGAACCCAAAATAATTCCAAAATTTAACAGGGCACTCATATAGTTCTATGTTGCCTCTGTAAATAAAATCAGGGGGAGGTAGCGTATATTGTTTCACACACAAAGGTGACACGTTCCCTCTCGGAACCACGAGGCTTGTTGAGAGAATGTCCGGTTTTGCAAGAGGCTTATACCAAAACTTGTCCCAATTCAGCCAAAAATTATACGTATGAAAACAGGGTTTAGGTTATCCCAAACATCTCGCTACCTAGACCAATAATGTACTATGATTTGAATTCAACATAAAATGGATACAAATATTTGAATTGGAGGCGTATGGTACATGTAGTTCATAGTGAAATATGATTACTGCTATATGTATGTTTTTTGTTATCAAGATAATATTTAAATTATTGTATAACTTGACAACAATCGTATTCAAATAAGGAAAATTGATTCAAATTTAGTCCATATGGTAGACGACAATATATATGTTCACATGGTGGAGTAAATGTTCATATATGATGGAAGATCAAAATGTACGAATACATCAGTTATAAACCGCAAGGTCAACTAACGATATATTCGAATTCAACATAACGTGGATTCAAAAATTGAAACTCGAGATCATGGCATCTGTAATCATATAAAAAGGGACATTACTCTTTCTTTGGTTGGAATTGATTTGTTTTTTGTTGTTGTTGAGGGAAGTGCGAATCGATTTGGTCTTGTCTTGAGGTAATCTTGTTCTCCCGATTTGTTTACATTTTTCTTGTAGGTTTTTCAATGGCATCTATAGAAATATGGTAAAAGGGGACATGACTCTCTTGTGTCTTGTATGAATTGTTTTTTTACACGTTAAGTTTGTTCTGCCGAACAAGGAATCTGCACCTTGTTATCCCGAAAGTTTCAAGCTCGAGTATCTTTTGTCTCACCTACTTTGAAACTCCCGCTTCTTCAACCCGCGCTGCTCCTTGTTATCCCGAAATTTGGACGCGCACAAGAACTCCCTCCTCCTCCGAAATCGCTCGCGCATCCCAGACACGTGAAATCCCGCTTCTACCCCTCCGCCAGAAATGAAGCTCCACGTCGCGGTGTCAAAACCGGTGGGGGTACGCTGGTAACTTACCCTACATTTCGGACAAGCGCATCCCTAAGCTTGGCTCCCCCTCCCCCTTCGCCCCCCATTCGTACACCGAGGCCGCCAAAACCCGCGAAACCCCACGCTCCTCCGTCGGCCTCCCGACCGCCGCCCAGCCAGAGACTCTTCCCCGACTACATCGTCCACCACAACAGCTCTCCGTCCCTCATCCACCGCACCGGATGAGGATCCGTTGTCGATCTCGTCGTCCCGCCAGATCAGCTGCCCCGTCCTCCACCTCCAAGGAGCTGCCCCGACGTTCGCCTCGTCTATCGCGCCACCTCAATCCCCACAACGTCGTCTTGACCTGCTCCACCGGAACCACATCACCCTCACCAATTCCTCCGATGAAGTCGAGGCCAACTCGGCGCCACCCAGGAGGTTCTGCACTCACCGCCGCATTTTATCTTTTATTCAATCTCACGGGGCTGCTGGTGCTCGATACCGAGCAGACATGGCGTGTCTCCATCGACGGCGCCGTCGCCGGCCACATCATCCACGGTGTCTCTTCCCCATGTCGTTGCTTCCTCGGTGGCGACTTCCACAACGGCACTAGCTGCAGATGCTTCGGCTCTCGCTCACGCTGCGGCTCTGTTCTTGTTGTCGGTCGCACTGCTGCACTGCTCCTGCTTTCGTTCATGCTGCTACTCTGCTCTTGCTTTAGCTTGCGCTGCTGCTGCTGCACGACCTCCGGCAGCTACAAGAGTTGATGCTTTAGCACTCGCTCGCGGTGCTACTGCACGACTGGCTCTCTGCTAGTGTGTTCCCTGCTCGAGCGTCTTCTGATTTAGGTCACTTCTTCTCTGCTACTACTGCTCGAACGCCCTAAACATCTGTTGCAATGCGCTGTTACTAGTTCAATCAGTTTTGACAGTAAAATTCAGTTTCGACTGTGAAGTTCATTTTCTTTAGTTAAGTTCAGAGTGAACAGTACTTACAGCATCTGTCGGACCGGCCGTGGCGCGGCTGATGCATTTTACATCTAGCACTTTTTGGTGATGTATTTTACATCATCTATCGCAGATGATATTATGGTCCCACTTTAAATTAATGTTGTATGTCTTGTCATGCTTCAGCCTCGTCGCCGTACACCTTAGCGGAGCTGCTCCAACGACGGAACCGTCCATCACACAATGAGCAAGACCCTCGGCGCCCGTTCGAGAGGCCTCGGATCTTCTTCCCGCCTCAAGCAGTCACACCAGCATCATCACCATCCTCCACGTCCAACCCAATGATGTTGAGGTCCACAAGGCTATGCCAAAGAGGTTGTACACTCATCGCATCACTTTGTTTCTCCATTCTTCTGTTCTTCCAATTCATGTGAGCCAAACATCTAGGTTGACTGAAATCCTATGTTTCCAAAAGCTCTATTTTGCACGTGCATTCCTATCCTATTCCTGTGTTTTTCTTGTCCCTGCGTTTATAGAATCCTCCAATTCTAAGGAGCCCTTACAGATTTACTTCATTTTCAGATAGGCGCCAAAGAAAACTCTGTGTGTTATGTCCTGCTCTGCCGTGCCGTCATCCACCCGACGAGGTGCACCATCGATGAAGCATTCACTGCAGCGAAGATCCCCCTGCAGACTTCCTTTCGCCGCCTCGGATCATCTTCCCGTTGCGGCAGCCACGCCAACTGCATTACCATCATCGATCGACGAGATGAACCCGAGGACTACAGTTCGGAAGAGAGGTCGCAGTCTTTCGTGTTTGCTTACGTTATACATCGGTTATTATACACCTTTACTTTATCGTTCAATCTTGAGTTTTGAATTGCCCATGGGTGTCATATCGATCCAGCAACGAATAGTATCTGTCTACTACCTGGTTCATCTAGGGTCTTCTATGTGGTTCATGTTGGGTGGGCAACAAACAATAGATGATCCGGTGTCTATCTTTTAAATTGAAGCTATAATCTACACGCTATCATTAGTTTTGGATCCATCCACTGTTTGCTACCATCAGTCTTGATTTTTGCATGCACCCCTTAGACCATACAAAATCAAACTATTTTTATTATGCATGTCAAATATTGTACACAATCGCATCGAACATGTAGAGAAAAAGAAGACCGTTAACGTGCGAATATAATGTCATGCAGACGCCGCTCCATGGTGGGCGAAGTGCCCCCCCTCCTGCATTTCAGATTGTATTCGAGAGGAAGATAACTGTTCAGATGGAGATTCGAAGGATCCGACCACGCTTTGTTTACCACGAGGTGTTTGCTCTAACCTGGCATGCTGATGTTGGTCATATGATGCATATGGCGCCTGATAACCCACAAGTATAGGGGATCGCAACAGTTTTCGATAAGTAAGAGTGTCGAACCCAACGAGGAGCTAAAGGTAGAACAAATATTCCCTCAAGTTCTATCGACCACCGATACAACTCTACGCACGCTTAACGTTTACTTTACCTAGAACAAGTATGAAACTAGAAGTGCTTTGTAGGTGTTGTTGGATAGGCTTGCAAGAAAGTAAAGAGCACGAAAATAAAAGCTAGGGGCTGTTAAGGTAAATACACAACTAAAGTAAATATAGCGAGTGTGGAAAAGTGGTGGTAGGAGTTGCGAAATTGTCCCTTAAGAAATTGACTACTTTACTAGACCGATAGCAAGTTTTATGTGGGAGAGGCCACTGCTAGCATGTTATCCCTTACTTGGAATTCTATGCACTTATGATTGGAACTATTAGCAAGCATCCGCAACTACTAACGTTCATTAAGGTAAAACCCAACCATAGCGTTAAGATATATTGCTCCCCTTCAATCCCGTATGCATCAATTTCTATGCTAGGTTGAAGCTTCTGTCACTCTTGCCCTCCAATACATAGTCCTATCAACATACAACTAACCCTAAGGTGTGATCCATGCGCACGCTCATATGATGGGCACCAAAGTACAGCAACATAACCACAAGCAAATTAAATCAATGATAGCAATTCATCAACCACCGATAGGACAACAAAAATCTACTCAGACATCATAGGATGGCAACACATCATTGGATAATAATATGAAGCATAAAGCACCATGTTCAAGTAGAGGGTACAGCGGGTTGCGGGAGAGTGGACCGCTGTAGATAGAGGGGGGAAGGTGATGGAGATGTTGGTGAAGATGGCGGAGGTGTTGGTGAAGACCGCGGTGATGATGATGGCCCCCGGCGGCATTCCGGCGCCACCGGAAGCAAGGGGGAGAGGGCCCCCTTCTTCTTCTTCCTTGACCTCCTCCCTAGATGGGAGAAGGGTTTCCCCTCTGGTCCTTGGCTCCCATGGCGTGGGAGGGGCGAGAGCCCCTCGAGATTGGATCTATCTCTCTGTTTACTGCGTCTTTATTACGGCTCTATTTCACCGTTTCGTGTATATATGGAGATCCGTAACTCCGATTGGCCTGAAACCTTCGCCGTGATTTTTTTCTTCTGAAAATTAGCTTTCTTGCGGCAAAACAAGAGCGTCAACCGCCTTATGGGTGGCTCACAAGGGTAGGGGCGTGCATAGGGGGGCAGGCGCGCCCCCTGCCTCGTGACCACCTCGGGCACCGTCTCGCGTGGAGTTTTCTTCCGGAATTTTCCAAATATTCCAAAAATAAGCTCCGTCCGTTTTTATCCCGTTTGGACTCTGTTTGATATGGATATTCTGCGAAACCAAAATCATGCAATGCATGAGGCGGCACGGCACTGGATCAATATGTTAGTCCCAAAATAGTATAAAAAGTTGCCAAAAAGTATATGGAAGTTGTAGAATATTGGCATGGAACAATCAAAAATTATAGATACGATGGAGACGTATCTGTGCCTTGCATTGCTTACATTATACATCTTATATGTCATCAGGGAGTATATGGGAATTATGCAATGCCATCTTCTTTAGCTAGGCATCATATACGTGAATCATGCAATGCCATCCTGTTTAGCCAGTCATCGTATATGTGAATTGTATCGTGCCATATTTTTTTTCCATAATGTATTCCATTTGTCAACAATGTTTATACATTCATCTACTCTTCCTGTGCATCAGCCATTTGAGTCGGTCATGGGAAAATCTGGAGTGAAAACAAGGTCTTCCGAGCGTCAGTGCTACTTGTCGATGCAGATTTCTTGCTGGTTACAGATAGCTCCTCAGACGAGGATTCACAGAGAGATGACCCGTCGTCCCCCCCCCCCCCCCCGAGGTGCATGCTCTAACTTGGCTGGGTTATATTGCTCATATCATGCATATGGTGTCTTGCATTGCCATGCCATCTGCTTAGATTAGACATGCTTTGTGTGAATGCCTCCTGTTTGCTTTCTATATCGGATATGTGAATTATGCAATGCCATGTTTTTCAGCCAATTATCATATATGTGAATTATGCACCGCCATGGAGCCGTGCATCATATATGTGAATTATCTCATGCCATCCTTTTTTTCATTACGTATGCCATTTGTCGACAATCTGTGTATATTGAACTACTCTTCATGTGTATCAGCCATTTGAGCTGGTTATGGAAAAATATGGAGTGAAAACAAGGTCTTCAGAGCAGGCAATGGTAACTGTTGAAGCATATATCTCGATGGTTACAGGGAGCTCCTCAGAGGAGGATTCAGAGACAGATGACCAGTCCTATATCCCACCTGAGGTGTATGCTCTAAGTTGCAATGTTTATATTTCTCATATGATGCATATGGTGTCTTGCATTTCTTAGTTTAGACATCATATGCACAATATTGAATTCTATCTGCTTAGTTTAGAGATCATACATGCGAAGTGCCACTGCTTAGTATATGAATCAATTATGTCAATTATATCATGCCATCATGTATACTTAGACAACATGTATGTGAATTATTTCATCCCAACCTATTTTAGAAAGACATCATATAGTTTTGTCATGTCATCCTGTTTAGGTACTCATCATATGTTGAATTATGCCATTATATCATGTTAAGTTATCCATCATATATCTGAAACTGTGTCATGCTATCCTGTTTAGTTAGGCATCATATATGTGAAATTGTGTCATCTTTGTCTGTTTGGTTAGACAACATATATGTGAATTACCACATCATCTATCATACAATGTCGGTATGTTCAATTTCTTTTCTTGTTTATCAGCCATTTGAATTGGAGGGGTGATGGCGTTATCTAAGGGAGCGAAAACCCGTTCTTCACAAAAGACAAGCTACCCGTCGATGCAGATAGAACCATGTTTGTCTTGGCCCACAAACTAGCCCCACCACACATAATCGAGACTCTTCCAGATTGCACACTTACACCGTTGGGCGGAAGAACCAGCTACTACCCATCTAACCGCAACCCCGGTGATAGTAACCCACTTATAGTTGACAAAGCACCATGTCCACCATAGAGTACCCCCACGAGCAATTTGTAAAGCTACTGCGGTGCCCAAAGCACGAAGACCACCACAATAACCCAAACTCCACATTTAAAGCGGAAGAGCAACTGTTCTCGTGTCGATTCCATAGCTATGGTCCATAATCCTTTCTTTGTTGCATCACCGTATTTACTCATACCAACTACTTTCGAATTTGAAGGATCCAATTGAAACTCCAATGGCGCAATAGGTATGTTTTAAACCTATTTCTTTAACTGGATTATTGTTATAACTTCTTGCTCTATGTTGATTTCAGTTTTAGTTGTATAATCAGTTATGTTCTCATGTGATGCACATTACAAGTGTTGCCAATGTTGTGTAGTTTCTCACACTTATATTCTGTCTATGCCGTTGTGTCTTAAAAATATGTGAGTTGAATTGTGTCTCTATCTTGATTAGGGAACATAAACTAGAATGATATGGACAATACGGTGACCATAGTACATAGATATATGTTTATTTCATGTTGTTATCCTGTCCGCCTTACTCTTGAATCCGGTTTACCAAAATGAGTTCCAGATACTACAAGCTAAACCTGTGATGTGTCTGCTTGTTTCTCTTGTAGTATGCAAATAGAATATTGGAGAAGAGCACCCCACTATGCAATGGTAGAGAAAGTAATGCAGATAAGGTTCAAGATAGTGAGGCAACCCTGTTGGTCTCCAAGAAAGGTGATAAAACTGATCTTTGTAGATAGTGAGAAAACCCCACAGTCCTGCGTTGATGTAGTGTTCGAGTTACTGGACAGTACCGCTGGCACAAGCTCTTCGAACTTCATTTGCCCGAATCACTTGACTTCTTGATATCGGCTACAAGCTGAAAGGCATCAGTCAGCTGTGTTGCGGCAAGAATTCGAAGGACTGAGGAAGTCCCAGCAGAATTCAGATGCGTACTTTCTTGTGCAACAACAAGCGCTCGAGGATTTAAGCGCCAAACAAGAAAAGGTTTATAAGCTTGCTAAGCATATTGCCTGCATTATGGGTACCCATGTAGCGACCCGACCCGAATGGGTCAAGTCTCTGTGCTTAAGTGTCATCCCTGGATCGGTATGCTGACACACAGAGTACTCGAGGATTTATAACAGAGGTAAATCACATGTATAAATAACGTAAATACTATTACCTCAATCCAAATAGCGGAACTAACAAGGTTGTGGATTCCCATCAACACCAATGGCAAAGTTGAGTGTAGAAATCGTAACCCTAACGTATCACTTACTAAATGCGTCGAAAAAGTGCGCAACATGAAACGTTGCAGCCAAAACGGGTCAATTGACACATGGAATATGCTGGCAATGTAACACATAGAGAGTAATGAAAGAACAAGCTATACTACATGCATATTTGGCTGGTGGAAAGCTCTATGGTTACAGTTTTTGCGTAAAGCCAATTTTTCCCTACTGCAAAGGAATAAATTTATTTAACTATCATGGTGGTTGTTAAACATTGAGAATGGTTGACAGCATTCTCAATCCCAATTAAAAGTACTCATTAAAACCCAACGAAGTTAATTAAAGTAACATGATGAGATCAATAGGATAATCCAAGAACTAGACACTCAAGATGTCCATAACCGGGGACACGGCTAACCATGATTAGTTTATACACTCTGCAGAGGTTTGTGCACTTTTCCCCACAAGACTCGATCTCCTCCGTTTGATTTCTCGCACTACATGGTGTTTGAGAAACGGATGACCGAGACATAGTCTTTCAGAAGCGCTAGCACCTTACATGTGGGTAGACCGTACCAACCTACAACCCCTACATCTGCTAGTCTACCCGTAAGAGTTCGCACAACTTAGTCAACTATGCTAGAGCCCATAGTAGCATGTGGCTGCACACGGAAGTTTCTAGCATGAAATAATTTCATGATCCCTTTGAGCCTGGGTGGCGGTCCGAAGAAATACAGGCAAGTCCTTATAGAAACCAGGTGCCTCAATCCACCCAGATGTGTGTTTTAGTTGCCACCTTAAACAAACCATTAATTTAACAATCTCACATCTGTCATGGATACACTCACCCAATCCACGTCTACTAGCATAGCATGGCATAACAAGCAAACGTAGAAGTAACTCCCAAGGGTTTAATAATAGAACAGGTAATTGGTACTACCTCAATCTACTTCCCATCCCACAATTTAATTAGATCCTAATCATGGAAGTGTTTGAGGATAGATCTAATGCATAAAAACTGGATAGTAGAAAAGGTATGATCAAAGTGTTACTTGCCTGCAATGTTGATGAAGATGATTAGCACTCAAAACTCTTGATAGGTCTACTCGTCACACTCCTGTCAATCTATCATAAGCAATCAATAGTAACCACACATAAGCAATCACTCAAAAGATCGGAGAGAACGAAGAAACAATTCGGAACACATCAAAACCAAGCAAATAACTCTTGCAACATAAAACAATTTCTAACAGTACCAAAATTATGTGAATTTGGCCTTATCAGAAAGTTTGGTCAAGAGCTTCGATTTGCAAAAAGAATCAACTAAATCGGAGTTACGAAACTCAAGTTATGATCAAACAAAGTTTAAATACAAATCTGTTTGAATTCAATTTTTTTTTTAAAACAAACAGAGAAATAATAATAAGACAAAATAAAATGAAAATATTATATAGGCATATAATATATCAAAATTTTCAGAAAAAGATTTCCTACAAGATGAACATTATTCTAGCTTCAAATAAAATACTCACAAATTCCAATAAAACAAAGAGTGCTTCTGTTCTAGAAAAATCCGATGAAAAGCTTTTTAAAAATACCAAAACGAATTCAAATTTATTTCTCTCCATTTTTCTGATGTAGGGAATCATGTTACCCTATTTTCCATATATTTTATTTTTGGAGAAAAATAATTTGAATTAGACTCAAATAACTCCAAATTGAAAATAAATTCAAAAGAACTTTGAATTTAATTCTTTTAAAACTCCCAACTCATATTTCATATGTTTTGAAGAAGTCATTTTATCTCCGCTCATGAAAATCATTGAGTTGCATAAAGTTTCAGAATTGGAAATATTTTCCAAATGAAATTCAAATATTTTCAACACCCCTTGTCATTTAAATAAATGGAAGAAATCATGTCATCTTCTCTCCCGGGTTTTGTGGTGAAAAAGAATTTGAATTCACGGAGATCATAAAAGGCAAAATGAAAGTTTGGGAAAGTCCTTTTATTCCCTCTCATTTAACTTTCAAAAAAGTTTCAAACTTCACTCATTTTCAGTCATTCAATCAAACAATCAATCAAAACTATCTATTTATTATAAAATTCCAAAATTTAGAATTTTGGGATGTTACAACCCAGGATATTGTTTCTTGAACTCTTCTGAAGTGGTTTCAGTTCTAGACTTGTTTTGCTGCGGTGTTTATATGCTGCTTTGTTCCCTATATTTGCACTGGTGGCAAAATTTGATGCCCAGTGGATGTAATATGTGTAATAGCCGTGATAGCCTAGCATAAGTTGCTTGCTTATTTATTTCCTTATTGTCTTGTTTATTTGTTTGCTTGTAGTCAGTGCAATTCTTTTTCCACGGTTTGCTAGTGTCGGATTTCGGGTTCTGGCAGACCCTTGATGTTCAAACACTGGGGTGCGCGCGGAGATCCAACCCTCCACCGTCTCGCACTTCGCCGAATCGCTGGGACCTAAACTACTAAACGGGACAGCACAAGAGACACAAGATTTATCTTTGGTTCAGGCCACCATTGTGGTGTAATACCCTACTCCGGTGTGTGTGGTGTGGTAGATTGCCTCTTGGGCTGATGAGGAACAATACAAGGAAGAACAGCCTCGCGAGGGTCATTCTTGGCGGGTGCGATGAACTGCTAGGTGGTGTTCAGTCGCTCTAGCTACTGGTTTCTTGATGAGGATTCCGATCTCATCCGGGGGCGGATCCCTCTGCCCTGGGGGTGGCTACTCCTATTTATAGGCGAAGGCCCTGGGCCTCTTCCCAAATATTGAGCGGGAAGGGCGCCAACAATTGGCCATTTTGAAGGGGAACAGCGGGTACACTTATCCTGACTAAAGTTGGTCCTCGCCGCCAAAGGCTCTGGTGATGACGCCTGCTTGGGCTCCACGATGACCCCTTCCAGCCGTTGGGGCTGGTCTTGGTCTTGTTGCACCAAAACGGATGCCTTTGCTTGATGCTCTCGCCTGCGCTTGCTCCCTTTGCACCAAAGAGGAAAGGAGGACATCATGGCCGGGCGCCCGACTGGCGCCCTTGGTCGTCATGGCTTGCGTCATGGGCACCTCGCGAGGTACCCTGCCTTGAACTCTAGGCCTCCTCATGAGCCAGCCTGACGAGGTCGTGCCTGAGGAAGCTCCTTGTCGTCCGCCCCGCGAGGCTTGGCCCCTCGCGAGGGTCTTGAGCTTGCGTTGATGAAGATGGGCTGTCCTGGGCCTCCTTTGAGCCACGCTGCAGGCCGCAGGCAGGCAAGTCTAGGGACCTCCGTTCCCAGAACGCCGATAGTAGCCCCCGGGCCCACGGCACGCCCAAACTTGGCCGAGCAGAGAGGCGAAAGGGCAAGTCTTGCGTCATGAGCCCCTAACAGCCTGCGGCCTTGGGTGCCAGCGTGGCGGTTGATTGGGCGATGGCGGCCTGTTCCCCCACGCCTCCTTATTTCGTGCCTTGCTAGGCAGACACGCTGCTGTACACATCCATTCCCCTCTCTGCTGCTCGTGCGCCCCTGTCCTTCCCCCTCTCGAACTCCAGCTTCCATTTTCAATCCAATCTCGAATCTCCCCCCCTTTCAATCGCCATGGCTCCGACGAAGAAGGGGAAAGGGAAGAAACCTGTGCCTCCGCCTCGCTCGCCGCCGCCGGCGGCCCCCGCCGTCGACCCGTCGATCATACTCAATCTAGAGGGCTTGGGCAAGGTTAGTTCGGCTCTGGCCACCACCTTCAACGAATGCGGGAGGACGACGGCCTGGCCCGCGTCCCACTTCTCCATCGGCTGTGATAGTCACCGAGGTCCGGTATTTTCTTTGGCGCCACGTAGGCGAGGCTGGTTCCCCCTTTATATGATTTCTTCAATGCCGTGCTTTCCCACTATCAGATCCACATGATGCATCTGGGTCCTGAGTCCATCACTCTCCTCTCGGTCTTCGCCTTCGTTTGTGAGGCAATGATGGGCATCCTTCCTTCGGTTGCCTTGCTGCGCCACTTCTTCTCTCTGCACCTTGTCGACCCCACCCAATGCTCGGCGTGCGTGAGCTTCGTCGCCGCGCCCGAGACAGCGGCCTCAGGGATTGACTTCAGCCTGCCTCCGCCCGCGGCTGAGTTCCGCGAGAGGTGGTTGTACGTGGATGTGGGGTGCCCAGCCCCCTGCTATCGGAGCCAACCTACTTTCTTGTCCCCAATTCAGGCTGGGTCCAGGAGACGCTTTCAAGCCCTCGGCTCATCTTTGTCTGGCACCGCTTCGCGTTCCTGAGGTCGCTTGCTGTGACAGCGCCCAAGGTGGTGAAGGAGTTCTGATGTGCGGTTGCTCCTCTCCAACGCCATTCCCACGGATGTGGGCCTTCAGCGAACTGGTGATCGTATGAGGCTCCAGAAGAAGACTGGCGCTGGCGCTAAGGAAAGTGCTCCTGGTCTGTTGGCGACCCCAACCCGGTGGCATCCGGCATGGAGGGCCTTGCTGTACCTCTGCCGAGCAGGGGTGATTTTGTGAACCGGATGCCTATCTTCGATGAATGGGGCGCGCCCATGGTCTCGAGGGCCTCGCGAGAATCCAATGATGGTGGCAGCCCTTCCAGTCGGCCAAGGCGGCTCCTCCTCAAGTGGCGGAGCAGGGAGGCACGAGCCGCCAGAGGCTGAAGGGACCCCCGCCGGGGTGACAGCGCCGGGCGACGCTCATGAGGGAGCATCTCCTGAGGCCCACGCCACCGTGGCTGAGGGCGGCAGGCAGCGGCTGAGGCTCCCGAGGCCCCAGCCGCTTCTCTTGGTGAGGCGACCAGCAGCTTGCGTCAGTTGGGTGCCCCTGATGCAGGTCGCCTTGGTGCTTCTCCCTCGTCGCAAGCTGACCCCTGCACTCAAATCTTGGGTCGCTTTCGCGTGGACTTTGAGGCCCTCCGGAAGAGAAGGGAGGCCCTGGGCGATGATTACCCTTGTCGCCTGCTGAAGCGCAGGAAGTACTTCGCCACTGATGAGTAAGCCTTTTCCTTCTCCAGCTCCTGATCCTCCTGCTGCTTGTACTGATCCTTGCCCTGCAGGCCCCTTCCTGCCGAGTTCACGGAGACGGGTGAAGAGCCGTCCCCCTTGGCTTCGCCCTCTTTCCCGTCCTTGAGCGCTCCGAGCAGTGGAGCCCTTGTGGTGAGGGCGACCGAGGAGGCGAACCGTCCGGCGCGCATCGTGGCCTGCGGCGCCTCGCGACCCTTCTTCGCGAGCCTTCTCGTGGCATAGCTTCTTTGCCGTGGGCTTCTCGCTGGTCGTGGACGGCGATTGGCCGGGCGCTTCTTGCGCTCTACGTGCTGGGATGGGCTGGCTCGGGCGGGCTTCCGCGCGGCGTGCCCGGCCGTCAGCGTGGGTGCCAGCCCCGGCCCCCCCGAGGAGGAGCGCTAACTCGTGGGCCCCGTCGCGTGGTTGGGGCAGGTGATGGTGTGGAAGACGTGCCCGAGCGCGCTCGGGAGCGTCGCGCTCTTCGCCAAGGATTCCTTCGAAGGGCGGCTGATGCGGTGAGCCTGCTCGGTGACACTGCGCGGGCTCCCTTTGCACCAAAGAGGAAAGGAGGACACTGCGCGGGCTGGCGCCCGACTGGCGCCCTTGGTCGTCATGGCTTGCGTCATGGGCACCTCGCGAGGTACCCTGCCTTGAACTCTCCGCCTCCTCATGAGCCAGCCTGACGAGGCCGTGCCCGAGGAAGCTCCTTGTCGTCCGCCCCACGAGGCTTGGCCCCTCGCGAGGGTCTTGAGCTTGCGTTGATGAAGATGGGCTGTCCTGGGCCTCCTTTGAGCCACGCCGCAGGCCGCAGGCAGGCAAGTCTGGGGACCCCCGTTCCTCGAACGCCGACGGCTAGTGGCTGCAATAACCTATTTTTTAAAACTAGGCCACAATAACCATGGGCTAATATTTACTATAGTGACACTGGGCCTCCTACGGTCCGTAGAAATAGTGGGCCTTCTACGGGTCATAGAAACAGTAGGCCTTCTATGGGCCGCAGAAACAATGGGCCATCTACGGGCCGTAGAAACAATGGGCCTTTTACGGGCCGTGTCATCAATGGGCCTTATACGGGCCGTATGATCGATTGGCCAAACATGGGCCAATAACAGGCCGCATTATGGACGTAAATGGCTAGAGTTGGAATCGTCCGTTCATGGGCCGGCCATAACGGGCCATCGTTAATAGGTCGTATTTGATGATGCTATGAAAACGGCCCAACGTATTAAGGGACCGCAAACGGGCCGACTGTAACCACGGGCTGAATTTGGCCCACAAGCAGAAAATGACACTAACGGGCCGTAAGTAAACGAATGCTGGAAATGAGTCCAAGAATAAATGGGCTCTGAGAAGGCCGAAAGATATCATGGGCGGGAAACGGCCCAACGGAATAACGGGCCGTTAATGGGTATAAAGTGATACTCTTTTTATTACGGGCCAGTTTCACCACGGGCCGTTAATGGGTGTAAAAGTGATACACTGTTCATTACGGGCTAGTTTCACCACAGGCCATTAATAGGCCAAGAGTTACATAGGGCCTCATATGGGCCGAAAGACGTCATGGGCCATACATGGGCCAGAAGTGAAAACAGGCTGGAATCATATTGGATGGCCCAGATGACACTACTGGGCCTAATTCGGATAGGGCGTAACGGGCCTTGGGTTAGCGGGCTGTAAATGGGCTATATGCGAACAGGCCGTTAACAGGCTTTCCATGGGCTGGCCCACCACCTTTTGACCAAGTCAAACGGGCCGGCCTTTTCACAGGAATGGGCCTGTGTTGGGCCGTGCCACGTGTCGACGTATCATAGGCGCTTACATCCAATGAGTGGATGACATCTATCCCAACGATGAGCCGACACGTGTTTCCTCCGACCAATGATGATTTTACATGGAAAATCCCCATTGGTCGAGGGCTGATAACGGGTTATCGGATCCAAAACCCGACCTGATAGCTTAACGACGTTCCGTTACGATGGATGCCACGTGTCGGTCACCCTTGACGAAATCACCTCTGTGACGCGCAATTTATCGTCATGGAAGTGTACACTTCCATGATGATAATTTGGGTAATGTCATGGAACACTTCTCTGACGGCACATGTATGACTATCTTGATTCTGTCATAAATTTGTCATGGATGTACATGCATGACAAAAATCGCGACCTACTGTGACAAACACGTATCATCACGGAAGTGTATTTTTTTGTAGTGACATCAAGATCGTGCCAAATCAAGAACACGAGAGAGAGAGAGAGAGATCAAACACATAGCTACTGGTACATACCCTCAGCCCCGAGGGTGAAGTACTCCCTCCTCGTCATGGAGAGCCTCGGGATGATGAAGATGGCCACGGTGAGGTTCCCCCTCTGGCAGGGTGCCGGAACAGGGTCCCGATTGGTTTTTGGTGGCTACAGAGGCTTGCGGCGGCGGAACTCCCGATCTATTCTGTTTTCCGGTCGTTTTTAGGGTATATGGGTATATATAGGAGGAAGAAGTACGTCAGGGGAGCCACGAGGGGCCCACGAGGGTGGAGGGCGCGCCCTAGGGGGGGTGGGCGCGCCCCCTACCTCGTGGCTTCCTTGTTTCTTTCTTGACGTGGACTCCAAGTCTCCCGGGTTGCTTTCCTTCTAAAAATAACTTCTCCAGAAGGTTTCATTTCGTTTCGACTCCGTTTGATATTCCTTTTCTTCGAAACACTGAAACAAGGGAAAAAACAGGAACTGGCACTGGGCTCTGGGTTAATAGGTTAGTCCCAAAAGTAATATAAAAGTGTGTAATAAAGCCCATAACCATCCAAAACAAGTAATATAATAGCATGGAACAATCGAAAATTATAGATACGTTGGAGACGTATCAGCATCCCCAAGCTTAATTCCTGCTCGTCCTCGAGTAGGTAAATGATAAAAGAAAGTATTTTTGATGTGGAATGCTAGTTGGCATAATTTCAATGTAATTTTTCTTACTTGTAGTATGAATATTCAGATCCGAAAGATTCAAGATAAAAGTTCAATATTGACATAGAAATAATAATACTTCAAGCATACTAACTAAGCAATTATGTCCTCTCAAAATAACATGGCCAAAGAAAGTTCATCCCTACAAAATCATATAGTTTAGTCATGGCCCATTTTCATCACACAAGAATGCTCTCATCATGCACAACCCCGATGACAAGCCAAGCAATTGTTTCATACTTTAGTAATCTCAAACCTATAAACTTTCACGCAATACATGAGCGCGAGCCATGGATATAGCACTATGGGTGGAATATAATATAATGATGGGGGTTATGTGGAGAAGACAAAAAGGAGAAAGTCTCACATCAATGAGGCTAATCAATGAGCTATGGAGATGCCCATCGATTGATGTTAATGCAAGGAGTAGGGATTGCCATGCAACGGATGCACTAGAGCTATAAATGTATGAAAGCTCAACAAAAAGAAACTAAGTGGGTGTGCATCCAACTTGCTTGCTCACGAAGACCTAGGGCACTTGAGGAGGCCCATTGTTGGAATATACAAACCAAGTTCTATAATGAAAAATTCCCACTAGTATATGAAAGTGACAAAACAAGAGACTCTCTATCATGAAGATTATGGTGCTACTTTGAAGCACAAGTGTGGCAAAGGATAGTAGCATTATCCCTTCTCTCTTTTTCCCTCATTTTTTTGGGCCTTCCTTTTTTATGGCCTTTCTCTTTTTTTATGGCCTTTCTCTTTTTTTATGCCCTTTCTCTTTTTTATGGCCTTTCTCTTTTTTTATTCCTCACTTGGGACAATGCACTAGAAAATGATGATCATCACACTTCTATTTATTTACAACTCAATGATTACAACTCGATACTAGAACAAAATATGACTCTATATCAATGCCTCCGTGATGTACCGGGATATGCAATGAACCAAGAGTGACATGTATGAAAGAATTATGAACGGTGGCTTTGCCACAAATACGATGTCAACTACATGATCATGCTAAGCAATATGACAATGATGAACATGTCATGATGGAATGGTGGAAAGTTGCATGGCAATATATCTCGGAATGGCTATGGAAATGCCATAATAGGTAGGTATGGTGGCTGTTTTGAGGAAGATATAAGGACGTTTATGTGTGAAAGAGCGTATCATATCACGGGGGTTGGATGCACCGGCGAAGTTTGCACCAACTCTCAATGTGAGAAAGGGCAATGCACGGTACCGAAGAGGCTAGCAATGATGGAAAGGTGAGAGTGCGTATAATCCATGGACTCAACATTAGTCATAAAGAACTCACATACTTATTGCAAAAGTCTACAAGTCATCAAAAACCAAGCACTACGCGCATGATCCTAGGGGGATAGATTGGTAGGAAAAGACCATCGCTCGTCCCCGACTGCCACTCATAAGGAGAAAATCAAAGAACACCTCATGTTTCAAATTTGTTACATAACGTTTACCATACGTGCATGCTATGGGACTTGCAAACTTCAACACAAGTATTTCTCAAATTCACAACTACTCAACTAGCACAACTTTAATATCACTACCTCCATATCTCAAAAACAATCATCAAGCATCAAACTTCTCTTAGTATTCAAAACACTCATAAGAAAGTTTTTACTAATCTTGAATACTTAGCATATTAGGATTATTTAAGAAAATTACCATGCTATTTAAGACTCTCAAAATAATATAAGTTAAGCATGAGAGTTCATCTATTTCTACAAAATAAAACCACCGCCGTGCTCTAAAAGATATAAGTGAAGCACTAGAGCAACAACAAACTCTCTGAAAGATATAAGTGAAGATCAATGAGAGTCGAATAATTATGCAACTATGTAAAGACTCTCTAACATTTAAGAATTTCAGATCTTGGTACTTTATTCAAACAGCAAGCAAAAAAAAATGACGCTCCAAGCAAAACACATATCATGTGGTGAATAAAAAAATAGCTCCAAGTAAAGTTACCAATGAACGAAGACGAAAGAGGGGATGCCATCCGGGGCATCCCCAAGCTTAGGCTCTTGGTTATCGTTGAATATTACCTTGGGGTGCCTTGGGCATCCCCAAGCTTAGGCTCTTGCCACTCCTTATTCCATAGTCCATCGAATCTTTACCCAAAACTTGAAAACTTCACAACACAAAACATAACGTAAAACTCGTAAGCTCCGTTAGCGAAAGAAAACAAAACACCACTTAAAGGTACTGTAATGAACTCATTATTTATTTATATTGGTGTTAAACCTACTGTATTCCAACTTCTCTATGATTTATAAACTATTTTACTAGCCATAGATTCATCAAAATAAGCAAACAACACACGAAAAACAGAATCTGTCAAAAACAGAACAGTCTGTAGTAATCTGTAAGTAACGCAAACTTCTGGAACTCCAAAAATTATAAAATAAATTGGTGGACCTGAGGAATTTGTCTAGTAATCATCTTCAAAAAGAATCAACTAAATAGCGCTCTCCAGTAAAAAGTTTTAGCTAATCTCTTGAGCGCTAAAGTTTCTGTTTTTTACAGCATGATCATAAAGACTTCACGCAAGTCTTCCCAAAGGTTCTACTTGGCACAAACACTAATTAAAACACAAAACCACATCTAAACAGAAGCTAGATGGATTATTAATTCCTAAACAGAACCAAAAAGCAAGAAACTAAAATAAAATTGGGTTGCCTCCCAACAAGCGCTAACGTTTAACGCCCCTAGCTAGGCATGATGATTTCAATGATGCTCACATAAAAGATAGGAATTGGAACATAAAGAGAGCATCATGAAGAATATGACTAGCACATTTAAGTCTAACCCACTTGCTATGCATAGGGATTTTGTGAGCAAACAACTTACGGGAACAATAATCAACTAGCATAGGAAGGCAAAACAAGCATAACTTTACAACTTTAAGCACTAAACAAGCATAACTTTACAACTTTACCTCTTCCAAGATAGTGGATACATCACTAAATAGAGTCATGACCTCTCCAAATCCACTTTCATAAATATTATAAGATTCAACATCCTCCAAAATAGTGGGATCATTACTTACTAAAGTTGACACTCTTACAAACCCACTTTCATAAATATAATCATCATAAGTAGAAGGCTTGCTATCATCATAACAACTTTGCATATCGAAACTTGAGATGCTAAAAATATCATCTCCATTAAACATAGCATCCCCAAGCTTGGGACAAACATTAATTGCAGCAAATATATTATCAAATATGTCATCCTCATTAAACATAGCTTCCCCAAGCTTGGGCCTTTTCATATCATAAGCATAATCACTCTCATCATTGATAGTATGGATAGCACCAATAGTATAGCAATTATCATATTCTTCCAAGAAAGTGCCAAAACGATTTTCAAGATCATAAGAAGTACCATTATCTTCCCAATCATAATCATCACAACAAGAAATAGGCATAACGAGATCATCATCAAGTGCATCATCTTCCATAATTATTTTTGATTCATTTTCATGATGCACAGCAATAATAGGAGCAACATTATTTGGGAGAGATATCTTTTTACCTCTCTTCCTTTTTCTTTTCTTCTTCTTCACCACATCATATGTGGGTTCAATCCTATTTTTGGATCTCCTTATTAATGAGATTGGTTGAATAGAAGGCTCCTCCTCGTTACCTGATTCATCATAAGAAATAATAGGAGGATATTGGGAAGTCTCTTCCCTTTCGTTAGCATTCTCTTCATCTTCTATTTGTTTTATTTTCTTTATGTAATTGGCAATATAAGGATTTTTCAATGCAATTCACCGCACAATACATATAAATCTTCTCTAGATCAAAATCAAGAAATCTATCAAGATTAAACTTTGGAATACCCTCAGTTATACGTTTCATTTCTTCATAACCCAAAAGAAGACTAAGCTCTTTATGATGCTCAAGAGTAATCAAGTTATCGCAATTTTTGGACACGACCTGATCATGAAACAAATAGCATTGGAGCTCTAAATGACCATGTTCATTGCAAAGTTCACAAGGGGCACGATAAATATTGAATCTTTCAGCGCAATCATCTAGCCTTTCTTGAAACAATTTAGTTTCTAAGTACTTATGCCTCTTGCAATATCTATCTTCCCTATTTGGTGTGTACTTACAAACCCAATGCACTCCACAAAAATTGACATGTTTATAAGAGATATTTTCATCATGACTAGTGAAATCATAATTAGTACCATGGATATTCAAGGAGTTCATACTAACAACTTTGCAATCATGCTCATCATTCAAAGATTTAGTGCCAAACATTTTAATGCATTCTTTGTCACGCATCAAATTGTCTACCACCCAAATTTTTTTGGAATTTTTTGATTTTTTTAGTATTTATTTTGATTTTTTTCGTGAGCACAGGTGCGGATGAGCTCGGGCTCAGATTCGAATTTTCCCATAAGATCCAACTATAATAGAAAAGCTCGCGATACATCAAGATCGTGCCAAATCAAGAACACGAGAGAGAGAGAGAGAGAGAGAGAGAGAGAGAGAGATCAAACACATAGCTACTGGTACATACCCTCAGCCCTGAGGGTGAACTACTCCCTACTGTCATGGAGAGCGCCGGATGATGAAAATGGCCACAGGTGAGGGTTCCCCCCTCGTGAAGTCTTTGGAACAGGTCCCGATTGGTTTTTGGTGGCTACAGAGGCTTGTGGCGGCGGAACTCCCGATCTATTCTGTTTTCCGATCGTTTTAGGGTATATGGGTATATATAGGAGGAAGAAGTACGTCATGGGAGCCACGAGGGGCCCATGAGGGCGGAGGGCGCGCCCTAGGGGCGGTGGGGGCGCCCCCCTACCTCGTGGCTTCCTTGTTTCTTTCTTGACGTGGAATCCAAGTCTCCAGGGTTGCTTTCCTTCTAAAAATAACTTCTCCAGAAGGTTTCATTCCGTTTCGACTCCGTTTGATATTCCTTTTCTTCGAAACACTGAAACAAGGGGAAAAACAGGAACTGGCACTGGGCTCTGGGTTAATAGGTTAGTCCCAAAAGTAATATAAAAGTGTTTAATAAAGCCCATAACCATCCAAAACAGATAATATAATATCATGGAACAATCAAAAATTATAGATACGTTGGAGACGTATCAATAGGCATTTCTTGACGTCTACTAATATTACCAATTCTTTGACATTCATCACATGATAAGACAAACTTACGAGCATCCTTGAAGAGAGTAGGCCAATAAAAACCGAATTGCAATACCTTATGTGCAGTTCTATCTCCAGCGTGGTGCCCTCCGTAAGCCTCGGAGTGACACTTGCGTAGGATCTGTTCCTGTTCATGCTCAGGCACACAACATCTAATGACACCATCTACTCCTTATTTATAAAGATGTGGGTCATCCCAAAAGTAATGTCTCAAATCATAGAAAAACTTTTTGTTTTGCTGGTATGTGAAACTAGGTGGTATAAATTTAGCAACAATGTAATTAGCATAATCAGCATACCATGGAGTGCTACGAGAAGCATTTATAACGTTTAATTGCTCATCAGGAAAGCTATCATCAATAGGTAGTGGGTCATCAAGAACATTTTCTAACCTAGACAAATTATGCGCAGCAGGGTTCTCAGCTCCCTTTCTATCAATAATATGCAAATCAAATTCTTGTAGCAAGAGAACCCATCTAATAAATCTAAGTTTAGCATCTTCTTTTCCATAAGATATTTAATAGCAGCATGATCGGTGTGAATAGTTACTTTAGAATCAACGATATAAGATCTAAACTTATCACAAGAAAATACAACTGCTAAGAATTCTTTTTCGGTAGTAGCATAATTTCTCTGGGCATTGTCTAGAGTTTTAATTTCTTATCAACTCTTTGCCCTAGAACAGCACTTACAGCATAATCACTAGCATCACACATTATTTCAAAAGGTAAATTCCAATCAGGTGGCTGAACAATAGATGCAGAAATCAATGCTTTCTTAAGTATTTCAAATGCTTCTACACAACCATCATCAAAGACAAATGGTATATCTTTTTGTAATAAATTAGTCAGAGGCCGAGAGATTTTTGAGAAGTCCTTAATGAACCTCCTATAAAACCCGGCTTGACCAAGGAAACTTCTTATACCTTTGATGTCCTTGGGACACGACATCTTTTCAATAGCATCCACCTTGGCTTTATCAACTTCAATACCTCTTTCAGAAATTTTATGCCCCAAGACAATACCTTCATTAACCATAAAATGGCACTTTTCCCAATTCAAGACAAGATTAGTTTCCTCACATCTCTGCAAAACTCAATCAAGGTTGTTTAAGCAATCATCAAAAGAGGATCCATAGACGGAGAAATCATCCATGAAAACCTCACAAATCTTTTCACAAAAGTCAGAGAATATAGCCATCATGCATCTTTGAAAGGTAGCAGGTGCATTACATAAACCAAAAGGCATACGTCTATAAGCAAAAGTACCAAAAGGGCAAGTAAAAGTGGTCTTAGCTTGATCATCAGCTGACACAGGTATTTGAGAGAAACTAGAATAACCATCTAGAAAGCAAAAGTGTGTATGTTTGGATAATCTTTCTAGCATTTTATCAATAAAAGGTAAGGGGTAATGATCTTTTTTAGTAGCTTTATTTAATTTGCGGAAATCAATTACCATCCTATAACCTGTAATAATTCTTTAAGAATCAATTCATCTTTATCATTAGGAACGACAGTAATACCTCCCTTCTTAGGGACACAATGGACAGGACTTACCCACTGACTATCAGCAACGGGATAAATTATACCTGCCTCAAGGAGCTTTAGTATTTCTTTTCTTACCACTTCTTTCATCTTAGGATTCAGCCGTCGTTGATGATCAATAACTGGTTTGGCATCTTTCTACAAATTTATTTTATGTTGACATAGAGTGGGACTAATGCCCTTAAGATCATCAAGAGTATAACCAATAGCAGCACGGTGCTTCTTAGAGTTTTCAATAATTTTTCTTCCTCCTTCTCTGAAAGGTTAGCACTAATAATAATAGGATATATCTTCTTTTCATCAAAATAAGCATATTTAAGAGTATCAGGCAATGGTTTAAGCTCAAACACGGGATCACCCTTGGGTGGACGAGGATCCCCTAGGATTTCAATAGGTAAGTTGTTTTTCAGAATAGGTCCTTGTTTAAAGAACACTTCATCTATTTCCCTTCGTTCATTCATAAACATCTCATTTTCATGGTCTAGCAAATATTGTTCTAAATGATCACTAGGAGGCACGGCAATAGAAGCAAGACCGATAATTTCATCTTTACTAGGCAATTCCTCTTCACGGTGTTGTCTACGAAATTTAGAGAAATTAAACTCATGAGGCATATCACCTAGACCAATAGTAACAACATCTTTTTCGCATTCTATCTTAGCATTAACAGTGTTCAAGAAGGGTCTACCAAATATAATGGGACAAAAGCTATCTTGTGGGGAACCAAGAACAAGAAAATCAGCAGGATATTTAGTTTTTCCACACAAGACTTCAACATCTCTAACAATTCCCATTGGTGAAATAGTATCTCTATTAGCAAGTTTAATTGTAACATCAATTTCTTCTAACTCAGCAGGTGCGGTATCATGCATATTTTTTTTGTATAAGTCAATAGGTATTGCACTAGCACTAGCACCCATGTCACATAAGCCATGATAACAATGATCTCCTATTTTAACAGTAATAACAGGCATGCCTACCGCAGGTCTATGTTTATCTTTAGCACAAGGTTTAGCAATTCTAGCAGTTTCATCATAGAAATAAATAACATGCCCATCAATATTATCAGCCAAAAGATCTTTAACGATAGCAATATTAGGTTCAACTTTAACTTGCTCAGGAGGTGTATAAGTTCTAATATTGCTTTTACGAACCACAGTTGAAGCTTTAGCATGATCCTTTATTCTAACAGGGAAAGGTGGTTTCTCAACATAAGCAGTAGGAACAATAGGATCATTATAAGTGATAGTCTTTTCTTCAACATAAGCAGTAGGAACAATAGGATCTTTATTCTAACAGGGAAAGGTGGTTTCTCAACATAAGCAGTAGGAACAATAGGATCATTATAAGTGATAGTCTTTTCTTCAACTTTAATAGGTGCAGCTACTTTTACTTCTATGGGAGGATGATATTTAAACCACTTCTCCTTAGGGAAATCAACATGAGTAGCAAAAGATTCACAGAAAGAAGCTACTATCTCAGAGTCAAGTCCATATTTAGTGCTAAATTTACGGAAAACATCGGTATCCATAAAAGATTTAACACAATCAAACTTAGGTGTCATGCCTGACTCTTACCTTCGTCGAGGTCCCAATCTTCAGAGTTGTGTTTAATTCTTTCCAATAAATCCCATTTGAATTCAATAGTCTTCATCATAAAATAGCCAACACAAGAAGTATCGAGCATGGTGCGATTGTTATCAGAAAGCCGAGCATAAATTTTTTGAATAATCATTTCTCTTGAAATCTCATGATTGGGGCATGAATATAGCATTGATTTAAGCCTCCCCCAAGCTTGAGCGATGCTTTCTCCTTCGCGAGGCTAAAAATTATATATATAATTACGATCACGATGAACAAGATGCATAGGATAAAACTTCTGATGAAATTCCAATTTCAATCGTTTGTAGTTCCATGATCCCATATCATCACATAGCCTATACCATGTCAATGCATCTCACTTCAAAGATAAAGGGAAGACCTTCTTCTTGATAACATCATCGGGCATACCTGCAAGCTTAAATAATCCACAAACTTCATCCACATATATTAGGTGCTCATCAAGATGTAATGTTCCATCTCCTACAAAAGGATTAGCTAGCAGTTTTTCTACCATACCCGAAGGAATTTCAAAGTAGACATTTTCATTTTCAGTAGGTTTAGTAGGTTGGGGAGAAACTCTGTGCTCTACTGGTCGAGGTGAAGATACCTCGAACAAGCCCCTCAGAGGATTACTTTCCATAGTAACAAGTGACAGTAAATTTCAGCACACTATATAAATTTTTCCTTACCAAATTCCACCTACCAAAGACGCTTCACTCCCGGCAGCGGTGCGGAAAAGAGTCTTGATGACCCACAAGTATAGGGGATCTATCGTAGTCCTTTCGATAAGTAAGAGTGTCGAACCCAACAAGGAGCAGAAGGAAATGATAAGCGGTTTTCAGCAAGGTATTTTCTGCAAGCACTGAAATTATAGGTAACAGATAGTTTTGAGATAAGATAATTTGTAACGAGCAACAAGTAACAAAAGTAAATAAAGTGCAGCAAGGCGGCCCAATCCTTATTGTAGCAAAGGACAAGCCTGGACAAACTCTTATATAGAGAAAAGCACTCCCGAGGACACATGGGAATTATCGTCAAGCTAGTTTTCATCACGTTCATATGATTCGCGTTCGGTACTTTGATAATTTGATATGTGGGTGGACCGGTGCTTGGGTGCTGTCCTTACTTGGGAAAGCATCCCACTTATGATTAACCCCTATTGCAAGCATCCGCAACTACAAAAGAAGTATTAAGGTAAACCTAACCATAGCATGAAACAAGTGGATCCAAATCAGCCCCTTACGAAGCAACGCATAAACTAGGGTTTAAGCTTATGTCACTCTAGCAACCCATCATCTCTTATTACTTCCCAGTGCCTTCCTCTAGGCCCAAATAATGGTGAAGTGTCATGTAGTCGACGTTCACATATCACCACTAGAGGAGAGACAACATACATCTCATCAAAATATCGAACGAATACCAAATTCACATGACTACTAATAGCAAGACTTCTCCCATGTCCTCAGGAACAAACGTAACTACTCAAAAAGCATATTCATGTTCATAATCAGAGGAGTATTAATATGCATGAAGGATCTGAACATATGATCTTCCACCAAATAAACCAACTAGCATCAACTACAAGGAGTAATCAACACTACTAGCAACCTACAGGTACTAGTTCCAGACTTAGAGACAAGAATTGGATACAAGAGATGAACTAGGGTTTGAGAGGAGATGGTGCTGGTGAAGATGTTGATGGAGATTGGCCCTCTCCTGATGAGAGGAGCGTTGGTGATGACGATGGCGATGATTTTCCCCTCCCGGAAGTGTCCCAGCGAACAGCTCATAAAGCCCTAGATTGGTTCCGCCAAGGTTCCGCCTCGTGGCGGCGGAGTCTCGTCCCGAAAGCTTGCTTCTTATTTTTCTTCGGACGAAAGACTTCATATAGCAGAAGATGGCCACTGGAGGGCCACCAGGGGGCCCACGAGGGCGGGGGGCGCGCCCAGGCGGGTAGGGCGCGCCCCCCGCCCTCGTGCCTGGTGGGTGGCCCCCCTCTGTTATTTCTTCCGCTCAATATTTTTTATATATTCTGAAAATAACTTCCGTGGAGTTTCAGGACTTTTGAGTTGTGCAGAATAGGTCTCTAATATTTGCTCCTTTTCTAGCCCAGAATTCCAGCTGCCGGCATTCTCCCTCTTCATGTAAACCTTGTAAAATAGGAGAGAATAGGCATAAGTATTGTGACATAATGTGTAATAACAACCCATAATGCAATAAATATTGATATAAAAGCATGATGCAAAATGGACGTATCAGTCTTCGCGATTCAACCGATCCAAGTACCGAACGTACGGCACCTCCGTGTTCAGCACACGTTCAGCACGATGGCGTCCCTCGATCTCTTGATCCAATTGAGGACGAGGGAGAGTTCCATCAGCATGACGGCATGGCGACGGTGATGATGAAGCTACCGGCGCAGGGCTTCGCCTAAGCACTACGACGATATGGCGGTGGTAAATTATGGAGGGGGGCTCTACACACAGCTAAGAGAAGACTTGGTGTGTATTGGGGTGCCCCTTACCCCCGTATATAAAGGAGGGATGAGTAGGCCGACGGCCAGGGAGGTGGCGCGCCATAGGATTAGTCCAACTAGGATTCCCAATCCTAGTTGGAGTCTCCTTCCTTTTCCAAGAGGGAGAGAGAGGGAAGGAGGAAGAGGGGAGAAGGAAAGAGGAGGCACCGCCTCCCTCCCTAGTCCAATTCGGACTGGCCATGGGGGGCGCGGCCTCCCTTGTGTCCCTCCTCTCCTTTCCACTAAGGCCCATGAAGGTCCATGAACTTCTCGAGGGGGGGGGGGGTTCCGGTAACCCCCGGTACTCCGTAACAACCTGAACCATTCCGGTGTCCGAATGTAACCTTCCAATATATGAATCTTTACCTCTCGACCATTTAGAGACTCCTCGTCATGTCCATGATCTCATCCGGGATTCCGAACAATCTTCGGTCATCAAATCACATAACTCATAATATAAATCGTCATCTAACGTTAAGCGTGCGGACCCTACGGGTTTGAGAACTATGTAGACATGACCGAGACAGATCTCCGGTCAATGACCAATAGCGGAACCTGGATGCTCATATTGGCTCCTACATATTCTATGAATATCTTTATCGGTCAAACCGCATAACAACGTACGTTGTTCCCTTTGCCATTGGTATGTTACTTGCCCGAGATTCGATCATCGGTATCATCATACCTGGTTCAATCTCGTTACCGGCAAGTCTCTTTACTCGTTCCGTAATGCATCATCCCGCAACTAATTCATTAGTCACATTGCTTGCAAGGCTTATAGTAATGTGCATTACCGAGAGGGCCCAGAGATACCTCTTTGATACGCGGAGTGACAAATCCTAATCTCGATCTATGCCAACTCAACAAACACCATCGGAGACTCCAGTACAACATCTTTATAATCACCCAGTTACGTTGTGACGTTCGATAGCACACAAAGTGTTCCTCCGGTATTCGGGAGTTTCATAATCTCAGAGTCACAGGAACATGTATAAGTCATGAAGAAAACAATAGCAATAAAACTAAAAGATCATTATGCTAACGGATGGGTCTTTTCCATCACATCATTCTCTAATGATGTGATCCTTTTCATCAAATGAAAACACATGTCCATGGCTAGGAAACTTAACCATCTTTGATTAACGAGCTAGTCTAGTAGAGGCATACTAGGGACACTCTATTTGTCTATGTATTCACACATGTACTAAGTTTCTGGTTAATACAATTCTAGCATGAATAATAAACATTTATCATGATATAAGGAAATATAAATAACATCTTTATTATTGCCTCTAGGGCATATTTCCTTCAGTCTCCCACTTGCACTAGAGTCAATAATCTAGATTACATAGTAATGATTCTAACACCCATGGAGTCTTGGTGCTGATCATGTTTTGCTCGTGAGAGAGGCTTAGTCAATGGTTCTGCAACATTCAGATCCGTATGTATCTTGAAAATTTCTATGTCTCCCTCCTTGACTTGATCACAGATGGAATTGAAGCGTCTCTTGATGTGTTTGGTTCTCTTGTAAAATCTGGATTCCTTCGCCAAGGCAATTTCTCCAGTATTGTCACAAAAGATTTTCGTTGGACCCGATGCACTAGGTATGTCACCTAGATCGGATATGAACTCCTTCATCCAGACTCCTTCATTTGCTTCTTCTTAAGCACCTATGTACTCCGCTTCACACGTAGATCCTGCCACGACGCTCTGCTTGGAACTGCACCAACTGAGAGCTCCACCATTCAATATAAATACGTATCCGGTTTGTGACTTAGGGTCATCCGGATCAGTGTCAAAGCTTGCATTGATGTAACCATTTACGACGAGCTCTTTGTCACCTCCATAAAGGAGAAACATATCCTTAGTCATTTTCAGGTATTTCAGGATGTTCTTGACCGCTGTCCAGTGATCCACTCCTAGATTACTTTGGTACCTCCCTGCTAAACTAATAGCAAGGCACACATCAGGTCTGATACACAACATTGCATACATGATAGAACCTATGGATGGGGCATAGGGAATGACTTTCATTTTCTCTCTATCTTCTGCAGTGGTCGGGCATTGAGTCTGACTCGACTTCACACCTAGTAACACAGGCAAGAACCATTTCTTGGACTGATCCATTTTGAACTTCTTCAAAACTTTATCAAGGTATGTGCTTTGTGAAAGTCCAATTAAGCGTCTTGATCTATCTCTATAGATCTTGATGCCCAATATATAAGCAGCTTCACCGAGGTCTTTCATTGAAAATTTCTTATTCAAGTGTCCTTTTATGCTATTCAGAAATTCAGTATCATTTCCGATCAACAATATGTCATCCACATATAATATCAGAAATGCTACAGAGCTCTCACTCACTTTCTTGTAAATTCATGATTCTTCAAAAGTCTGTATAAAACCATATGCTTTGATCACACTATCAAAGCGTATATTCCAACTCCGAGATGCTTGCACCAGTCCATAAATGGATCGCTGGAGCTTGCACACTTTGTTAGCACCTTTAGGATCGACAAAACCTTATGGTTGCATCATATACAACTCTTCTTTGAGATATCAATTAAGGAATGCAGTTTTGACATCCATTTGCCAAATTTCATAATCATAAAATGCGGCAATTGCTAACATGATTCGGACAGACTTAAGCATCGCTACGGGTAAGAAAGTCTCATCGTAGTCAACTCCTTGAACTTGTTGAAAACCTTTCGCGAAAGGTCGAGCTTTGTAGACAGTAACATTACCGTTAGCGTAAGTCTTCTTCTTGAAGATCCATTTATTCTCTATGGCTTGCCGATCATCGGGAAAGCTAACCAAAGTCCACACTTTGTTCTCATACATGGATCCCATCTCAAATTTCATGGCCTCAAGCCATTTCACGGAATCAGGGCTCATCATTGCTTCCTCATAGTTCGTAGGTTCGTCATGGTCAAGTAACATGGCTTCCAGAACAGGATTACCGTACCACTCTGGTGCGGTTCTTACTCTGGTTGACCTACGAGGTTCAGTAACAACTTGATCTGAAGTTTCATGATCATCATCATTAGCTTCCTTATTGATTGGTGTAGGAATCACTGGAACTAATTTCTCTGATGAAATACTTTCCAATTCGGGAGAAGGTACAATTACCTCATCAAGTTCTACTTTCCTCCCACTCACTTCTTTCGAGAGAAACTCTTTCTCTAGAAAGGATCCATTCTTAGCAACGAATATCTTGCCTTTAGATCTATGATAGAAGGTGTACCCAACCGTTTCCATTGGGTATCCTATGAAGACACATTTCTCCGATTTGTGTTCGAGCTTATTAGGTTGAAGATATCTCACATAAGCATCGCAGCCCCAAACTTTAAGAAACGACAACATGGGCTTATTGCCAAACCACAGTTCATATGGTGTCGTCTCAACGTATTTAGATGGTGCAGACTAAGGCATAGCCTAGTGGTGGGAAGGGGCAGATGCCTTCCCATCCACCCAGGTTCAAGGCATGGTACTTGCAATTTGGGTTTGTTGCACCAATTATACTGTAGGGGTTCCCTAACAGTCTTTCTGTCAAAAAACGTATTTAGATGGTGCCCTATTTAACGTGAATGCAACCTTCTCTAAAGCATAACCCCAAAACTATAGTGGTAAACCAGTAGGAGACATCATAGACGCACCATACCTAAGAAAGTACGATTACGACTTTCGGACACACAATTACGTTGTGGTGTTCCAGGTGGCGTGAGTTGCAAAACTATTCTGCATTGTTTCAAACGAAGACCAAACTCGTAACTCAAATATTCACCTCCACGATCAGATCGTAGAAACTTTATTTTCTTATTACGATGACTTTCCACTTCACTCTCAAATTCTTTGAACTTTTCAAATGTTTCAGACTTATGTTTCATCAAGTTAATATACCCATATCTGCTTAAATCATCTGTAAAGGTCAGAAAATAACGATACCCGCTGAGGGAGTCCTGGATTAGGGGGTATCCGGACAGCCGGACTATATCCTTTGGTCGGACTGTTGGACTATGAAGATACAAGATTGAAGACTTCGTCTCGTGTCCGGATGGGACTCTCCTTGGCGTGGAAGGCAAGCTTGGCAATACGGATATGTAGATCTCCTTCCTTGTAACCGACTTTGTGTAACCCTAGCCCCCTCCGGTGTCTATATAAACCGGAGGGTTTAGTCCATAGAACAACAACAATCATACCATAGGCTAGCTTCTAGGGTTTAGCCTCTACGATCTCGTGGTAGATCAACTCTTGTAATACTCATATCATCAAGATCAATCAAGCAGGAAGTAGGGTATTACCTCCATCGAGAGGGCGAACACAGGTAAACATCGTGTCCCCCACCTCCTGTTACCATCCGCCTTAGACGCATAGTTCGGGACCCCCTACCCGAGATCCGCCGGTTTTGACACCGACATTGGTGCTTTTATTGAGAGTTCCACTGTGCCGTCACCATAAGGATTGATGGCTCCTTCGATCATCGGTAACGATGCGGTCCAAGGTGAGGTCTTCCTCCCCGGACAGATCTTTGTATTCGGCGGCTTCGCACTGTGGGCCAACTCGCTTGGTCATCTGGAGCAGATCGAGAGCTACGCCCCTGGCCACCAGGTCAGGTTCGGAAACTTGAACTACACCGCCGATATCCGCAGAGACTTGATCTTCGACGGATTCGAGCCCTTGCCAGGTGCGCCGCACGATCACGACGAGCATGATATAGCTCTGCCGTCGGATGGTGTTCGAGAGATCACACCGGCAACTACTCCAGCCTTTAATCCGGAGAAAAATGCGCCATTCGAGGACGGGTGGATATACCCCGCCATGGAGGCCGTACTCTCAGCGGCGATAGAGCCGGATACTGACCTTACCCCTCACGAGAGCCGTGATGCCGAACCACTGGATTCATCTCCGGCCACGGACTCCGAGCCGCCTGCGCCCATGCCTATCGAATCCGATTGGGCGCCGATCATGGAGTTCACCTCCGCGGATATCTTTCAGCACTCGCCCTTCGGCGATGTGCTAAACTTGTTAAGATCTCTCTCCTTGTCAGGAGAACCTTGGCCGAACTATGTCCGGCTAGGATGGGATGCGGACGACAGAGAAATTCGCTCCCCACCCACCACCCACTTGGTAGCCACTGTCGATGATTTAACCGACATGCTCGACTTCGACTCCGAAGACATCGATGGTATGGACGACGATGCAGGAGACGAACAGGAACCACTGCCCACAGGGCACTGGACCGCCACTCCATCACACGACATATACATGGTGGATACACCCAAAGAAAACGATGATGAGGAACGGGAGGATGCAGCGAGGGATAGCTCCCTCGAGAAGCAACCAAAGCGTCGGCGTAGGCGCTGCTCCAAAACCCGCCTCAGCAAAAATGGTGCTAACAGCAGTGAACCAGCAAACAGCGAACGTAGTACGGATCCGCTGTCCGGACATGGCGACGCCAAGGATATAGCTCATAAACCTCCCTCTGAAGAGGAAAACAGTCTGGACGAAGAGGCACACACCATCCTGGAAAGGCACTTGGAACAAGAGAACCTCCGCAGAAGGCTTATTGCCACCGCGGGGAGCCTCAAGAAGCAAAAGCAAAGGCTTAAAGCCGCGCAGAATACGCTCAACAGTAGATGGAACAAAGTTCTTGACAATGAAGAAAAGTATGGTAGCAGTTACCACACGAAGAGCTATCCAAAGCGCAAGTTGTTGCCTGAGTTTGATGACGAGGCCTTAGAGCCCACACAACCGAAGAACAGAACGGCCGACCGGTCGGATCAACCACCTCGTGGCAGCGATAGAGTAGCTAACAAGGCCGCACATAAGTCGGCACACGCCGCACATGAAGACTCGCATCAGAAGACCGACGCAACCAGATCCATCTACGGATCAAGGAAAAGCGCTCCAGCGCACAACCAAAACCGAACACTACAACCGTCAGAACGCCCCAACACAACAAAATACAGGGGCGCCGCACACCCCCTATGCTTCACCGATGAGGTGCTGGACCATGAATTTCCAGAAGGATTGAAACCAGTGAACATAGAGGCGTACGACGGAACCACATACCCTGGAGTCTGGATTGAGGACTTCATCCTCCATATCCACATGGCTCGCGGAGACGATCTCCACGCCATAGTGTACTTGCCCCTCAAGCTGAAAGTACCAGCTCAGCACTGGCTGAAAAGCCTCCCCGAAAACTCAATTGGAAGTTGTGAGGAGCTTGAGGATGCTTTACGGGATAATTTTCAAGGGACTTAAGTCCGACCTCCGGATGCAGACGATTTAAGTCATATAGTTTAACAGCCCGGAGAGTCAGCCCGAAAGCTTTGGAACAGATTTCTCACTAAGAAGAATCAAATCATCGACTGCCTGGACGCCGAAGCCTTAGCAGCTTTCAAGCACAGCGTCCGAGATGAATGGCTCGCCAGACACCTCGGCCAAGAAAAACCGAGAACAATGGCAGCCCTAACAAGCCTCATGACCCGCTTTTGCGCGGGCGAGGATAGCTGGCTAGCCCGCAGTAGCACCAGCGACCCAAGCACATCCGAAGTCAGGGATGGCAATGGAAAACCACGACGCAGTAAAAACAAGCGTCGGAATAAAGAAGACATCCGAGATAACATGGCGGTAAACGCCGGATTCAGGGGCTCTCGACCAGGTTAGCGGAAAAAGCCTTTCAAAGGCAGCAGAGATGGACCGTCCAGCCTAAACAAGATTCTAGACAAACTATGTCAGATTCATGGCACCCCCGATAAACCTGCAAATCATACCCACAGAGAATGCTGGGTCTTCAAGCAGGCCGGTAAGCTAAACGCCGAACACAAGGGGAGGGAGACACCAAGTGAATATGAGGATGAACCTCGCCAGCAAAGCACTGGGGGACAGAAAAAATTCCCACCAGAGGTCAAAACAGTGAACATGATCCATGTGACGAAGAGGAGAAGCAAACATGCACTCCAAAACACATTGGCCGTAGTGCCCATCACCTGTAAGCCCAACCTCTGGTTGGCCCACCCGATCACTTTTAATCGCAGCGATCACCTGACAAAAATCCAGCACGAAGGATCGGTTGCCTTGATGTTAGACCCAATCATAAATCGATACCATCTCACAAGAGTCCTTATGGATGGCGGCAGTAGTCTAAACTTGATATATCAGGACACAGTCTGCAAGATGGGGATAGACCCGACAAAGATCAGCCACAGTAATACTACCTTTAAGGGAGTAATACCAAGCCTAGAGGCTCGCTCCACGGGCTCTCTAATATTAGAAGTCATATTCGGTTCACCCGACAACTTCCGAAGTAAAAAGTTACACTTCGACATCGCTCCCTTCCGAAGCGGCTATCAAGCACTACTCGGACGAACAACTTTCGCTCGTTTCAACGCTATACCGCATTATGCTTCCCTTAAGCTTAAAATGCCTGGCCCGCGCGGCACAATCACAGTCAACGGAAATATTGAGTGTTCCTTACACGCAGAAGAACGTGCGGCTGCTTTAAACAGCCGAACACTAGACGGCCTCACCAACCAGAACAAATGACCGGTCGTCAAGACCACGGACACGGTTAGACGAGTCTGGCACATCATTAGATATACTTGAGATTGGTTTGATGGTTATACCCTTATAGACGGTACCAGGGGCTTCCCACGTGTAAACAGTGCTAGTTCGGCTCAACTTTACTTATCTTGAATTTTAATGGTTTATTTAGAATAACCAATTTTTTGCACGACAACTTTCAACTAAGTTCCTCACTTTTACAGATGACAATCATGCTACACCCGTCCATGATACGGCACAACGGAGACACAGGCGCAGACGTGCAGCAGGGACCCGCTCAAAGGTTTCTTTTTAGATTAAGACCTTGCGTAAACCTTTTTTACTGTCTCTTGTTGTTCACATCCTTCGGATTCTCAGTACAACCGAGAGGGATGCTGATGTTATTGGCATTTGGCCACATCAGAATACTGCACATACCTGGACACTCGGGGTTCATTATCAAGGGCATTGTTCAGCCCGGCATATATTATAAAGACCGAATACCTTACGGAGTGTTTGGCGTCCCGAGTTTGGCCTTATATGCATCAGCTCCGAATCATGTCTTTGGTCAAATGTTGGGTTTGCCCGGCTCCTGTGTTTTGCTACCTTACGTTCCGCTCTATCGGCTAAGGTGGCACCAGGAGAACTACTGCGATTGTGCCCTGGTTCATCCGGACGAGCACCTCAGTAGAGAAAGCCGAAAACTGACTGTCATGATAAAGCGCGAGACTGGTCAACCACTCGATGACTTACCGGAATCTTCGGGATTCCTCCATGTTAACGAAGGGCCGTTTCCCGGCCAGGCATGTACGCGCCACGTAGAGCCACCAGGGGCTATATAGTAGCCCCACCGCCAAACTCCTATGGCTAAGTGAAAGTGTTAAAGCAATATAGTCCGATTGCCTAGTTCGCTGCGCTATCACCTCCTTAATGGACCAAGACGTTGGATCAAGTGTGAACACTCGTCTTCTGTGAGCACCCCCGCATTATATGCGTGGGGGTTGAAGCCGACGACTACAAACTTTCAGGTTATATACATATATACATAAACGGCCACACAGGAGGCATCATAATACTTTCAGGTAAAAGTATAAACACAGCCTTTATAATTCAATAAAACATTTGTTTTTACAATGGGAATACGTGTCACTAGAACATAATATTCTTCGAGCACTGAGCTTCTATTGAACGAGCGCCTTCAAGGACTTCTTCAAAGTAGTGCTCGGCAGCTACTCGGACCACGGCCGAACCCTGGGTTGCAATAGCGGTGGCCTCCATGTCTGCCCAGTATGTATTCACACGGGCAAGTGCCATCCGCGCACCCTCTATGCACGCCGACTTCTTCATAGCGTCGATGCACGGCACAGCACCAAGGAACTGTTGCACCAAATTAAAATAACTGTTCGGCCTTGGCCCTTCCGGCCACAGATGATCCACAACAGATCTCATGGCAAGCCCAGACAACCTGTGGAGCTCGGCCCATTTGGCCATCCGCTCATTTAAAGGAAGCGGACGCATTGGAACATTAAATTGTGCCCAGAACAACTTTTCCACTTCACGATCTTTTTGATCTTTGAAGTATTCGGCCGCATCAGCGGCACTTGCTGTTAAATCCAGATATGCGTCCGCAGAACTCCATAGCCGATCAAGAGGAGCATACTTAGGATCCCCGGACTTCATCCGCAGCATAAAGGGCTTCCCAGCCGCGATATCCCCGGCTTGACACAGCTCCTCCTTCATCGCTCTAATTGCAGAGCGCGCATCTTTGGCCGCCGCCGTGGCCTTCTCCAGGTCCGTCACCTTCGCTCGGTTTTCCTTTTCAAGAAGCTGGTAATGGTCGGCAGCATCTTTCAAATCAACGGCCATTGGCAATGGGCAGCCTGTTCGGCCCGCAGCCCTTCGGCCGCATTTAGAGCGGCCGCATCACTATTCCTGGCTTGTTCTTTGGCTCGGGCAAGTTCCGCCCGAAGGGTCTCCATGGCCGCAGCTCCATCTGCAGTCACAACATATTAAAGATACTGACATTATGCTCCTCCTACTACGTGTTGATCACCAAAGAAATCACATACCTTGTGCCTTGTCAAGCCGCTTGTTGACAAGCACAATGTCGGCATCTGCTGCATCAAGTAGCCGCTTCAGCTCGGCAAACTCACCAGTCCGGCTAGCCACCGGACCTTCCGCCACAAGCATATGAAGGCGACCTGATTATTACCTGGGACTATGATCCTCTGTTTGTCGCCATTCTCGACGGCAACCAGAGTCTCAGGGGCTACTATCTACACAGGGCACACCTAACGCATTAATGCGATCAGTAAAAACATACACTATTTCACATACCTCAAAGCCTTTCAGCAGACTCATAAAAGCTTCATGCAACCCGCTTTCGGCGGATGAAATCCTCTCAATCACCGTACCCATTAGCGTACGATGCGCTTCTGAGATAGCCGCTTGCTCTAGCAGATCCTTCAGTGCGTACAATCGCACACCAGACGGTGTCGGACTCTTCATGTTGCTCTCTTCAGGAGCCGGATACTGAGGACTTCGTGCGGCCAAAGGATTACCCTCTGGCCTTGCCGGATCAGGAGAAACCCTCCGCGACGACACTTGAGGGTCACCCGCCTCATGAGGTGGGATGGCATGGGGAGGTGTTTCGCTCTCCATCATCTCCGGAAGAACATCCCCCGAAGCAAACTCTGTCGAGAAGGGCTACGATCCGAACTACAAGATAAACGCTTCGGTTACTTTCCTCAGAAGTAAAGCAGGATATTTTTACTATTAAGTCCCCTTTTACTTACAGCTCGGTGGAGGGTTGATCCCCTTGCGGGCACTGTGCGGCAAGGGTACCCCCCCCCCCCCCCCGGGACAGGAACCTCTGGCAAAGATTTCTTCCCCTGTTTGGAAACCATTGTTTCTGGGTCTTCATGGGCGGACCTCTTCCTTCCTTGGGGATAGGGAATTTTAGATTCTTCTCCCTGGTTATCCTCCTTCACGGAGGCGCTAACTCTCCCGGTTTGGACGAACAGTAAGCGAGGTACGCTTTCAGCCTCTTTATTCCCCCCTTTATCTTCCCATGAGGGTGCTTGATAAGGTGCAAGCTCCAACATCCTGGCTAGTACAGGATCCGGTGAGATCTCAGGGAGGGGGGCCGGACACCTGATCATCTTCGCCTTTGTTACCCAGTCCTGGTCAAAGAGCGGCTTTTCAGAATGATGTCGCAATGAATAAAAAGATAACGTGTTCGGCTACGGGACTACTTACTTGGGTATCTGGACGATTGCAGCCCAGACCCGCATCCTCGGTGGTGCCGGACACATTGTTTGTGGTCCGAAGAACAATTTGTACATCTCTTCGAGCGTCATGCCGAGGAAGTGTTGAATAGCTCGTGGTCCCTCCGGGTTGAACTCCCACATACGGAGGGGTCGACGTTTGCAGGGCAGGACTCGACGAACTAACATGATTTGCATTACCGTGGCTAGACTGACATCTATCTCAAGGAGATCTCGGATGCGGCTCTGCAATGTCGGTATATCCTTTACTGGCCCCCAGTCCAGCCCCTTGTTGATCCATGACGTCGATGCGTGGCGGGGAACAAGCGAAAGCGGCGGCCACCCACTTGGTACCCCGGGGAGCTATGATATAAAACCACTCCCGTTGCCATAAGTTGGACACCTCCTGGAAGGAACTCTCTGGCCAGGGGGCATTGGCACTCTTACTTATTACGGCACCTCCGCACTCTGCGTGTCGTCCCTCGATCATCTTCGGCTCCACATTGAAAGTCTTGAGCCACAGGCCTAAGTGAGGGGTAATGCGGAGGAAGGCCTCACATACGATGATAAACGACGAAATATGAAGGACTGAATACGGGGCCAGGTCATGGAAATCCAGCCCATAATAGTGCATGGGCCCCCTGACGAAAGGATCTAGAGCGAGGCCTAGCCCTCGGAGGAAGTGAGATATAAAAACAACGCTCTCGCTGGGTTCAGGAGTGGGGATGGCCTGCCCTCGAGCGGGCAGCCTGTGCGAGATTTCGCTGGTCAAATACCTGGCCTCTCTCAGCTTCTTGATATCTTCCTCTATGACAGAGGAAGGCATCCACCGACCTTGAAGGTTGGATCTGGAGATGGTTGAAGGTCCGAAGCTCCTGGCCTGAGCCTTGGGTGTTGGAACTCGAGGTGTGGGAGGATTCGATTGAGCGCGAGAAGAAAAAAGGACAGGCCTTGGCCTCTTTATAAAGGGGATGAATATCAAGCGTCCTTCGCGTGGCCGTTTGGGACTTGCCTAAAATTGAGGAGTCATACCAACGGGCACGATTGGGTTACCCACGTCCGTATTGATGAGAATCCCGTAATAAGGGGGACACGATCTCTGCTTCGACAAGACATGCCAAATAAATCGCCTCGCAAAGTGGCAGGCTGATTGAGGAAAACGGTTCGTCATGACCAGACTGTGGCAATACGTCACATTATGAAAAACGGTCGGCAGATTAGATGTGTGGAAATATTATTCTCTCTACGGTGGTATGTGGAATTTGTTTTGCAGAGCCGGACACTATCCTTGTGTTCAAAATCTTCTATGGAGTATTCGGAGGAGGAACCCGCCTTGCAATGCCGAAGACAAATTTGCGCGCCGGACTCATCGTCATTGAAGCCTGGTTCGAGAGCTCTTGAGGAGTCCTGGATTAGGCGGTATCCGGACAGCCGGACTATATCCTTTGGCCGGACTGTTGGACTATGAAGATACAAGATTGAAGACTTCGTCTCGTGTCCAGATGGGACTCTCCTTGGCGTGGAAGGCAAGCTTGGCAATACGGATATGTAGATCTCCTTCCTTGTAACCGACTCTGTGTAACCCTAGCCCCCTCCGTGTCTATATAAACAGGAGGGTTTAGTCAGTAGGACAACAACAATCATACCATAGGCTAGCTTCTAGGGTTTAGCCTCTACGATCTCGTGGTAGACCAACTCTTGTGATACTCATATCATCAAGATCAATCAAGCAGGAAGTAGGGTATTACCTCCATCGAGAGGGCCCGAACCTGGGTAAACATCGTGTCCCCCGCCTCCTGTTACCATCCGCCTTAGACGCACAGTTCGGGACCCCCTACCCGAGATCCGCCGGTTTTGACACCGACACCCGCCGCGAGCCTCAACAGTCATTGGACCGCATACATCAATATGTATTATTTCCAATAAGTCAGTTGCTCGCTCCATTGTTTCGGAGAATGGAGTTTTAGTCATCTTTCCCATGAGGCATGGTTCACAAGCATCAAGTGATTCATAATAAAGTGATTCCAAAAGCCCATCAACATGGAGTTTCTTCATGCGCTTTACACCAATATGACCTAAACGGCAGTGCCTCAAATAAGTTGCACTATCATTATAACCTTGCATCTTTTGGCTTTAATATTATGAATATGTGTATCACTACAATCGAGATTCAATAGAAATAGACCACTCATCAAGGGTGCATGACCATAAAAGATATTACTCATATAAATAGAACTACCATTATTCTTTGATTTAAATGAATAACCGTCTCGCATCAAACAAGATCCAGATATAATGTTCATGCTTAACGAGGGCACCAAATAACAATTATTCAGGTCTAAAACTAATCCCGGAGGTAGATGTAGAGGTAGCTTGCCGACGGTGATCACATCGACTTTGGAACCATTTCCCACGCGCATCGTCACCTCGTCCTTAGCCAATCTTTGCTTAATCCGTAGCCCATGTTTCGAGTTGCAAATATGAGCAACAAAACCAGTATCAAACACCCAGGCGCTACTACGAGCATTAGTAAGGTAAACATCAATAAGATGTATATCAAATATACCTTTCACTTTGCCATCCTTCTTATCCGCCAAATACTTGGGGCAGTTCCGCTTCCAGTGACCAGTCCCTTTGCAGTAGAAGCACTCAGTCTCAGGCTTAGGTCCAGACTTGAGCTTCTTCACTTGAGTAGCAACTTGCTTGCCATTCTTCTTGAAGTTCCCCTTCTTCCCTTTGCCCTTTTTCTTGAAACTAGTGGTCTTGTTAACCATCAACACTTGATGCTCCTTCTTGATTTCTACCTCCGCAGCCTTTAGCATTGCGAAGAGCTCGGGAATTGTCTTGTCCATCCCTTGCATATTGTAGTTCATCGCGAAGATTTTTTAGCTTGGTGGCAGTGATTGAAGAACTCTGTCAATGACACTATCATCAGGAAGATAAACTCCCAGTTGAGTCAAGTGGTTGTGGTACCCAGACATTACGAGTATATGTTCACCGACGTAACTATTCTCCTCCATCTTGTAGTCAGAGAACTTATTGGAGACTTAATATCTCTCAATTCGGGCATTTTCTTGAAATATTAACTTCAACTCCTGGAACATCTCATATGCTCCATGATGTTCAAAACATCATTGAAGTCCCGATTCTAAGCCATAAAGCATGGCACACTGGACTATTAAGTAGCATCAGCTTTTCTCTGCCAGACGTTCATAATGTCCGGAGTTGCTGCTGCAGCAGGTCTTGCACCTAGCGGTGCTTCCAGGACGTAATTCTTCTGCAGCAATGAGAATAATCCTCAAGTTACGGACCCCAGTCCGTGTAGTTGCTACCATCACCTTTCAACCTAGCTTTCTCTAGGAACGCATTAAAATTCAAAGGAACGGTAGCACGGGCCATTGATCTACAACAACATAGACATGCAAAATACTAGCAGATACTAAGTTCATGATAAATTAAAGTTAAATTAATCATATTACTTAAGAACTCCCACTTAGATAGACATCCCTCTAGTCATCTAAATGATCACGTCATCCATATCAACTAAACCAAGTCCGATCATCACGTGAGATGGAGTAGCTTTCAATGGTGAACATCACTATGTTGATCATATCTACTATATGATTCACGCTCGACCTTTCGGTCTCAGTGTTCCGAGGCCATTTCTGCATATGCTAGGCTCGTCAAGTTTAACCCGAGTATTCTGCGTGTGCAAAGCTGGCTAGCACCCGTTGTATGTGAACGTAGAGCTTATCATAGCCGATCATCACGCGGTGTCTTGGCACGACGAACTGTAGCAACGGTGCATACTCAGGGAGAACACTTATACCTTGAAATTTAGTGAGAGATCATCTTATAATGCTACTGTCGTACTAAGCAAAATAAGATGCATAAAGGATAAACATCACATGCAATCAAATAAGTGATATGACATGGCCATCATCATCTTGTGACTTTGATCACCATCTCCAAAGCACCATCATGATCACCATCGTCACCGGCTTGACACTTTGATCTCCATCATAGCATCGTTGTCGTCTCGCCAACTATTACTTCTACGACTATCGCTACCGCTTAGTGATAAAGTAAAGCAATTACATGGCGATTGCATTTCATACAATAAAGCGACAACCATAAGGCTCCTGCTAGTTGCCGATAAATTTTACAAAACATGATCATCTCATACAACAATTTATATCTCGTCATGTCTTGACCATATCACATCACAACATGCCCTGCAGAAACAAGTTATACGTCCTCTACTTTGTTGTTGCAAGTTTTACGTGGCTGCTACGGGCTTCTAGCAAGAACCATTCTTACCTACGCATCAAAACCACAATGATTTTTCATCAATTGTGTTGTTTTAACCATCAACAAGGACCGGGCGTAGTCAAACTCGATTCAACTAAAGTTGGAGAAACAGACACCCGCCAGCCACCTGTGTGCGAAGCACGTCGGTAGAACCAGTCTCCTGAATGCGGTCATGTAATGTCAGTCCGGGCCGCTTCATCCAACAATACCGCCGAATCAAAACAAGACGTTGTTGGTAAGAGTATGACTACTGTCGCCCACAACTCTTTGTGTTCTACTCGTGCATATAACGTCTACGCATAGACCTTGCTCTAATACCACTGTTGGGGAACGTAGTATTTCAAGAAATTTCCTACGATCATGCAAGATCTATCTAGGAGAAGCATAGCAATGAGCGGGGAGAGTGTGTCCACGTACCCTCGTAGACCGAAAGCGGAAGCGTTTAGTAACGTTGTTGATGTAGTCGAACGTCTTCGCAATTCAATCGATCCAAGTACCGAACGTACGGCACCTCCGTGTTCAGCACACATTCAACACGATGATGTCCCTCGATCTCTTGATCCAGTTGTGGATGAGGGAGAGCTCCGTCAGCACGACGGCGTGGCGATGATGATGATGATGAAGCTACCGGCGCAGGGCTTCGCATAAGCACTACGACGATATGACCGGGGTGGTAAACCTTGGAGGGGGGCACCGCACACGGCTAAGAGAAGACTTGGTGTGTATTGGGGTGCCCCCTTGCCCCCGTATATAAAGGAGGGAGGAGGAGGCCCGCGACCAGGGAGGAGGCGCGCCATAGGGGAGTCCAACTAGGATTCCCAATCCTAGTTGGAGTCCCCTTCCTTTTCCAAGAGGGAGAGAGAGGGAAGGAGGAAGAGGGGAGAAGGAAAGAGGGGGCGCCGCCCCCTCCCTAGTCCAATTCGACTGGCCATGGGGCACGGGCTCCCTTGTGTCCCTCCTCTCCTTTCCACTAAGGCCCATGAACTTCCCGGAGGGGTTCCAGTAACCCCCAGTACTCCGAAACTCATCTGAAACGACCCGAACCATTCCGGTGTCCGAATGTGACCTTCCAATATATGAATCTTTACCTCTCGGCCATTTCGAGACTCCTCGTCATGTCTGTGATCTCATCTGGGAGTCCTAACAATCTTCGGTCATCAAATCACATAACTCATAATATAAATCGTCATTGAACATTAGGCATGCGGACCCTACGGGCTCGAGAACTATGTAGACATGACCGAGACACATCTCCGGTCAATAACCAATAGCGGAACCTGGATTCTGATATTTGCTCCTACATATTCTACGAAGATCTTTATCGGTCAAACCGCATAACAACATATGTTGTTCCCTTTGTCATCGGTATGTTACTTGCCCGAGATTCGATCGCCGATATCATCATACCTGGTTCAATCTCGTTACCGGCAAGTCTCTTTACTCGTTCTGTAATGCATCATCCCGCAACTAACTCATTAGTCACATTGCTTGCAAGACTTATAGTGATGTGCATTACCGAGAGGGCCCAGAGATACCTCTTCGACAATCGGAGTGACAAATCCTAATCTCGATCTATGCCAACTCAACAAACACCTTCGGAGAAACCTGTAGAGCATCTTTATAATCACCCAGTTACGTTGTGACGTTTGATAGCACACTAAGTGTTCCTCCGGTATTCGGGAGTTGCATAATCTCATAGTCAGAGGAACATGTATAAGTCATGAAGAAAGCAATTGCAATAAAACTAAAAGCTCATTATGCTAATGGATGGGTCTTGTCCATCACATCATTCTCTAATGATGTGGTCCCGTTCATCAAATGACAACACATGTCCATGGCTAGGAAACTTAACCATCTTTGATTAACGAGCTAGTTTAGTGGAGGCATACTAGGGACACTCTGTTTGTCTATGCATTCACCACATGTACTAAGTTTCCGGTTAATACAATTTTAGCATGAATAATAAACATTTATCATGATATAAGGAAATATAAATAACAACTTTATTATTGCCTCTAGGGCATATTTCCTGCAGAAAGATTTCAACCTATATGAATTATAGAGTATCTAACTCAATTCGCAGTAGAAACTATAATAGCTTGGATTCATCAATATCAATTCACAAAAAAAAACTTGCATACTCATGATACTAAAGTTGGACAGATTTCACAAAAGCAAAGATTTATATTAATATTAGTGATATTAATCTTAGTGAATTACAGAAATATAACACTGAATTCACAATTATAAAAATACTATCATGGGTTCATAAAAAATCAACTATAATCCTAGTACCTAAAAAATCAAAGACTACGAATTAAAAATGTTGCACATTGATGATACTGAATCTTGCACGCATTACACAACTGGAAGATTTACAGTAGCATTAATGAAAATATAATTAAAATGATAAGAAGAAAACAAATCAACCTAAATTAAAATGCACAGTAGCTCACAATATAATACTATCACAATACAGTTATAAATTTGCATCTACACCAAACTAAACTTGCATGCCTTTTAGAACAGTAAGATACATTCTTATCTACATGAAAATTTTCAACCTATATGAATTACAGAGTGCCTAACTCAATTTGCAAATAGAAACTATAATATCTTGGATTCATCAATATCAATTCACAAAAAAAAACTTGCATACTCATAATACTAGAGTTGCACACATTTCACAAAAGCAAAGATTCATATTAATCTTAGTGATATCAAGTATAATCCTAGCTACTCCCTCCGTTCCTAAATAATTGTTTTTCTAGAGATTTCAACAAGTGACTACATACGGAGCAAAATGAGTGAATCTACACTCTAAAACATGTCTACATACATCCGTATGTTGTAGTCCATTTGAGATGGCTAGAAAGACAATTATTTGGGAACGGAGGGAGTAGTACCTAAAAGCTAATTCCTAAAATTCAAATACTAAAATTAAAAAATTGCACATTCATGATACTGAAACTTGCACGCATTACACAACAATATGATTTATATATTAGCGTTTATGATAATATATTTACAATGATATGAAGAAAAGAAAAGATCCTATTTGAAAAATGCACAATACCACTTGCATTCACAACCTATATGAACTTCACAATACCTTACAGTAAAATTAAAAAATTGCATATACATCAAAATGAACTTGTGCATAACTAACGACAACAAGATACATTTCATACCTACAAAAGGATGACAGAGTACCTAACTTAATTCGCAACTCAAACTATAAATAGCAACTAATGAATAAAATTTTAAACTACACTAACATCAATATCAACTGGAACCTAGTACCTAAAACAAAATTCCTAAACTTGCATTTTCATTATACTAAAGTTGCACACATTACACAACAGGAAAAAGAATTATAGTAGGCTCAATGATAATATATGTATATTGAACAACAATAACTGCACCAAAAAAATAAAACTTGCATACTCATGATACTAAACTTGCACACATTTCACAACAGCAAAAAAAATCATATTAAGCCTAGAAGTTACTGGACCAAATATATTGATATGGACAAAAGGTATGCAAACAACATTAAATACAGGAATATAAGACTCAATTCACTATTATAATTACACTATCAAGGATTCATCCAAAAAAACAACTATAAACCTAGTTCCTAAAACATAAACTTGCACACATTGCACAACAGCAACATTTATAGAACCATTTATGAAAACATATCTACAACAGTATCAACAAAAAGAAATCAACCTATATGAACATGCAAAATACCATACTGCGTTCAAAACCTATATTAACTTCACAATACCTCACAGTACTACATCAAACAAAACTTGGATGCGTTTTACAACAGCAAGATATATTCATATCTACAAGAGTATGGTAACCTACATGAGTTAAAAGGGATTCAAAGACTGTTATTAAAAATGAATCTAGATTAAAATACAGAGTACTTCGCTATATAAGACATGAAAACATCCACATAGCCATACATGCATCAGTTGATCATAGGCATACACATAAATTAATCAAAAGAAAAGCAATGCCTCGGTAAACACATACACACAAACTGGTATACACATAAATAACAACAGATATACACAAAAAGATTGCATCTTAAAAAGACATACAAGACATGTTGAATTACCCACTTCAAACCCTAATAATCCCGAACCTAAAACCAATCCCTAAAACCAAATCACTGCACACCTACAAAGCCTACACATATTGCATGCATTACAACCAAACAAATAAAAGATTCAACAAGAGACATGCTGTACCTGAAAACGTTGAGATGCACCGATGGCAATCCGTCAGCAAACCAAAAACCTACAAAGAAACAGAGACAAACAAAGAGAAAAGCTAATTAGTAAGCAGATCTAGCAATAAAACAACAAATCAAACACATAAGTACAAGCAGATGAAGCACAAGGACCGGATCTAACAAGAAACCAGAAGAACCCTAACTTCACGGATGAAAAGAAGAACGCGATTAGCAAAAAATGAACTAAGGCAGAGAAGCTCAAGAGAACAAAAAGAATACCTGGATGAGGATGAGATGCACCAAGAGCAAATCCTGAAGCAACCACGAACCCTAGATTGCAAACTCCTGTAAACACCATAGATAACCACACAAAGAAACACCCAGGTAAGCAAATCTAGCAAAGAGAACAGAAAGCACAAGCAAATGAACGCTCGGAGGGGAACTCGAAAGCTACGAAGCAGGAACCCTTGCTCGGGGAAGGGAAGAGCAGAAGACCGATATTGAGGGAGAGAGGGAGGGGGAGTGACTGACAACATAGAAGAGGGGAGAGAATAAGACGAGGACCACGGCGACGGTCCTTGTTTCCCGACAACGGGTCGGGCTACTTAAAGGGCGCCCCGCGCCGCTCGAGCCAGGCTGCGCCCCGATAGCGATATCGACTGACCCAAACCACGGGTCAGTGGACGCTAGCTGGCCCAATGAGTAAAAAGATGCAGTCCAACAGAAAAAAACACGCATCTCAGAGCACGATCCAACGGACCAGAAATCGACTTGGCGCTAAACTAAAAAATCAGCTTACTGAAAGGTAGCTATTTTGTTCTTTTGTAGTATTGGCCTCGCGCGCGCGTGGCCGCAGCGGGAAACTTCCGCGAAGGGGCCGTGAGGACAGTGGATTCAGAGCTTGGATTGCAACAAAAGCCGCGTCAGTTTCAACCATGGAGCGGTAAAAGTTACTCAGGAATCCTACTGCTGCGACGCGAGCCTGCGATAAGCAGAGACAATTGTCGAACGAAGGCGAGCAGTGAATCATGGCACGGCACATGCGAGCGTCCATCTGGTTTTCTAAAACCAGGAGGTTATCTATGGTGTTTACAGGAGGTTATCTATGGTGTTTACAGGAGGGAAGGGTGGCACCTGAGAAACGACATCCTTCCCTCCTGGTTTTCTAAAAACTAGATGACTCGTTGCGCCAATGGCGCAAAGGGCGAGAGGGAGACAACTATTGTGAGAATATTCAGACACCCAAGTCTTTACTGCTGGTACATAGATGCTTAGTTACAATGTGGTACAGAAAGGAAGTAGACAGGAAGGGATACATTATTAGCTTATGAAAACCAATCGTGGCCAACATTGCCGCATCCTCTGCTTGGAAGCTGCCTTTTCTCACCTGATCTAACATAGATACATGATCACAAAAGGAAGCAAGACCATCATATATAATGGTCTACTTACTCATTCAGGTTAGTGATCAGGTGGCTGGAACCGCAAAGTATAATGGGGCTTGATGGACAATAAAAATAGGTGTTGCTCCTCGTCTCCTCCTGAGTCTGGATCAAGGCCTCGCTCCTCTCTTCTCTTGAATGACAGCTTGAAGAAAAGGACACACAAATGCGCAGTCCTATACGTTGACTAACCTGACAGAAAACGGAGACAAATGTAGATATGGTTATCTATTATGCCGCTGATAAAAAAAAGTAAAACACTAAACAGAGACAAATAGAAGAATAGTGAGGCCTGGAGTAACCTCTACATAATAATTCATATTGCATCACTGAACATATGAATGACAGAGAGCCCCAAAGAAATTGGCTTTATCGGTATATGACATTACAGAGAGAATTACCAAATTATCGTGTAAGTGACATGATAGAAACAAGAAGGTGCTCCATGCTTGTTGCTTGAAACTCCATCAACTACCAAAGGCATACACTACATAGGTTAATAATAAACTAATCCTTGAATTCCTCTCTCTCGTTATATTATCACTTTGGACACATACTTTTTTGTGTGGCTAGTGGATGCTGGAATTTTGCTACATTGACGCTGCAAATCTTGTTTTGATTTTACCAAGGACCTTATTATGGTTTGAAATGTAGTAGTATAGTACTTAGCTAGTTAGCATCCTCTCCTCTCCTCTCAAGAGAAAAAAGAGAAGAAATGGGTAGGTGTCTCAAGCTGGACATCGAAGAGGATCTGACCACCACGCTTAAATCAAAGCAGTGGAAGCAAAACAAAACAAAAAACCTTAATCGGCCTAGAACTGCACGGACTTAACACGAGAGGTTAGAGAGGTGAAAGGAACCTTGATGAGCACAAGAGCGGTTTTTGGCTGTCGGGGGTGGGAAGGAGCTTTCTTTGGCGGTCGGCGTCGTCACGGTGGCTGGCAGCTGTAGCTCCAACCCAACCTTGACCCAACAGAGATGAGGCGTGGTCGGGAAGCGAAGAGAGGAAATCGAGAGAGAGGGTGGGAGGGGTAGACCATGATGTCATTGTTGCTGCTTGTCACAGACCGAGTTGACGAGCACTCATTGCCGCGTCGACCAATGATTTTATGGGCCCAATGGCAGCCACCCGTAAAAGCAGTCAAAGTTGTAACAAAAGATAGAAGTGAATAGTAAAAGTTGAGGGTGAAAAATGATTGAAGAAGCTGATCGAGCGGCCCGGCGATAGTGCTGAGGAGGCCCCAGGCGGCGGGTTGCCCACCAGCGTTTATATGTTCTATGAAGCTCATGGATCTCCGTAACTACAGGTTTAGGAATAACAAAATCAATGAAGAAGCTTATTGTATAAGCCTACTAAATTTACAACAGTATGTAACCAAAAGTAGTTATCTGCACAAAACAGGGTTGCATACTTTCTCCGTGTCTAGTTTTCACAAATAAGTTCCCTCTTGGATACAGCTATTAACTGAAGTAAAATCAAGCATGTATGTGCTCTGACTATCACAACTTCCAGTAAACTAAGTAACTACTCCCTCCATTCCAAAATATATGACCCAACTTTGTTCTAACTTAGTACAAAGTTGGGTCATCTATATTGGAACGGAGGGAGTAACTATATTGAGCAAAATGTATAATGCTCCACGTTAGGTAGGGAGACGAACACAAGTAGCAGAGTATATGCACCTTGAACATGTTGAAGTTTGCTTTGGTCTCCCCTAAGGCCAGCCCAATAAACCTCAGTGCCTCCTCCACGTCAATAGGAACCGCCCTATAAAGGCGTAGAGCTTTTAAATCAAAGAATGAACATCATTAAACTGTCTTCAAGAGTAAAAGCATATATATCTATATAAACGGAGCTGATCTGCAGGCCCTATAAGAACTAACGGGAATGACACGAGAACAGTATGGTATAGAAACAGAAGATCTAGGCAAGAAGTAATGGAAAAATACAAACCTATATTATACATACTATTACAGTTCGATATGAAGATTCCCAAGAGAAATGTGTAAACTAAAATACTAAAAAGAATCATAGCCGATTAAAAAATGACTGCATACATATACAGATTTTCAGGAGAAATGTGTAAACTAAAACACCTAACAAATATTTGAATCATGTATATGCAAAGCACATTGCTAGCACGACCCACCATGCAAACGATCATCATAAATACTTGTGAGTCTGTTTGAGACCATACCAACAGAATCGATAGCAAGATGATCAGTGGTAAACAAATTACCTACGGAACCATGTATGCTTGTGCAGCTAATCGTACATCTCTTTAAAATAGATCGGTGAAGATAATTTGCTCACAGAATCATCTATGCTTATGCAACTAACCCCTTTAGTAAGGAGAGATGACTGGCGTGTCCATTTGAGAAGATCAAGTTCAGAAAACAATAATGTTCATTTGGGATTGGGCATAATAATCGCTTCAACTTTGAAACTCAAAACCAGATTAACATCCTACACACACACATGCACGCCACAAGACGCCTCAAGACACATGATTGGATAAAGCACCATGAGAAGATTAGTAAGTGAGCCAATTGATTGTAACAGATAAATAGATAACTAAATTTCATGGCTTTATAAACAAATAAGGATGATATAGACTAATCATCACACAAGAAAGCTGCAATTTCAGATGCCCTAAGTCGAGGGTTTGTTCATGGAACAATTGAGTAGGTGAGAAGCGTGTGAATCGACCATCCAGATGCACTGTGCTTCCCGAGACCTACCTCCTAAATACAACACAAAAATTCATCGGAAAATTCACAAACTCTACGGTAGCAAAAAATGCACGCAAGCTGAGGAGAAAGAAAACAAAGCTCAAAACTTGGTGCGGGAAATCTCATGGTGCCGATGATGACGGCTGCGTTCCTCTAATCCATGCCCTACAAATCTGAGAATCAGCACAGATCCGCCGAGGCAAGTCGACGAGGGAAGCGGTGTAATGGTTGAGGTGGCTTCTTGTTGCGGTGAAGACCGAGGAGGAAGGTGAGGGGAGAAGGACATAGCAAATGACCAGCGCCATGACGGCGGCCGCCATGCAGTCTTGAGGCGTTTGACCCAATTTCTGATTATGCTTTTGGTTATCCAATCCAAGTTTTAATTCAACACTCAAGAGTTCGCATCGCCTTCTACTACAATTTCTTTATGGCACATCTGCTAGCAGCGGCTACTCCTGTATCCAACGTCCATCTATAAGGAATCAAACACAAGGAACTGCAAGTTCTGCTGTAATTAGTTCTCCTCTTTTTCTGGACATAATTTTAGTTCCTATTAGGAAACCACAATGTGCCTAATCTAGAATTACTTCTACAGGTACCAACAATAATTAGTAAATTAATTCTGTCCAACATCAAACTGATCCACATATTTTCACAAAAGCACAATTAGGGATTACAGAGGATTTTACCCTTGAAGCGGACCTGTTCTTTTGCTCCCTTTTTGCTTCTTAGGGACTACACGAAGCATCTCCTTAGCTTTCTTCTGCTGCTTGCAGGCATCATTGGTGTACTTTCCGGCCGCTCCTTCTCTAGCACCACCCACTTCACCTACTTCTCATCGCTGAGCGGCACATGTGAGACAAAGTCTATCATCGTTTTGATGATTGTTCCAACAGAAACCTGCGTGCACAATTATACATAAGAGACAAGGTCGCCATAGTATTACATAGCAAAGGGGTTGAACCTGATAATAACTCGATGATCCACCAACTTGCAACCTTCAAAGTCCGGCTTCAATTTAGCCTCTGTACACTTTGCACGAAGTTATCTTGCATACTTACTTCCTGAAACAAGCCTAAAATGGTCGCCAGAAGATAATAATTGTGAGCATTTGTATCTTTTTTCTATCGCAAGCTTGGCAGTGTTTTTCCTAAGCTTATTACGTGCCCAAGAACATAGAACAACACGCACTTTCATACTGCATTTAGAATTTGTGTATCCTGATAGTCTTTTAGATCTCCTAACAGAGCTAACATATATTGAAAAACCGTGGAACTTTAAACAGTCATATCAAATGGCGACTTCTCCTAATTCCATAGCAAGGTGAGCCAATTTGCACAGACGGACAGAAAACAAATTATGGATAACGGTAGACATCTTAGGGCCTTTAAGTGTTCCTTCGTTGATCTATAGACACAGTGAGAACATCCAACTTTCAAGCAAGGGTCAGCTCTAAATATTGGGTTCACCACCGGCCTATTTGCAGCACCTAGCTTTATCTCCTCTTGCTATTTCTTAATGCAGTGTGATATTATTATGAGTGGAGTTTAGATTGGCTGAAACAAAGAAAGCTAAGACCAGACAAAACTATAAAATTATTATGTGGTTTTTTAGGCAAAGACAAACATGAATGTGTAGGACGGTAATTTGCTAAGGGCATATCAAAAATGATAGCGTAAGATTCATTTTGGTACCTTGATGGTTTGACTGGACTTTGATGCCCTGGATGGTTCAAGCATGAAACAACTCTGAATTTTAAGCGTGCACACTGTAAGAAAAGTCATCTCAGCATGAAGCATATTCTCAGTATGTGAAGCATCCGACAGAATATTATGTCCGTAAAATGGTCAATGCATGTTTCCACACCTTTCTCGGAGACACTACATAGAAGTGTGCAATATGCACCGACCTCAAGAAAAGACAAAATAAATCCTGTATTGGACAGTCAATTTTTGGAATTACCTAACAAGCTTTGCTACAGGAAAACTGTCGACACGATAATATGTAGCATATGTGATACATCTTCAAGAAAAGCAACCATGTATTCTGGACACAAACTTAAATCAAGGCAACTTTACCTTAACAGCTTAGAAACGTCACATTTATAATACAAACACAAAATCGAGCAGAACATCAACAAGCATGCATAACGATAAAGCAAAATTTTAGTAGATGAAAATACCGGTGCACTGCATCGGCTATTCAACATGGCAAAAAAAAGAACCATAAAATTCAAACATCCCACTGGACATTCCATGGAACAACAGTACCGAATTCACTAAACGGACAGCCATTGTTGAGGAAATCGTTAACTGGTAGCTGCTCGGTTGGCTGGCGAGTAGGGGATTAATAGGCTAATCAGCAAGTTAATCGTCCATTCAATCAATTAATCGGACGATATATCGGTTTATCAGCTACTCGGTGACCCTGCGAGTAGGGATTAATCAGGAAGTTAACTGGTTAATCGGACGAATTCTTGAACAGGGCGGACACCTCAATCGTCGTTACATCTTTTAAGCCTCTCCCTACCTTCCAAGGCCATACCTCAACATCTACAAAGTAGTGAAGTGGAAAAGAACATTTTTTGTCGGCACATTTATGTTAGGGGAGAATCATTTAATCATTTGAGGGAAATCTACAAATTAGTAAGGAATTCTACTTTGAGCAAGACATTACAACAAACAAGTGGTGGGAAAGCTCACCAAGAATTTCTTTCGGTGATTTAACTGCCTACTCGGCAAAGAAGTAACCACAAGGCAAGAGAAGAATCATACGACATTCCAAAGTCACACATTTTTCCACATTGGTCAATACGACTCATCGAAAAAATATGTAATATTGCATGAGTGAACGAAAACAGAAAACAATGGTTCAATTTAAGCTACCACACAATCTCTATGGAAATATAGGTTATTTCTGTCCTTCAACAAATTGATTATGGTATAACCCTAAATGAAATCTACTATCAAAAGATCATACCTAAAAAGTGAGTAACAAAATTTTCCTCAACAACTATAAACACCGAAACTGAAAAATGTCGTGAAGGACAAATCTTCACAGGATGAAAAGCAACCTGAACTTGTTAAATCAAAGGAAGGCTCACCTTTCCCAGAGCAATTTGGGTGTGTAATCTTTATTTGGTACCTATTATGTAGATGCATTGCAATTCCTTGCATGATTGCCCAACGCAAGAAAAGTTGTACCCCACTGCAAAAAATGCTAGACTGTGAGTTTATAGTCTTTAAAATTTGGGATTAACAAAGCAACATACCAACTTCTAAAAAAATATCATATACCTGCTTACTCGAGCAATCGCTATCCCTTTATCTCCCAAGTAAGGCTAACAAGAGCCATTAGCATTGCTAAATAGTGATGGTATATCCACCTGAAAATATAGCAGCACATTATGATCAGATGGGCATACTTTGGAGAAGAAATTGATTTTGCCAGAGCTAGAGAATAAACTAAACACGGCCTTGCCGGAACAAAACAAATAGATGCGTCGATGCCAGATTTGAGAGCCAAATAAAGACATTTATTAAAATTTGAGCACACTTGACTGGACAAGTTTCAAAAAAATAATTGCTTGAATGCTGCAGTCTACAATTTTATATATCAAGTGATGAAAGTTTTGATCCTTACCAAGGACGGATATCTCTTCCATTTACAAGCAACACATTCTCCTGCAAAGCAAAACTTGTGTAGAGGAATAATAACCAAGCCTGCAATGTGGAAACATAGTCTTTTGATCAATTCTATCGGACAATGAAGTGATGAGAAGAGGAAATATACTCAGGGTATGTGAAAGTACTCAACAAATACCGGTACACCGAATCGTCAATGCTAGAAGGCACCCATCCCACACCCAAAGATCTCAAAGAAGAGGAGAGTGGATGGTAACAAGAGGAACATATAGGCAGACCTTTCGTGCCATTAGAAAAGGTTAATCCATCTAGTTCGTGAGGCATGGCATGGTTTAAAGATTTGGAAGATATAAAATGTTAGCGAGCTTGCAATATTTCTCTAAGTAATTACATTTTGAACTCAACATGGATAGTAACCTTGCGTAACATTGAAACATAATTTCCAGCGTCAGACCAACATTGTATTTGTCTCAGATCAACTAAGCCAACTTTATCACATGCAAAACAGGGAGGAGATTTTCAGTTTGCATGACTCGAGCTTGAACATACAGACGTATAATCTTGCATGACTCGAGCTTGAACATACAGACGTATAATCTTGATAGTTCAAATTTAGCTTACATACTTGTCGCCAGTTGTCGTGGCAAGAGTGACCTAGGCCATATCGCTTTTATAAATGCCTAACATAAACCAAAATTTATGCAACACAAATAGGAACAACCATTAGAAGTTTATGTTTCACCACAAAATCATTAGAGTTCGTAATGCATTAATCATCATATCAGAGGTCGTGAAGAATATACGCAGATATTTTTAATTTATTCAGTTTGTGATGCCATGCCAGAAAACAAAATACACACACAATAGCTAAAAGAAAAACATAAGATTATTACCATATAATTGATGTACTCCTCCTTCACTTTGAGCTTATCCTCCTTCCTTGCCACCCGCACATTCACAGTGGCCAACAAATTTCTTAAGTAACTTCCCTAAAGGTTCGTATACATAGTGGGCTTCAACCCCAACTCATAAAGAAACAACTAAACTTCAGCCCAGACAAAATGGGGGGCAGGGAGGAAACAAAATGTAACTGACCGTTTCCTTTGCTTGGGAGAAATGCAGCCACGTCGCTGTCTAGGATTGGTCCTCCTCGACCTACAAATCTGGCAACATAACACAAACCAGAACATAAGAAAATGAGCAAGATGGAGAAGTTGTGCATCCGAGGCCTAGATTGGGGACAAATTACCCTTCCTATATTAGATACCAAGTCCTAAATTCTGTTGGTAGAGATTCAAGACTAATAGTGTGCATACACAAGAACACACGTTCCAGATATTGAAATGAACCCAAGCGAAAAATGCACAACCTTATTTATGAAATTTGGACCATAATGTCTCAAAGAAGCATATGCTCCTAAGAAAGAAGGCAGATCTAGGCATAAAAAGGTTTCATCCGTGAGAAACATCTTCACAAACACATGTTGTGCAGCTTGTTCTACTAATCAAAGCAAACCAGCAAGAGGAGAGGACCAAAATCAGCAACTGCAAGTCAAGATGGGGCATCGATCTTCTCCAATGAGCTGGGCCTCCATCTCTAGCATCCATGGCCGCCCAATGAGCGAACATATATATTTCAGAAAATAAAAAGATAACTTGTGTAGAGGAAGGGATTAGAAAGAGGAACTCACGGGGACGTGCAACGAGAAGAGATGGGGAATGAGATGGCGAAGGCCACTGTCCTTGCTCCTCCCACTCTTCCCATCCCTCTCCTCCATCTCCTCACGCCCAGCTGATCATGCGGCCCACAGGCGCACTTCCGCCTCGACCAACCGCGCCGCCCGAACACGATATCCATCGCGCCGCCATGACCACGGCCTCCTCCTTGTCCTCCTCACACATCTGCCATCACCGCAGCCACTCCTTCTGCCAAGCACAAGTGGCGGCGTCGGGGGAGTTGAGGGAAAGAGGAGGTCGGGGCGGCGCCTGTGAGGGGATTGGGCTGGAGGCGGCGCGGCAGGGAGGAGGCGGAGTCATGGGAGCCGGGAGGGCGAGGCCTGTGGAGGCGGCGGCGGCAGGGGAGGAGGCGGGTCATGGGAGGAGGTGGCGGCGGCAGGAGAGGAGGCGGGGTCTTTGCTCGTCTCGCTAGCACGATTTGCGGGCGGAGGCTGGCCGGAGGAGACGGGCGCGAGTGGCGGCGGCTGGCCGGGTGGAGGAGACGGCGGCGGGGCACGAGGCGGGCGCGGTCGGGAGAGAGAGAGACGGGCGCGCGTGAGTGCGGATGGGCAGAAGGGTAGGTTACCTCCACCGAGCGGCTGCCTTTATACGCCCGTATCTGAAATGATTTAATATGCCCTCGGCGGGCACGAAATTAACAAAGCGATGGCACGAGCGATTTAAAGGCGACGTGGCCACCTTGGTCCTGCCTAGCGGTTCTCCAGGATTTATAGATTAAATATCCCAGCCTAGGCACCTCCGTCCTCCTACAAAAACCTATGACACACGTCTGAATGCGACTCTGGCAAAAAAATCATTTCATGGTCAATCAAATATCCAACCATGCTGATGACCCACATTCGGTAGCACGCTATCAAGTACTCCCTCCTCTGTCCGAAATTACTTGTTACGAAAATAGATGAAAATGAATGTATCTAAAACTAAAATACATCTAGATACATTCATTTTTCCGACAAGTATCTCCGGACGGATGGAGTAGAAGGGTGTGAGTATCGGTCGACCCGGACCTACTAGTTCCATATAGTTCCAGACTTCGAGTGCACTTCACACTAGTTCCATTGCAGACAGTGAGCATGCATTTGAAATTTCCCCGCAAGAAAATACGTATACTTGCAGTTTAGTAATACTACCAGGCTGTGTCTACCAACCGTACGAGCTCTGGCGCCAACTCGATGCAGAAAAAAAAGGAGGTCTGGCGGCAACAATTAGGCGGCAAAGCGACCGAGGAGAGGGCCTTTATATCGGCAACTTGTCCCCGTGTTGCCGCATGCAGATTGTTATTGTTGTTGTCGAAACAGGCAAGCAGCAGCAGCAGCCCAATAATTGTGACAAAACTCGGTATCGTCATAGATGTGGTGGGGTCCTACTTCTATGACAAAAAATCATGACAGAAAATGGGCTTTTCGTCCTGGGCGGGCCGGAGACGCAACTGCATGACATTCTTTGGGCCGTCCATGACGAAAAAAACCGTGGTAGAAGCGAGGGTGCTGAAAATATCGGGGAGTCCCCGGTTACGGTGGGTGGTCGGGGGCCGAGCGATGCGCGTTTCTCTCGTACGTACGTGGGTGTGTGCGAGCCGTTGGGCTCTAATTGAACCCGAGCGAGGCATTGAGCTCTAATCAACCTGGCGATTACGCGCAGTTACGCGATCATCGAACCCGAGCGATCAATCAATGGCTCTAATCGAACCCGATCGAGCGATTCTTCGCTATCGCCGCTAATCAAGCCGATCGATGCTGCCTCTGGATGAACAGTGACCGTTGCGGGGGAGGGGGTTAGATGAATAGTTCCCGGTGGGGGTGGATGAACAGGACCCCGTGGCGTTGCCTCTGGATGAACAGTGACAATTGCTGGGGGGTTTGGATGAACAGTTCCCGGTGGGGGTGGATGAACAGGACCCCGATCGTTCGAGCCGGTTGGGGCTGGATGAACAGACCCCGTGGAGGGCAGGATGAACAGGACCACCCCGTGGAGGGCAGGATGAAAAGTAGACAGTGGAGGGCAGGATGAACAGTAGCCCATGGAGGGGTGGTTGAACAGGAGCCCGTGGAGAGGGCTGGTTGAACAGTAGCCGGTGGAGTACCGCGCGGGGAGGCTGGATGAACAGGAGCCCGTGGATGAACAGTCGCAGGTGGAGGCTGGAGGAGGTCGACTGTGGATGAACAGTAGCCCGTGGAGGCTGGAGGGGGTCGACGGTGGAGATGAACAATATCCCGTGGAGTCCCGTTTTGCGGTACGCCACACCCCTCCCGATGAACATGACCCCCGTTTCGACCGTAGCGCTCCAACACAAGTCCGTTTCCTCCTTTTTGCGGTACGTCACACCCCTCCCGATCAACAGGACCCCCGTTTCGACCGTAGGAGGTCCGTTTCTTCGCTTTTGGCGGCACGCCGCACCCTCCCGATGAAGAGGATCCTGTTTCGAACATGGCCGGTTGAACAGAAGGTCGTTTCCTCCGTTCTGCGGTACGCCAGGCCTCGTTTCCATCGGCTATTCCGTCCAAGCCGGTTGGCTCCCACGCGTTTCGTTTCCTCCCGATGAACACGATGCATTCCGTTGGCTCCCCATGAACACGACGACGACGTTGTTTCTTCGTTCCGACCCAGCCATGTACACGAGCCCTGGCCGTACGTACGCGCGAGTAGGCGTTTGAAACCCCGCCCGTATGTACATACGTGGCGTCAGATACTTTCTTGCACCTTGGCGATGTAACGTGCGTGTACATGCTACGTCGGCGCCTCTACTACGACACGTGCGCGCCTCTACATTGACCAGTATGTACGTACATGTTCGCGACCAGAATGACAATGCTACGTACGCTTCGACCAGGTGGGTCCCGACTGTCAGGCACTTCCTTGCGTGCGAAGATGTAGCTCGTGGGTCCCAGCAGTCAGGGGGAAACGTTTTTTTGCGAAATACGGTGGTCCGTCCGGTGGTTCCCCGCTCTCAGGTGGAGGAATAATTATTTTGCGCGTAATAAGGAGGCACTTCCTTGCTGCCGCCGTGGACCCAGCTGTCAGCCTCTCCACGTACAGTCCACGTCCGATGGAAGCCGTTCCTTGACCATGTTGACCATGCCGCGCCGAGAGCACCAGGGCGGTGGATGACGGCGAAGCCTAGGAAGGGGATGACGCGGAGCCGGGGAAGACGCGGCAGTGGATGCCCACGCGTAGAGCAGTATGAGGGTTCACTGGTTCGCTGCAGTGTGAGGCTGCCGTTGCCGCAGAATAACAGGGGGTGTGGGTGAGTAGAGGGATGGCCTGGCCAGCGGTGGGAGTAGTAGGGGGCGGTGAGGCCTCCGCCGCATCGCAACTGACCACGGGAGGCAGGAGCACGAGGCACGACCGGCGCTGCTTTGGGCGGCTGGAGTAAGAAGACCAGAGGTTGAAGAAGCACAACGGCCGTTGGATGGACATCGTACGGTCACTGGAGCTAGAATCGTGCATATTGACTCAGTTTACAAAGCCCTCCATCCCCATCAACTTAGTAGGCCCACAAGTCAGCCTGCCACTGTACTGGGTCCCAGCTAGCAGGGGAATATTCATTTTTTTGTGCGTAATAAGGATGCACTTCCTTGCGTGCGAAGATATAGCTGGTGGGTCCAAGCTGTCAGCGGCGGTAAAGTTTTTTTCGTGAAATACAGAGGCCCTTTTGATGGGACCCAGATGTTAGGTGGAGGAATCATTATTTTGCGCGTAATAAGGAGGCATTTCCTTGCGTGCGGCCGTGGACCCAGCTGTCAGCCTCTCCACGTACAGTCCACTTCAGATGCATGTCGGTCGTTAACCACGTTGACCAGGCCGCGCAAGAGCACCAGGGCGGTGGACGACGGCGAGGCCTAGGAAGGGAACGACACGGAGCCTGGGAAGACTCAGCAGTTGTTTCCCACGCGGAGTGGAGTACGACTGTACGAGGGTTTACTGATTCGTCTGCCGTTGCCGGAGAATAACAGCATATGTGGGTGAGTAGAGGGATGGCTAGGCCAGGGATGGGAGTACGGTGGGGCCATGAGGCATGCGCGGCAAAGACACCCGGCCATGGGAGGAGGGAGCAGCAGTCCGTCATTCGCTTGTTTGAGCGGCTGGAGCAGGAATAGCAGAGATTGAAGAAGCACGACAGCCGTTGGATGGACATCCAACAGTCATTGCTTGTGCGTCAACCTTTTTTTAGGAAAGCCTCAAATATGTGGAAAACATCATACAACCCATCTGCCATTATTTCTAATAATTTACAACCCATTTTCTAATTCTTAATGGTTTTTTTGGAGCCCATATTCTTTTTGTTAGCATTATAGCCCATATTGTTGGCACGGTTAAAAATTATACGAAATTTTGCATATTTCGGTGCGGTCCGAACTGTTTTTAATCCCGAAATTTTGAGTCATATTGAAACTGATTTTAAAAATAAATGTATATCAATATAAAATCCAACAAATTGTCCACGCATAAAAATCAATGCAATTTAAAATCTCGAAATGAAAAAAAGAAATTTGAAACTAATTGCTGGTTTTATGTGTTTTAAAAATGTACATCCCATTTCTCATTACTGATAGGCCATTTTCTCGGCCAGCCGAATGAAGCTCTTCTCGTCTTGAAAGATTTGCAGCCCAGCAGGCCTGACAAAGCGACTTACTTGGCAAATCACAAAAAAACTTGGTTGTGGCCGTGGATCCAGATGTCAGCCTCTCCACGTACAGTACTCTTCCGATGGAAGTCGATCGTTGACCACATTGACCACGCCGCACCGAGAGCACCAAGGCGGTGGAAGACGGCGAGGCCTAGGAAGGGGACGACGCGGGGCCAGGGAAGACATGACAGTGGACGCCCACGCGGAGAGGAGTACGAGGGTTCATTGGTTCGGCTGCGGTGTGAGGCTGCCATCGCCGCAGAATAACAGGGGGTGTGGGTGAGTGGAGGGATGGCCTGGCCAGCGGTGGGAGTAGTATGGGGGCGGTGAGGCCTCATGGCAAAGACAGCCGACCACGAGAGGCGGGAGCAGGCGGCACGACCGGCGCTGCTTGGGGCGGCTGGAGCAAGAAGACCAGAGGTTGAAGAAGCACTATGGCCGTTGGATGGACATCGTACGGTCACTGAAGGTAGAATCGTTCATATTGACTAAGTTGACAAAGCCCTCTGTCCCCGTCAACTTAGTAGGCACACAAGTCAGCCACCCACCATTGTGGGTCCCAGCTAGCAGGGGGTATTCATTTTTTTGTGCGTCATAAGGAGGCACTTCCTTGCGTCTTGAAGATATAGCTGGTGGGTCCGACCTCGTGAGGGGAACGTTTTCCTGAAATACAGAAGCCCTTCCCGTGGGTCCTAGCTGTCAGGTGGAGGAATCATTATTTTGCGCGTAAGAAGGAGGCATTTCCTTGCATGAGGCCGTGGACCCAGCTGTCAGCCTCTCCACGTACAGTCCACTTCCGACGGATGTCGTTCATTGACCATGTTGACCAGGCCGCGCCGAGAGCACCAGGGCGATGGACGACGGCGAGGCCTAGGAAGGGAACGTCACGGAGCCAGGGAAGACTCGTCTGCCGTCCCCAAAGAATAACAGCAGGTGTGGTGAGTAGAGGGATGGCTAGACCAGCGATGGGAGTACGATGGGGCGGTGAGGCCTGCGTGGCAGCATAGCTGACCGCGGGAGGAGGGAGCAGGCAGTCCCGCCGGTGCTTGTTTGAGCGGCTGGAGCAGCAAAAGCAGAGATTGAAGAAGCACGACAGCCGTTGGATGGATATCCAACAGTCACTACTTTCGTGTGCATTATTTCTAATAATGTACAACCCATTTGCTAATTCTTAAGAATTTTTTTGAAGCTCATCTTCTTTTTGTTAGCATTACACCCCATATTGTGGCCACGGTTAAAAAGTATACAATTTTTTTGCATATTCGGTGCGGTCAAGAGTTTTTAATCCCGAAATATCGATTCACATTCAAACTATTTTGAAAAATAATTTATATAAATATAAAATCCAAATAATTTTCCATGCATAAAAATCAATGGAATTTAAAATTTTGTAATGAAAAAAAAATTGAAACTAATTCCCAGTTTGATGTGTTTTAAAAATGTATGACCCATTTCTGGGCAAACCGAATGAAACTCTCCTCGTCTTGAAAGATTTGCAGCCTAGCAGGGCTGATAAAGCAAGTAGGCCTCATTTGGGTATTTCTTTAAGAAAATAGAACTGGGCTAGCCATTTTCAGCAAGAAGAAAAACACAACTGGGCTTATGATGTGGTAAACATAAATAAAACCCTGGCTAGACGGGCCACAAATTTCGCTTGTTACCCTCGATCCGTCGCTAAAACTAGTATATATAACTGGTTGTGATTTGTTAGTTGTTACAATATTTCACTCTAAATTATATGACAGGCAAGACATTTGCCTTGCTCAAAGAAAATATGACAGTCACAGCCGAGTTGAAAAAGGCACGACCATCTAACTCCAAATTTTACAAACTGTATAAAAGCACGAGGGTTAATTGTTCATCAGGTTTACAAAAAAACCCAGGTTGAAAAGGGGAACAACATCTAACTCCAACACTGTTTTTGGCAGTCACAATCAAATGGATCGGTCAGGTCCATAGAATGAACATCCTGGGTCGTAAAATTTACTGGATTATGACCACAATATGTTGTAAATAGAAGCCCAGCACGTTCAGATGTTGTTTTCCCCACCTGAAACTCCTTTTTTTGCTCTTCCACATACCCATCCGTCAAAACCATGCTGCTGATAAACTTAAGCCTGATGGACAATAGTAACCCCGCATTCAGCAGGAAGAATGTGACAAATCTAGTGTTTGCACAGTTGGCTACATATCGTTCTAGCGTTATTGTCTTCAACCGAATCTCATGAGAAGTGAGAAAATCCCGATGCTTACGAATCCACCGATTGGTTATAACTTTCTTACCCCGTCCCGTTGCCTAAATAGACATGAAGATTGAAAACAGTTAAGGTCCAAAAAAACAGTGTCGAAAGAGCAACATCAGAACAGTTAATTCTAGTACACTATATGATGGCTTCCAATGTGCGTGAAGTTATCACCTTTATATACAACTTCTCCAGACATGGAAAGCATTGCAGCAAGCCAATAATCTTGTTCAGATCAAAACTATTCATTTGGATATATAAGATCTTGACAGAATCCAGCACCATTGATAGGCCATCCATGGACAAACTCTTCGTTGAGCATAGAACATAATATTAGTTCAAAATGTGTACTCCAAGATGACATATAACTTATGCGCAGAAATTTAAAATGCAGCTTATGGTTACAAGTGTAGATGATAATGTAAAGTACATGAAGAACTGTGGAGCCAAACACCATATTGAAATGAGCATAGAGATTATGCATTACACCCAAGGTCTCCAGTTTAGGCGCAGAGAGGATGGTTATTTGCAATGGTGAATAACTAGAATCAGTGATCAACCTTTGAAGTGAAGGGGCATCTTGGATGATGAGCTGCCTTCCATCAAAACAAATTCCAATTCTTACAAGGTTAGGCGACTTTACTTGGAGACAACCGATTCTAACTGTGAAAACAAGCACCAAGCACTCCAGGGCAGGGCAACTGGAGTGGATGATGTTGTGCAATGAGGCCTCCGATATACGAACCCGCACAAGTGAAAGTTTCTTCAGAAATGGGAGTCAAAGGTTTAGTACCAGATTGTCTGGTAGGTCGCATAGCACAAAGGTGGCGGTGTGGAGAGAGGAGGAAAACCGCGAGATGGACATCGATGCTAAGGGCACAGGTAGTTGGTGTTCGGTATCTGGTAGGTGATTTCCATGGGAATAGTAGAACTCAAGCAGCTGTAGTTCTGTGAATTCAGGGGATTTCATCTAGGCTCCACCGTGCAGGGCATGGTATGCTTGCTTAGGTAGCATGACGGGATGTAGAGGCTTTGCACGGAGCCCTGGTGGGAGGAGATGATGGCTCTGGGGATTTCAAAAGCATTGAAGAGAGATAGCCGATTTACGTCGAGATTAAGGGGCACGGCGCGCCATAGAGGGCGCCACCGAATTGAGAGGACTTGGGTGCGGCAGCAATCCTTGGTGGAGAGAAGCGAGATGATCTCCCAAAGGACGGTGTCCGGGAGATTGCTGATGCGGTCCACCCGAGATTCTACGGGTTCTTGGGATCCGGTGGGGGCGGGGTCGCCGCTTCTTCCCGTGCTGCCGGGTGCGGGATCTACAACAGGCGTCACCACTGGCGGAAGCCTCATCTTCTTGGCGCTGGGGTCAGCCGACTCCATTTTCCTCGAGGGCATCGCGTCGTGCTCACGGATTTGAGCAGAGTAATGAATGACGAGCCTAGTTGTAGTGCAAGTGAAGAAGAAGAGGAGCTAGGGTTTTTTGTAGTAGTGAGGAAGAAGGGGAGCTTGAGTTTTCTGTAGGAGCGAGGTGAGGAATTTGGGGGTACGAGTGGAGCGAGCTGACGTGAGGTGGGTGGGAGTGAGGAGGAAGAAGAACACCCGGGTTTTTTGGGGGGCGGTGTGCTGGGTGTGGGTAGCGCCTCTCATTCAGTAAATATATTGACTTTTGAATTGATTTTACTATTTACTAGTGTGGATGGGCTGTTTTGTCTTGGGCCCAGAGAAACAATTACTACTAGTAAAGAGGAGACACTCTCTGACTACCCGTAAAAACAATCACTACTAGTACAGTGGATACAATACCGCTTCTGGCTCCTCCTAGGTCATCGAAACGTGTCCCTCTACTGAATGCCGTTGTACTTTTGTTCACCGACATGCGGGCCATGCAGCGCGCAGGCTCAAATGCCATCCACCAAATTAGAAGGCAGTATGCAGGCGGAGATTCACCCCGGTCGTAGCGCGGCAATAACGAGCCGTCGTATCACAAAACCCCACCTCCCCGCAGTCTAAGTTTGATGGACGAAGCAACCATCATTTCGCTCTTCGCTGAATCCCCTTCTCCCTCACCGTCTTCAAGAAAGGCAACACTCGCATCTGCCACTGTTCTTCTCTCCCAACGAAGGGAAGGTAAGCGGATCCGTGATGTTGGTATATTTTCATTCAGAGAAAAAAAAGAACTTTTGCAAAGTAGTAACCGATCCTCACTCTCTTTTTTGTTTCATTGTCATTGCGATTGTGTTTTCCTTTCAAAGGGTCTCCCTAGCATTCGTCGGTTTCATGATGGACCAAGGAGAACCGTGCAAAGATCTGCCGATATTGGAGCAGATGCGGGAGGCTGATCCCCACGAGACAGAGAGCTCCAAGAAGATGGAGGCAGCCACCGAGCCAACCCCAGATACGCTCACGGCCACTACTGAGATGGTCAATGCCCCGTTTGAGATTACAGCCCCATGGCACTGCAGGAGCAATTTTCCCCCTTCGAGGATGTGTCCCCCCCCCCCCCGCTGAGCTGCACGAGGTGATTTTCTTCTTTTTAGATCTCGATTGTGGTTTTTCATCTAAGTATGTGGTGATGAATAATGCAAAATTTTATTAGCTTCGATGCCATGCAAAACATAGTGGTTTAAATAACTTGTGTTTCTTATGCTGGAAAGTAATTCATAATTTGTTTCTATTTCAATTAAAGCCCTGATGCAGACAAGGATTGTGTGGTTGTACATGTCACTCGCTATAAGGTGGATGACCTGAATATACACACTAGGAAAACAGAGTTTTTAGGCTGTTGGATCCTGGAAGCCATTTGCGCTTATAGCAATGAAGAGTTGTATTCCAGCCTCATTGTTGTCAGGCGTGTTGTCCAGGGTGTACTGAAGCACAAGAAGTTCAAAGCTACTCCTTTGCTTGTGAGGCACACTATTCTTGTCAAGCTTACGCAGGAAGATGACGTGGCATGCCTCCACAAACAAGTTTATGAGTGGCAAGGCCACAAGGTTTTCTTCATGAAGGTTCACATGATTGAGCTGCTGCCGGACGTCCTCGATGATGTTCATGGCAAGGTCCGTCTTGTGTCCAGCCCAAATTAGATATAGGCATGAAATACTTGCCCCAGCTAGTGTTTAATAGTAGTTTGTATTCTGTCTAATTATCCGAACCTTGCCTGTTATCGAGCCCTCCGGGGCTAGTACTCTGTTTGAATCCGTCTATGGGAACTGCTGCTACTTTTGTGTGCTCGTGAATAATCGTAATTGTTGCCGAAACAGATGTGTCCTCACTAGTTATATCATACGAGCAGTGTGTGTTTTGATGAAATAGAGTACTTGTTCGAGAACTGTGCACCGACGTATACATAAGTACTTGTAAACACTGTTGGTGCTACCCCACTTATGTGATTGTGCAAAACACGGCACATTGGCTCAGCTCGCTTCAACACTAGGCCATCGACCAGCTAACAATCAACAATCTGCTGTCTGACATATAAGCAACTGTGTATCTTGTTACAGTGGTTCATGCAGTTAACTGAGGCCACAATGTAAATTCCAAACGTTCACACGCTAGTTCAGCGTTCATGTGGAACACTCACATTAAACTCGGCTTCATAGAAAACTTGAAAAGCATAAGTTAAGCAATTTTATACATCTCAATGATTCATAGAACATAACAAACATATACTAGTTAATAGCAAAAGACAAAGTTGTGAGAAGGTTTAAAAATGAGGAAAAAACAAGCAAGGCTTCTCTGAGCAAAGGGCCTCCCGGCAGGCTTAAATTTCCTGGAGTTCACTCTGGTTTTTTCTTGTTGCCACCATCCAGGGTTAGGTTCTCTCATTCCAGAATAACCAATTATAATTGTGTTCAATGCTAAACTGAACCATGCAGTGTAACGACCAGCTGAAAGTCTTGTGCATTCCACTAAATTTAAGCGCCGCTGTTTGCAGAAATAATCAGACCACAATGCCTCTTGTTCGCGCACCTGTCCCAAAAACCTCCGTGCAGCCGTGCCAGCTTGTCCTCGGTCCATGGATGAACTGGAGGAAAGTGCATTCCGGACTAGGATGCAGATGTTTTCGCTCGTCCCTGCACTGCAATCAGGAAGTAAAATGTATGAATCAACTTCTTTTAGATTGTGTTGGTCATTCTACCTAGTAACTACCAATGTAGGAATACCTAGAAGACGGGTGGTTAGACGATGGCAACGAGGGATAGCCATCTCATTTTGCGCAGTTCTACAAAAACCGAGGTGTGTGCTTTTTATTGCGCGGATAGAAAAGATACGGAGATAGACATCCCGAAACGATATGGAGACAGACATCCCTGTTTGCGCAAATACGAAATACGGTTATTTAAACAGTGACAGATATTTGCAGTGGCGTATGATTAACAGCAGCATCTATTTTGTTATAATTGACACTAAATTGACAGTATGAAAGTGTCCTTAAGTAAGTAGCATCACATCACATCAACACTGCCACTAGATTAACATGCAGAACAATAGCATTAGTATTACTGTCATGAGAGTAGCACATGGTCAGTAAATGTGCAATCAAATTTGTGCAGTTCCACTAGGATGAAGCAATGTTAGCGGTGTGAGAATTAAGTGTAGCTGCAAAAACAAAATTCATGGGAAATAAAGCAAGACGGAAGCACTTCATAAAATGGTGGTGGCATTGCTTCAATTTATCGACGACACTAGACCATTACTTACAGTGACATTAGGTGGCATTGCTTAATGCTTCATATGACTTTACATTAACGGTAGCGATATGGACGTAGGGACAGCAGATGCATAAAGTGGTGAGGCAGATGTGGTTGCCGAGAGCGCCAAACACTCAGGCAGCATGTCTGCATTTGTCCCATTTTTTATCTCCTCGGCGACATTTTCCTATGTGAGCACAGGAAAACTAGACCTGCTCATTCTCATTTGCGTTGTCCCCCAACACCTGTCACTTTCTTTCCTTTTTCAACCAAGAGATAGGTCCACTTCCCCCTACCCTTCGCCATCCACCATGCTTTCTTCGTCTTTTCAACCAAGAGACCGGTTGGGTAGCCAGTATCTACTACTTTCCCCCGTTTCCTCTTAGAACCAAGTCCTAGATTCATGCTACAGATTTCCCACTTTCTTCCCTGTTTGAACCAACTCTTAGAGTCGACTGCATGAACTAGCTTTACCTCTAATAATAGTAAAAGTCTAGGTGGCTTTGGAACAGCGGACTGAAATAGAAAAAGATCCACACGAAGCCAAGTGGGGAGCTGGGGCAGTAGAGCAAGGCAGGTTTCGAAGGAATATATACCTGAGGGTCGTCGGCATGTGGCAAAGACGGCGTCGGGAGGCTGCATCTTGGCCATAATACCGCAGGGAGGAAGAAGGGGCCGGGGCCCTCCGTAGCCAGCGCTCTCTCGGAGAGAACGACATGGCCGCCGATCGGGACACGCGGGCAGCCGTTGGTCTCCTCCCTCGCCGCCAACGACAGCGTGAACGATGCAGCTACACCCCTGCCCCGGTTGAGGTTGTCCGGCCAGATTTGTGACCAGCCGTGAGCTGAGAGAGAGTGTGGCCACCTATGTCTTGCTTAGATCTGGAGAGCATGAGAGAGTGAACGAGAGGAACCCTAGTAAAGCAAGCGCTAAGGCTCCTCGCTATATATGTAGTGGAGTGATTTTGTTGTACCAGCTTCAAAAAAATGCGCTCCTACGTGTACCCGCGAGTGGGTGTGAGAGAACTAGTGCGTGCGTGCACCGCTTCTCTTCATGAGAGTACAATATACTATGCCCAAAGAACGTTCGCCACAAGAGTAATAGTATAAGTGTGTGACGTGTGAGCTAAAATAAAATGTGTGTGATGTCTTTTGTTTTTTAGAAGTTCTGAGGGTAGGGTGTGAATAGCACATATGTGTGTGACGTCTACCCGCAGATAGACGGTGGGTGCGACAGGACTCGGGAGGGTGCGTCTGCGTGAGAGAGAGGGGGCACGTATCAATGCAATGCATGTGTCCGTAAATCATTATCCGACAAACGCTCGCCACAAGCCTTTTCCCGATTTAACGCCGTAAGAACCGTTAGATCGGCATCCGACAGTGTCAGTTTTGCCATGTCATTTAATAGAACATCCACTCCTCCTACACACAAATCTTCCACGTGAGTGTTAGCAACTTCCGTATGCTCCCTCTGTTCCAAAATGCAGTGCATATAACTTTATTGAAAATTCGAACCTCGCAAACTTTTACCGAGTTTTCGTGTACCAAATTGCACATGTAGAATACCATGTATATATCATTTCATTCATCTTCGAGAGGTAACTATAAAGATGGGGGAGGAGTCTACAAAGAAAGACCATCGTATCACCTGCAGCAATTTCAACCATTCTTTGGTGTGGAGGAATATCATAGTAACTCTATATGATATGATTTTTACAGTATTTTTTCCTTTAGAGCCAATTGGTTCATTGGAATAGATTCATATACTCCACATTTCAAAGGAAATAAACATGATATCATTTCTATAGCTTTAGAGCCACTTGGTTCATATGAATGTATTCCTATACTCCCATAATTTCAAAGGAAAATAAACATTAGCGTATACTCAATAGGAAAGTTCCTATGATAAGAACCAAATTACATCTCTTTTCTAATCCCTCCTCATAGGAATTGAGATACATGTCATCTCTAGATTCAATAGAAAAGTTCCTATGATGTCAACCAAATGACATCTCTTTTCCAATCCCTACTCATAGGAATTGAGATAGTCCATGTCATCTCTTTCCCTACAACTTCCATGTATACATCTTATATTCCTAAATAGCTAGTACAACCCACTAGTAGCTTTTTTCCAAGACATGCAACTATGGCACCAGAACTATATAGTGTGCGAATAACTTGAAAGATGGTCGCTGGATGAAGCTAATCTGACAGTGTAGAGATGGTAGATCCGAGCACTACTGGTCGTTGGATATCATCAACATTCCACCAGATCTGCCACATGTACAATTTAGAAGACTCCATAGTTGAACTTAAGCATAATGCACAAACCTCAAAACACATGCACTTCTCATTTGTTCTAGAATCTTCCGTATCATAATTGAATTTTTTTAATGAAATGCCATTATTTGCTTTTTACTTTATGCTTTACAATGCACAACACCCTGAATCTTAACATTTTTATAAAACTAATTGATTTTGAATGAGATGAACTATAAGAACTAAACGAACATCTACATCATGCATATATGACTCAAAGCTTTACATGCTATAGTGTGTATTTATTCATATTTGGTTTCAAAATCTCATGCGTTCAATGCATGTGTACCTTACTAGTTTTGAGTAGAGTAGCAAATTTCACGCGGCCCCGGGTATATCAAAATGCAGGGCCCATGCATCATTGCCTTTCGGTCGAACCTCGTCCATAATTTTTTGTACGTACTATATCTCCACTGGTCCCCGAACCCAAAATGCTGCCTCGTTCCCCTAAAACCAAGCGGCCCACACATATTTAAGGCGTCGACTCGAACTCAATCCCTCTCCCGTTTACTACGACGTGGCCCCGCACGCCCTAGTAGTACTCCTACAAACCCTACCGCCGCACGCATCATCGGTTTTCTTCAAGAGGACGAGGGAGAAGCCGATTTGTAGTGGAGGCGCTTTAAAAAAATGATCTGTAGTGGAGACCCCTACCCTAGGGTGCCCTAGGTAGCTGCCGCATGCATAATTGGTTTCTCTTTTCTTTATGCTCTTGCACCCTAGAGTGAAATGATGGTTGCTTAGTCCGTCCAGCTTAATGCGGGAAAGGTGGGGCTTTGTGATTTGACCCCTCATCGCTCATTTTCTACTACTTTTGCGCTTCTGACCGGGTGCCTCCAATTCCAACCGCTGCTCCGAACTGTAATTTTGTGCATCGCACGTGGAATAAGATGGTGGATGAGACACATGTCGGCCAAAGGGGTCCTATTAAGTGTGTCGCCATTTCGTGTGCGGACTGACGCTGCTTGAGTCGCTACGCCGACACGACAGGTGCAGCCTACCACTTGGTTTTGCTCCTTGTTGAATCCCGACTATATTGATCTAAAAAGATACGTACTGAGCTACCCTCTCTGTCTAGTTTTATTAGACGTCTGGTTTATAGGGCGTGCACGTAGTTCTAGGTCATCCATTTGACTAACTAAATATGAGTTACTATGTCACAAAAAGTATATCATTGGATTATTAAGCGGATGTAGTTTCTAAACATATACTGTTCGTCACTTATATAGCCAGTTAAATTCTCAACCTAGAACAACGTGCATGCCATGTAGACCGATACAGAGGAAGTATAGTAGTAAAAATGAGGTGATTTTACCGAGCGATCGGCGGGGAGCATGGCTCGTCATGCGGTCCCACGTATCATGATGTACCAAGGCGTCTGCGTGTCCCTCTTGAGGCAGAAGCAATACTACGTGGTTTGAGATGATGGCGAACTGAAGTGTGAAATAATGGTTGCTTCGTCCGTTTGGGAAGGTGCGGCATTGTGATTTGATGTCTCATTGCTCATTACTACTACTGGGTGGTACGGTAGGCGCGTCCCCTGCTGTTCTGCACTGTTATTTGGTGCTTGACACGTCGACCCGGTTGCTATATGTCCCACATGTCAGCGACAGGAAGTACAGAATTCATGAAAGCGAGCGTCGACGAAGGAGTACAAGACACGACTTGTGTTTTTGCTGCTTTGCACGATCCATCGATAGAAACCCGGACTAAAAAAAGGCGAGGGTGGGTCTTTTCCCGCGCGGCAGGCAAGGGAGTTTGGCATAGTCTGTTCGAGGCAAGGAGGCACGAAGGGAAACAAGCAAATAAAGGTTGAGTGACTTAGTTTTGAGAAAATCTGATTTTACGGAGTACGTACCCACTAGGGTTTATATGGCTCATCTACAAAACATTCGTTTTTCCGTTTTATAAGTCCCAATTCTACTACTTAGTAGTACCATCACATGTTGGATTTCGAGGTGCGTTAGATCACCCGATGCAAGCAGTGTCAAGAGAAAACTCACCAATGCATGTAGAAGTTCATGGAAATTTAGTAGTCATTCATGCATTCGTTCTAATTAATGCCTCGGTAAACAAAACTTCTTGAGAATAACGAGAGTACTAATTACTTGTGCAAACTAGGAGTACGAAATTAATTCGACCACTCACCATCTACCTTGGTTGGAGAGATTTTGAAATTGAGCCATAAACTGGAAAGGAGGGAGTAGTAACTTTTGTCTCGATTACTATTTGTGGCCTTGTATAGATGCAAAATGTATTTTTTTATAATGGCCTTGTATAAGTAAATGGAGGGAGTACTAAAGGACATATATATTCCAAACAATATGATAATCTCTCTAACCAAGGTAGTAGGGACGAGAAGTAAACGGAGGGAGTACTAGTAAAATTTTCTCCTCGTCCTGCGAGCCACCGCCCGCGTGGGCGAGGGAGCGGGCGTAAGGCGTAGTAAGCAAGCTTCACCTCATCCTGCGAGCCACCGCGCCCGTGGGCGGGGGAGACGGTGTACTAAGCAAGCTTCTCCTCGTTCAGCGAGTTGATGGGACACATCAAAAGTATTCCAGTGTATAGAGCCTTGCCTCTAAGGTAGGCCCCACATGGTTTGCCTCTTTTTTAACATAACGCGTCAAGTCACAATTTGTTTGTTCACCCGTGGTAGACAATCCTCCCTCCATCCAGTGGACAACCAGTAGACGTGTCAAGTTACCACGTAGGCTGCCTTTTCGTACAGAAATGAGCTCCACCGTGTACCCGCGCGGGTGTGGTTGGGAAAGAGACGGGAGTACGTGCACCGTACGTGGACCTCTTCTCTTCGTGCACGTCCCCCATCTACGTGGTTGTGTGTGAGAGGGACTATAGAGATACAAACCTAGACATAATGCGTCGTTCATCCCCATGCCTCCGCCCAGTCCGACCACCAGTCACCACCATGCCCCACTCCTCATCACCTTATCTCTCATCTTTCTCCCTCCATTTTTATATACAAGGCCACTATAAAAATTACAATTTGCAGATATACAAGGCCACTAACACTAATCGATGCAATATTAATGGTGTTTGCCTCGTAGTTCTACTAGCAAAGGAGGACATTAATTATCCCTCACATGCATGCGGGAGTGTGAGCATTGGCTTGATGTGCATGAAAGAGAAGAATACACATTAATTTACACGGCAAACAAGGAAACAAGGTGGCTTGCAACATTGACTTAGAAGACATTAATTTTTGCCTTGGTACCTGTAATATGGGTTTGTGGCCTTGTATACAAAAATGGAGTCTGATAAAATTTTCGAGATACCATTTATCCAATAAAATTCTCGAGCAATCATTAGTTTTTACAAAATGGGATTACTCCTGCATGGGTCAATCACAACAGGTGTTTTGTAAAAAAATGCATCTTGATTTCCCGTGCAATGCACGAGCATCTTGCTAGTCCATGAAAACAACACATGGCAAAATTCGACGGCGAACGAGGGATTTGAATCTGTTGGGAGGGGTTGTTTGGATCTTGCCCGGGGTAGCCAAAATATTGGCGACCCTTTTGTCCACCAGTGCCTTTGCCACTGTTGAACGAGGAATGGCTCGGGTTCTCATGCATCCTCCAGCGCGCACGTTGGAGACGAGCTCGCACGAGCTGTGTTCTTTTTGTCCCACCACGCCGCCCGAGCCGCCCGCAGACCGACCGGCGACCCGCAAATTACGCCATCCAACCGTAGCCGCACACATTATGACAGCAAGTCAACCAACCGGACGAAATTCACGCAAACACGGCGATATTTCATATAAACAACGACGAAAATCATATAAGATACCGGATTTTCATACAAACATGACGGATTTCATTACATTCAAATGAACTATGCGGTGCTAGTTCTAGACAGCACAGGTATGTAATACCTGGCCTAAATGGTCGCCGCCGACCGATTTATGTTCCGCATGTCCGGTAGCACGATCACCGGACTGTCGGGAGCCCCGGAGGTATATGCGGGGTCGACGAATGTCCTCGCAAGAAAAGGATCCGGCAAGACACCTGCTGTGTATGCCGGCGTCGCCTCCGTGGTGGCCTTCATGGGACCCAAGCGGCGGCGGCCTCCCATGTTCTACTTCTCCTCGATGATGGCGGCGGACGCGAAGGCGCTCGTAACCGACTCATCGCTCTCCGCGCACCCAGCTTCTGTTGCTGCTTGCATGGTGCGGCCGCCGGCATGGGAGTCTCAGCCACAAAAACGGGAGACGCGGTACGAGGCAGAGGCATGGACGGCAGCAACGACGCCCGTGCGCCGCTCCTCGTCGAGCTGGCCTGGAGCGGCGAGTTGCTGAACCGAGCGCAGGCTTGGGGAGGCAACTGGCTCCGTCGGCCGAGGGGAGGGAGGTGGATCAGCGAGCTGCATAGCTCGTATCCGGCGGGCTCGGCGGGCCACCCAGCCGGCTTGGATGCGGAATAACTACTCTTCGTAATCCATTGTAAGAGTGGACAAAATGGTGAAGGAGGAGATAGGGGAGCGGCGGAGGTGCGCGATTCTTGGCCGGCGTTTGGCCTCGTTTAAATAGGAGATTAAATAGATGGCGGACGGGAGGAGCTCGGCCGGTGTTGTGTTTAATGCCGGCCTGGTCATGAACGGACGTGCATCCAGAGTGGGTTTCTCGGCTTCCACACGGGCGGGTTTCATGGAGGCGTTTGAATGCGGCAAGGAGGCGTGTTTAGCCGGGCGTGCAGCGAGTGGCGCCCTCGACTCTGACATAGGACAGCGCTCCATTCTTCCACTGACGTGTGGGCTCTTTGGGTACATGGCCTGCATGTCAGTGACCCAACGCAGGCAGCGCACAGCAGAGGAACCTTTGGTGGGCCAGGGAGGTCAGAAGCGGGCATTTCATAAACCGATGATTGTTCATTGAGTGAGACGTCATCCTTTTCATGTAGATAAGCCTACTATGTTGATAGCCCGTTCGATACGTTGTGATTCATAAAGACCGCTACAAACATCAATGTTCTGCTTATCACAGATAAGATTGATTAATACCTGTAACAATCCATGTCCTTAACAAAGGGTCCATGCACGTATAGGTTGAGTGTGTGTCTTGCGTCGTGTGCTATGTGCATGCAGGCGTGCGAGTGTTGCGTGCGTGCAAGAGTACGTTTCAATATTGCATGCATGTGTGCGTACGTGCATGTGTTCGTGAGTGCATGTGTACACGTCAGTGTTGCACGCCTGCATCCGTGCGTGTGTTCGTTATGTATACGTGTCAGTGTTGCACGCCTGCATGCGTGCATGTGTATGTGCGGGGTGAGGCTACACGTCAGTCGACTAACTTTTTCATCTCTGGTCATTAGATTTTCCAGCCGTTGGATATGAAATCAAGGGCCCGCAGTTTATCATCAAACTCCACCCCCCTGAGCCGCCAGCCACCACCGGCCGAACCGCCGCCCGCGGCCAGCCCGCACCGCCACGCCGCCACGCCCGCCCCAAAACCACTCCTCACCGCCGGTTCGCCGCCGCACCGGCCATCCCTCTAGGCCCCCCGCGCCGAGCTTTTTCTCCGGCGATCCCTAGCCCACCGCCCAATCATGGCCCCCCCCCCCGCCCCCACTGCCGGCGACTGCCAACCAGAGGTCTCACGACTTCGAGTACCCACCGACCACTAATTTATTACCATTTATGTCCTTCATATACGCGCTGATGGGTGGGCCCTATGGTAATGTGCGCTGCTGAATGTGGACCGTTTGACTGGTCAATTGATCGTGTTGTCAACAAATTACAGAGCTGTATGGTGAGCCAGTGACCATATGATCACCCTAAAATGTATTTTATTAACACATTACAGACTCAAACTACCATTTCTTTCTTTCATATACGGGCTGATAGGTGGGCCCCACGGTTACGGGCCCCGATGGTGCAATACTAGTTGCCCCACGTGGAACGTTTGACTGGTCAATTGATTGTGTCATCAACAAAATGCGGAGTTGTACGGGTGAGCCAGTAACCGTACAATCATGACATGTATTTTTTTAACACGGTACAGATGCAAGGGCTCATATATACGCGCAAGCACTCACCGCTATAAGCGCACACACGCAGACCCTACCCCTATGAGCACCTTCGAGAGAGTGGGCCAACATATGATCTTGAGATTTTACGAAGTCACCATAGGTGCCTCGTAGTCGAGTGGAACGTCTCCTCCTACCGAACGCACATCGCCAGAAAATACTGAAATTAACCCAGGATAAATGCGAGCACCGGGACTTTAACCCTGGTGGGCTCGAGAAACCACCGTCCTCCTAACCATCTAACCACATGTTGGTTAGCACGACAAAATGTATGTGGTGACCGTGATGAGCTTATTCTGAAGTCCAGTGAACATATCGTGCTTTCACTTCAAATACAATGACCGTAAGTGTCGTCAACAAAATACGGAGCACGCATCAAATGCGAAGTCCGTCAGTGTCATCAAGAAAATACGGAGAAGTATCGTGAGCTAGATACCGTATGATCACCACGAGAATGTATAAGGTGGCCGTAATGAGCATATTCTGAACTCCAGTGACCGTATAGTGCTTTAGCTTGAAATATAGTGACCGTCATGCGTGAATGTGTCGTGGGCATGCATACTTTTAGAGGGCCGAGAGATAGTTTGTGTGCGTACGTGTAAGTGGTGTAGAAATAGGGGATGTCCGGTGGAGACAAGGAGAGATATGACCTTCGTTTCTCTTTCCCGTGACTAATATTTTGGGAGAATATATAAACATTCACAATGCAGAACAAATATTTTTGGATGCACCATGCAATTAACTTTCATGTATAACATTGTACTATTGTATATGCTTATTTTCTTAGTGGCCGATTGCGTGTGCGGTGTGGTGGGCACATCATTTCTATTTGTGGTGGGTCAACATGAGGACTCATGGGTCGGTTCCATCCTGTGCCACATAGGTTGGATCGAGACGCGTTATACGAAGACCCATGTGGAGGACTCGGCGTACAACATGAAGCTAGCTACCAGAGTCGCGGAGGACTCTATCCCCACTGGTGATAAGCCGACTATATATGATTTGTAACCCTAGGCCCCCAGTATGTTATAGAAGCTTGGGCGCTAGTTCGTCGATAGTATACAAACATGCACAATGCCTAGTATTCTTGTGTATTTTGTACACACCCCTATCACTAATATACAGTACTAGGAGTAGGCTTTTTCCTCAACTGCAAGGGTCTGAACTAGGGTAAAACTTTTCCTCGTATTACCATCCAGCCTAACAGTCAGGGATATCCTACCGAATGATATGATGGAATCATATCTGCCAACTACTAAGAGAGAAGTGTGTCTAGGGGGGGCAATGTGTGCAACAGAGGCCTAAAGATAATGTGCGTGCGGGAGACATGTAGGCACATATATGTGCGTATAGAGGGCTAGTAGAGACCGTGCGTGTGTATATATGCATGTGAGAGAAATAGTCTTTTCCAACTGAGATTAGTGAAAAGAGTGGTACATAGTAGTCAGAAAGAGAGAGAGGTACAGAGAGAGCATGCGCGTGAGACTCCCCGACACCCCGAGAGAGATTGTGAGCATGTGTGAAAGAGAAATGCCGATGCATATAAAGTCTATGCACTTATGCGGTAGATAGAGAGATATATAGCGCGTTTGTGAGAACGGGCTGATGCATAGTGCATCTACGTGTAAAAGGCGGTTCTATCAGACACCCATACTCTATTGAATTCTAGCATGTGCATGTGTTTATTTCATATTATCGACCCATAGAGTGAGAGCGGTTTGAAATACAGGCAATGGATGCTTTTGAAATTCATATATAAACATTAATTAGTGCACTCCATGTTGTTAGTGTGAAGCACTATATACATTTGTCACTTGCATGGATACATTCCAAATTGCTAGCTACGAAATAGAATACATGTCGAATTCAACATAAAGGGGGTTTCGAAGATTCGAATTCATAGGAAGTGCATTCATCTATTTGAACCTGAGATAATGCCATTTGTAAATCAGATGTAAAAGGGGGCATCAATCTTACTTATGCGTCTGAACATGCTATATATATTCATACGATGTCTATTTTTTTGCAACCAAGGAGATTATATGTGGAACCATGCATGAACTGAGGTAAGTTGCATATTTTTTAATATATACTCGTGTACAATGTATATTCAAATGTACCACCTCCATTCCAAAATAATCGTAGCTTTAGGATTTTGAAGAGTAAAGATTTGTGAAGTTTGACAAATCCTGAATGTTTAATTACAGAGAACCGAAAACGTTAATGCTTCTGCTCGCAAATATTGAACGAAGCGCCAAATAGGCCTCTGGTCACCCGAAGTCGCGCAAGACTAATGTTTGGTGGTAGGAAATTACTGTCCTGACTCTGGCACGTGTAGCCTATCGGCCTGATGTCCAACGGTCTAAACCGGGGTAGGTTTGTAACTTCACCAAGACACGAGTCTCAACCGCCTCCGAGAAGCATTCATACGCCGTGGGCGCCTAAACACCCATGCGCTCGGCCGAAATCTATCCAGCCCAAATTTGGGACACCTGAGATTATTGTCCTACCCCCAAACCGCAAAATATCCGAAATTTTAGATGGGGGCAAAGTTTGTAACTTTCCCCAAATTTCAAACAAGCGCATCCCAAACCGAAACATTATCCCCCCTTAGTTCCCCGCCTCCCTCCGTTTCCCCATTCATACTCCGTGGGCGCCAAAACACCCTCTCCACCAGCCGCGAAACCCCAGCCTCCTCCGTTCTCCACCCTATAGCGCCCAATCCACCGCCGCCCTCCTCCATCACGCCGGAGCCGGTACCCTGACATCGTCGTCCCACACAACCGCAACCACAACGCCATCAAGGACTTAGTAGCTGAAGCCGAGGTAGAGCTGCCTCCATGACGCCGACGCTGACGTGTGCCGTACCAGAACCACTCCGACCACGCCGTCCTACGCCTCACTGCTGCCGCTCCACTGTCGCAACCGTCCACCGCACCGGAGCTGTTCCCGCTACGCTTTCATTCGCCGCCTCGGATCTGCTTCCCCGCCGCCGATAGATGGCCACCGCACCACACTCAACAACTTGGCCATGGGTTCGTCCAAGGCTGCACCGTCCTCCACAACTTCTCATTTTCGGTGAACCACAAGAAGATCGTTGCAAAAACAGAAGGGGGAGATAGCACTGCTAGCAGAAGGAGGTACTCCTCTTCCCTTATTCGTGCAAACCTTATGTCTCTGCTCACACCGTATTCATCCCATGAAATAAACTAGTTGAGCGCTTCTTACTGCATCTTCTTCGTGATAATAAATGCACAAGGTTTCATCCCTTTACTATTTCACCTTTGCTACAGGTCAGTAGCCCGTCTGGATTTCAATTCAGGGTCAGTCGAACAGCAATTAAAAGAAGCAGCACCCGCTTAGGCGCGCGGAGCACCTAGTCCGCCTGTTCACCGGGGAAGCGGCGCATCGGTGTCAATCATAGGGGTGTGGGGCGCAGGAGCTGCTTGCGCCCGATCTGGAGGTCGGCGGGCTTGAATGGATTGCCCGGGGGCGGTGCGGTGAGGTCGAGGGGAGGGCGCAGGCATGGGACTGGGCCGGTGGTCGCTGCCGTTTCGAGGAAGATTGTCAACACTGACTGGCTGGAGGTAGATGAAGGTGATCTGCCTGTTCTTTCTACATCGGACAGTGCAGAAAAAATGGATTGACCTATTTGTTTTCAGTCGAATGTTATTTTCATAGAATCCTGTAGTAATTTAGTGTGACATGCATGTTGCAGAGCTATTATATGTCACCCGTCATTCATTTCTCACCGACCTGCTGTCTGCTACCTTTACACTATACTAATTGTGCACACACTTCACCCATACTCACACTATTGTTTTTTTATGCATGGGTATTTCAGACTACGGCGGTGTTGATGAATGCTGAAAAGAAAAGACAAGTCGCTCGGTGTAATTTGAAGATAAGCACTAAGTGTTTCAGCGCTCTAAAGGATGCGATGTCGTGATTGGAGACAATGGCGTAGCTCTGCGATTGATGATCTCAATTTCCACACACAACCATCCCAGGTGCTTGCTTTAACTTCGCGTTGTCAAATGTGGTTGCATGTTGCATATGGTGTCTAGCTTGTATTGCTTCCAATTTTGTTAAATTGCATCTGCTTACTTTACACATTATACATTTGATAATGACATGCCTTCCTGTTTCTGATACATACTCCCTCCGTTTAGAATTACTCGTCCAAGAAATGAATGTATCTAGATGTATTTTAGTTATAGATACATCCATTTTTGTGACGAGTAATTCCGAACGGAGGGAGTACTACATATGTCTATTAACCATGTTCGTACATCAAACTAATGCTCTTTTGTATCCCTCGTCAATCACTTATGATGAGACAGTCACCCGGGTTGGCTACTGTGAGACGCCGTACTCGTTTAAAGAGTGTAGTGTCATCCTCCCCACATGATTTTCAAGCAACATGAAGGCTAAATGAAGATAGTCAACGCAGCTCTCTAGTTGATGACCGCAATTCCCCCACACCACCATCACAGGTGCTTGCTCTAACTTCGCAGTGTGATATGTGGTTGCATGTTGCATACGGTGTCTAGCTTGTAATGCTTCTAATTAGGGTAAATTGCATCTGCTTAGTTTACACATTATACATGTCAATATGACATGCCTTCCTATTTTTGGTACACGCTACATCTATGTGTTAACCTTGTTCTTACATGAAACTACCTCTCTTACGTATCCTGCATCAATCACTTACGATGAGTCACCTTTATTCGTTGCATATTGCATATTATTTCTAGCCTGTTGCCATGTATTGCTTCTAATTTGGTCAAATGCATTTGTTAGGGCACCCTTTTAATTTGGCAGAGTGATATTGGTTTCATCTTTCATATGGTTTATAGCTTGCATTGCTTCTAACAAGTTCAAGCACCTTGTGCTTAGTTTACACTTTATACATCATACATGTCAATATGTCAGGTCGTCCTGTTTTTCATACATATTCCATCCTCCTATCATGCGGCTACCTTACATGAAAGTAGTGTTCGTCAGTATCATGCACCAATGAGTTCTGAAGAGCAAATTTTATTCCTTTTTCTTGTGGGTTTGACTTGACAAGGCAAAATCGAGAAATAGGAAGGAAAAGGGTAAGGAAGGCGATGATGGTGGTCCTCTGCAGCAACGTAAATGGAGCATCTATACCCATTCTCCTTGTACTGATTGTGCATTACAAGGTCCAAGTCTCCGCTCCCCTAGTGCACCATCCAAGGTGCTTGCTCTAACTCTGCAGTGTGATATCTGGTTGCATGTTGCATATGGTGTCTAGCTTGTATTGCTCCTAATTAGTGTAAACTGCGTCTGCTTAGCTTACACATGATACGTGTGAATATGACACGCTTTCCTGTTTTTGGTACATACTATATCTGTCTATCACACCATGTTCTTACATGAAACTACTCTTCTTGTGTATCCTGCATGAGTCACTTATGATGGAACACCTTTAAGTTGGCAGTGCGATATTGGTTTGCGTCCTGAATATGATTTCTAGCATGTATTGCCTCTAGTTTGATGAACGCCACCTATGACGAGACAGTTTTAACTTGACAGAGTGATATTGATTGCACCTTTCATATGGTGTCTAGTTTGTAGTGCTTCTAATTTGTTGAAGTGCCTTCTACTTAGTTACCACATCATAGGTGTGAATATGTCAAGCCGTCCATTTTTTCGTACATATTCCATCCTCGTATCATGACTTTGCCTTTCATCAGAGTAGTGTTCGTCAGTATCATGCATCAATGAGTTCAGAAGAGCAAATTTTATTCCTTTTTCTTGTGGGTTTGACTTGACAAGGCAAAATCAAGAAAGAGGAAGGAAAAGAGTAAGGAAAGGCGATGATGTTGGTCCTCTGCAGAAGAACATAAACGGAACATCTGCCGATTCTCCTTGTACTGATAGTGCATTACAAGGTCCAAGTCTCCGCTCCCTTACTCCACCATCCAAGGTGCTTGCTCTAACTTGGCAGTGTGATATCTGGTTGCATGTTGCATATGGTGTCTAGCTTGTATTGCTCCTAATTAGTGTAAATTGCATCTGCTTAGCTTACACATGATACGTGTGAATATGACACGCTTTCCTGTTTTTGCTACATGCTATATCTGTCTATCACACCATGTTCTTACATGAAACTACTCTTCTTGTGTATCTTGCATCAGTCACTTATGATGGAACACCTTTAAGTTGGCAGTGTGATATTGGTTTGCGTCTTGAATATGATTTCTAGCATGTATTGCTTCTAGTTTGATGAACGCCACCTATGATGAGACAGTTTTTACTTGGCAGAGTGATATTGATTGCACCTTTCATATGGTGTCTAGTTTGCAGTGCTTCTAATTTGTTGAAGTGCCTTCTGCTTAGTTACCACATCATATGTGTGAATATGTCAAGCCGTCCATTTTTTCGTACATATTCCATCCTCGTATCATGAATTTGCCTTTCATCAGAGTAGTGTTCGTCAGCATCATGCATGAATGAGTTCTGAAGAGCGAATTATATTCCTTTTTCTTCTCGGTTTGACCTCACAATGCAAAATCAATAAAGCTGAAGGAAATTGGCAAGGCATTGGATGATGGTGGTCCTTCCGAGCAACTGAAACGAAGGTTCTCTACAGATTCTACTCCGCCATCCTCCCAACAAGATTCGTAAGACAACGCAAGGCTAGACAGTCAATGTAGTTGTGTATATGATGAGCACATCTCCCCTACTCCACCATCACAGGTGCTTGCTCTAACTTGGCACTATTATATGTGGTTGCATGTTGCGTATGATGTCTTGCTTGTATTGCTTCTAACTTTGTTGGATTGCATCTGCTTACTTTACACATAATGCCTGTGAATATGACACGTGTTCCTATTTCTAGAACATACATGTACATGATGAGCACATCTCCCCTACTCCACCATCGCAGGTGCTTGCTCTAACTTGGAACTGTTATATGTGGTTGCATTTTCCGTATGATGTCTAGTTTGTATTGCTTCTGATTATGTTGAATTGCATCTGCGTAGCTTACAACTTATACCTGCAACGATCACTTACCCATAAGACACATTTAACTTGGGGTTGTGATGTAGGTTGCATCTTGCATTGTCTTCTAGTTTGTACTGCTTCTAATTTCTTGAAATGGCACTTACGACAAGACACTTTTTACCCGATAGAGTGATATTGGTTGCATGTTCATATGGTGCCTAGCTTTCATTTCTTCTAATTTTGTTGAAATGCCTTCCGCTTACTATTTTTTCATACATATTCCATCCTCTTATCGCACGTGTGAATATGAAACGCTGTCTTTTTTTTATATATTCCATCCTCCTATCCTGCGCTTGCCTTACATCAAAGTAGTGTTAAATGCAGATCATGCATCAACTAGTTAAGCAGAGCTAATTTTATTCATCTTCTTGTGGTTTTGACTTCATAAGGCAATATCAGAAAATAGGAAGGAAAAGAGTAAGTTATGGGATGTTGGTGGTCCTCCGTACCGACGCAAATAGAGACTCTCTTGATTTTCCACTACTACTGCTAATGAAGTTGAAGTCCCAAGTCTACATGATGAGTTCATCTCCCGTACTCCATCGCAGGTGCTTGCTCTAAGTTGACAATGTGATAATTGGTTTCATGTTGCATATGTTGTCTAGCATGTATTTCTTCTATTTTTATTAAATTGCACCTGCTGAGTTCATACGTTATACATGTGCATATGACATGGCATTCTGTGTCTAGAAAACACTGCATCTATCTATCATACCATGTTCTTACATCAAAGTACTGCTGTTGTGTATCCCGCATCAGTCACTCATGATTGGACACTTTTAACATGGCAGTTTGATAGGGGTTGCATCTTGCATTGATTTCTACGTTGTACTGCTTCTAATTTTTTGAATTGCCACTTATGACAAGACACTTTTAACTTGGCAGAGTAATATTGGTTGCATCTTTCATATGGTGTCTAGCTTGCATCACTTCTATTTTTTGAAAATCCTTCTGCTTAGTTTACACATCATAGCTGTGAATATGTCATGTCGTCTTGTTTTCCTTACATATCCCATCCTCATACGGTTGTCTTACATCAAAGTATTGCTTGTCTGAATCATGCATCAATGAGTTCTAAAGAGCGATTTTATTCTTTTGTGTTGTGGGTACGGCTTGACATGGCAAAGTCAAAAAAGAGCAAGGAAAATAATATAGTAGGGAGTGGTGTTACTCGTCGGGTGAAACGGAAAAGGATCGGCCGTCCAGTTGTCTTTGGTACTTATAGTGCAAAGAGAAGGCCCAAGTCCACCGGCTAAATCTACAAACACAAGATCACCGCTCCACCAGCTCCAACATCCGCTTCAACTGTACCAAAGATCTCAACGAAGTTACTCGTTCGTTTGCTCTGGAACTGGCCAGTTCCCAAGCTGCCTTCACACCTAACACTACTTCCGAAGCACTGCTAACACAACAGGACTTGGCAAGATCAGAATAACCTCATGAGCATCAACACCAAGACGATACCTGACCGAGTCAAGTTGTAGTTGCATGCTCCTTTATATGTACGCTCACAGTTACATGTACACTAACACTTCCCATATTCGTTGTTGAACTAGCACCACGACGCAAGCGGAAACAGACATCAGGGATAATGCTTGACAGATTAAGAAAATCTAAAGGAGGAAGAATGGAGATCCATTTTGAGGCAGGTTTAAAAAGGCCATGTGATACTACAGAGTCAGCCAAGTTAGTATCAAAGGCAGTCGTTGCCGTTAGATGTCATGCACGTATCCTCCCAACGTGGATCCACTACAGGAATGAGAAAGACAATACCCAGTTTAACACCTTCCTTGACCATTTATCCGTAAGTAATGTTATTCATCGTAATTTGTAATATTGTCCTGCTCAGTCCCATACTTTCTTAGCTTCCTCCTAATAAGACTCGCATTCTTTTTTCAATAGATGAGGTTCAAGTTGGATCCGAAAGATGATGCAACTAAACAAGCATGCACTCATGTTTTTCAGTCTGCTCTGCGACGGTATTGGTACCACCTTAGACTGGACAGCCCTCGTTAAACACTGGTCTAATCCAAAGTATCAGGTAGGCTATATGTATTTGATCAGACCACATATTGAACTTGTATTTATGTATGTGCATTACAAGTGTATCTTCTTCTAGGCTAACTGTTTGAAGAAGAAAACCAACCGTTCTAAAGTGAAATTCCAACAGACAACAGGATCTCGTTGCTATATTGCACACTGCGAGGCACTTGTAAATAGCCGCTACTTCCTTCTTTTTTCTGTGCCATTTTATCGTATCTATATTGACTTGTTCCAAATACAGAGGAAAGCACATGCGGACCAAAAAGAACTGAACCGAATGCGATTGCAAATCTTCAAGGATTGCCACACCAGCAAGATGAAGGGCATGAGCACACCAGTTCAAGCCGTTGTAGTAAGTCCTTACTCCTCCTGCCTTTGAATTGATTGGAACTGTGATGTGTTCATTTAACTACTTGGTTTGCAGCCAATGTCAGTTACTCTGTTCACTTTTATACACAGTTGTCTTAACGTATCATTTCACCTTACATGGTTGAAAAGAGATGAAGGGTATTCTTTTGGTCTTGATATGTATTCTAGTTGTTATGTTCACGTGCGCACACAATGATAAAATAGGTTGTTTGTTTTATATCTGTTTGCCCATGATATGAATAATGTCATACTATGTTCATCCTACTTTAAACCATGTCTCTTTATCCTTAGATGTCAACGAATGTGAGGAAATAGACAATACAGTAGGCATGTTACATGGACATATGTTCCGAAAGTGATATTATTATGTAGTTGGCACTACAATACATGCTAATGTATTACAGTAGTTCACAAAAATAAGTTATGTATAAACGTGTAACTTACTTTGTTTGTTTTTGTCTCATTAGTAACTTATCTGGTACACTAATCTACAAGTTCAAACTTTCAGGAAGCTATGGAAAAAATGATTGAACAACCACAACCACCTGAAGGTGACGAGGTTACCACAGGAACAATGTCACCTCTTGCTGCAGTGCGTCAGTATCTCTCCACTAACAGTGCAAAAAGCACCTTCCTGCGTAACTCTGGGTTGGTTGTCAAGGTAACCTCATCCAAATCGCCATCTTGAACAAAAATCTTCACTGCTAGATGCAGTGATATATCCGTGCTCCGGACACAAGTCCAATCCCTAATGGACGTCATTTTGGAAACAAGAATAGTGGTTGACAAATGTCGTCAAGATATGAACGGTTTTGAAACCGGACTATCGGACATTAACCCGTTGTTCAAGAGCAATGGCGGAAAAAGGTGAAGATCGTGTTGCTCCATCAGATTCTAAAGCCTGAAACATTAGCACTCAGGTCAAATGATCTGTGCTTCTATACATCTCATGGTGCTTTTATCTGCAAGGACTGTAAACTTTATGCCAACATGCCTTTTGTTGTGATACAACTTTTATCTTTCTTGCCAAAGGCTGCAATATTATGATGCTATTTTTGTATAGTGTAGGTTTATCTTAGTAATGTATTCGGCCGAAAGCTTCGTAGGAGCCCAACATGCCAACATTCGTCGGGCCCATTCCAATTGGGCTAAAAACGATTATGGGCCGAAATTTGCATGTAGCCCAATAAAAATATATGGGCCTAAATCAGCATAAGATTTCATATTTTTCTGGTAGGCATGTGCCCATAGTGGGCCTTTAACAGGCCTAAACATAATTTGGGCCCTCAGTAACAATAGGCCGTTTATAGGTGTATATATCTCAAGCCCATAAAAAACATGGGCCTTTAAAAGACCGAATGTGAGGTTGGGCCCATTTACGATGCGGATCTTTCACAGGCCGAAATTCGGATGGGCCGTAAATGCGTCGACCTAATACACGGGCCTTTAACAGGCCGGAAGTTCGGTCGGGCTAGATTATCGTCATTTTTATATGGGCCGTTAATGGGCCCGATGTGACGTTGGGCCACATATGGCCCATGGATTTCGTCCGACGTTAACAGGCCGAAAGTGGCCCAAATCTATGGCGGGCCGCTAACAGGCCGAATCTCAGACATGGCCGAATATGACCCAAATTCTTCATGGTCGTTTATGGGCCGAAAGTTTCAATGGCCTGTAAATGGGCCCAAATGAAGCAGGACCTTTAACAGGCCGGAAATACACCGGGTCGTAATTCGGCCCATATACTTAGCGGACTGTTAACGGGCCAGAAGTGATCATGGGCCGAGATGATGACAAGTTTAGGACAGGCCGTTGACGGGCCAATTTGACACTAGCTGTTGGGCCTTAACTGAGAATGTTGGGCCTTTATCTGGGTCGGCCCATTATGGTCCGCCAAATCTCGTGGGCCTTTAGCTGGGCCGGCCCATTATGGCCCACAAAATCTCATGGGCCTTTAGCTGGGCCGGCCCATTATGATATGAAAAATCTCGTGGGCCTTTTGCTAGGCTGGCCCATTATGGATCGCAAAATCTTGTGGGCCTTTAGTTGGGCCGGGCCATTTAAACTTTATGGGCCACTTTTGGGCCGGTCCACGTGTCAGCATATCATAGGCGCATCTCGCCCATTGGATGAGTGACACCTGTGCCAACGCGGAGATGACACGTGGTTCCGTCAGCCAATCAGAATTTTACACGTGGAAAATCCCCATTGGTCCTGGCTGTTAACGGGTTATTGGATCCAAAACCTGACCCGATAGCTTAACGACGTTCCGTAACGATGGATGCCACGTGTCGATCACCCTTGACGAAAGCACTTCTGTGACGCGCGATTTATCGTCATGGAAGTGGACACTTCCGTGATGATAATTTTGGTAATGTCATGGAACACTTCTACGACAACACAGGTATGACAATCTTGATTCTGTCATAAATTTGTCATGGATGTACATGCATGACAAAAAATGCAACCTACTGTGACAAACACGTATCATCACGAAAGTGTATTTTTTTGTAGTAACTGTTACGCTGTCAAGGAGGCCCCACCTGGCAGGGGCCGCGGAGCCAGGGCCACAGGCTTGGCTGACCTGAAAGTGGGGGCGTGGGAGGAAGACGACCCCGCCGCGAGAGACCACTTTGGACAGCTGTGGGTCGCGGAAGGAGAAAACCTCACCAAACCCCGTCCTCTCCTAGTCTGAATCTAGAAAATAAGCCTCCGAGATCGCAACCACTCCACCCGCCCCCTTGCCATCAACGACTGCCACCACGCTACCGGATCTGATCTTTCCGATCTTGATGCCGCAGCCACCCACGTCGAGATCGATTTAGAGCTTCGTTCGAAGATCAGAGCCATGGCTGATAACCAAGGAAGGGGCAGACGAAGGGGAGGGAACCCTAGAGGCAAACAGGCGGATCCTCCACCCGCAGGTAATTGGCCCCAATTCGATCCTCAATTCGCCCCACTGCCTCTCAGTTCCAGTACGGCTTTGGTTTCCCCGGAGGGCCGCAGATCCCACCACCATGATACCCAGGGGCCTACTTCCCTCCCCTCCCCCGCAGATGAATCAGTGGCATAGGGGACCCAGGCCCTGGGGGAAAATCAGTTTCAGGATCAAGGAGCGTCTGAAAGTTTTGGGGAGCAACACCAGAAAGGAGGGCAAGGGAACCAAAAATTGGGAGAACAAAATGCCCAAAACACTGGTCAGAAGTTACAGAATCAGGGCCAAGAGCAAGGAGGCAACGTAGGTTTTAATACCAATCAACTGAAGAAGGGGAGAAACGCAGGAAAGAACAAACAGGCTTACACCAAACCAGATGAGGTAGTAGCCACAGAGTATGCAGATGTGATCTGCTACAGTTGTGGTGAGCCTGGACATCACAAAACAAATTGTCCAAATCTTCCTGTGTGTTTCATTTACAAGATGGTGACACACAAGGTGGAAGAATGCCCAGTGAGAAGGAAACCAAGGAATCTAGCTAAATTTGTTGGTAGTGGAGCCCCTGGTCTGGGATATCACCAAATTGATGTGCCAGATGTGAATGATCAACACATAGGAGCAAGGAGAAATGTGGGCCTAGTCTATGTGGACTCAGGACAAGTTGATAAACAAGAACTAGGACATAACTTCTCACTGATATACAAGACAAACTGGCCTTGGCAGATCAGAAAGCAAGATGAATGGACATTCTTAGTCAAGTTTCCCCCTCACATACTAGTAGAAAGTGTTGCTAGATACCCACTGTTTGGCCTGCCTGAAATGGATGGGGTCACAGTCAATGTAGAGGTCTAGAAGGGAACCTTGGAACACTATGGTGAAGTCCAAAAAGTTGGAAGGGATTGCTCCAGCTTGGGCTGAATGGTCTATTCTAGAATAATTTGCATCAGTCTTTAGGACTCCGATTGATGTAGATTGGCTTGGAAACTTCAAGTCTTTCTTTGAAACTGTCAGAATCAAGATCATATGCAAAGATCACACAAAAATCCCCCCTGATAGGCTATTTGGAATTGGAGATCACCTTTTCAAGGTCAAAATTACTGTGGAACCTCCTGTGGAAGAGGCAGACATGGAGAAACCCACATATGAGGATCTAGAAGATAACAACAATGAAGCTGCCCTGGATAAGAACAAAAGAGATGAGGGGAGGGAAAATAAGGAAAAGGATTCATCTGGAACAGGGTCCCCACACTTTCTACAAAGTAGTAAATCAGCTAGTGGCAACTCAAACTAGAACACTAAGCAGAAGGTATTCAGTTACTTACAGTAGCTGCAGGAGCCCATCACCATGGAGCAGAGCTACAGCCTCCTTCAAGAGATGGAATTGATGGAAGATGAGGATGATTTGGAGGACACTATCTCTATGGAGGAAAAATAACTGAAGAAGAAGAAGTGATTTTCAGCCCACAGCTTGCTGCACACATGGGGAGGGAGGAACAAGGCAACCCAAATCCACATAGCAAATGGGGGCCAGTGCAAGCTCAAAGGAAAAGTAGCAGAGTGGATATAGGGGACAGGTCATTGCTGGAAATTGCTATAAACAACAAGAAAGACCAGAATTTGGAGATTGAAAAGAAAAACAACAAAGGTACTATTGTTAGAAACTCCTTTGAACATTTTTCTGATCCTAAATTCATTGCAGTAGCTAGTAGAGTAGGGATTGAGATAGACTCTAGTCAAGAAGACTTAAATTCTGATAAGCTTGATAGTGTTTTTCAAATGTCTGAAGGACAAAAAACTGAAAACACCAAGAAGAATAGTGATGGGATAATGACACATGATGTAGGTATTAGGAATGATAGAAGGCCTGAAGGGCCACCTAAAATTAATAGCTTAGTTGAATATCCTAGATTAGGGGACAAACAATGTGATAAAGGAAATCCTGCTAAAATGCCTGAAGGGCTACCTAGTCGGGAAGACCTGATGACATTTAGTGACTCCCCTTTCACTCCTAAAGGAATTGGATGCGTGACCCCCCCCCCCCCACACACACACACAGACACACCCAGACCAATGTGTGCTGTGGGAGAAAATCTCCACTTATGGACAGGACAAGCACCCTGGGAAAAATCTTTTCCAATGAATGCCTTATTTCGGAATATAGGGGGATTACAACCCCGTCGAAAAAAACCTGTATCATTGAAACCTTAGCCAAGCACAAACCTAGTATTGTAGCTTTCCAAGAAACTAAGAAAGAAAATCTATCTAATTCTTTCCTAAAATCCATTAGTGGTAATATTAGTTATATCTGGCACCACCTGCCTGCTGTAGGCACCACAGGTGGTATACTGGTAGGAGTAGACTCTGATATCTTTGATATCAACAACTGGAACTCCCTCATGTTCTCTGTTTCATGCAATTTAACTCATAAGAGTAATGAGACTTCTTTTAGATTCATTGTTGTTTATGTTTGATGATCATCAACCCACAATAATTGGGGGAGATTATAACTTAGTCAGATACCAACAGGACAAGAACACTGGCAAGATTAATCACAAGTGGAGTGATAAATTTAATGCCTGGATAGAGATATGGAGCCTGCTAGAAATTAAAATGCCAGGCAGGCAATAAACCTGGGCTAACAACTAGGAAGCCCTAGTCATGACCACCATAGATAGGATTTTTTGTACTACTGAATTAGATGCTCTATTCCCTTTGTGTAGCTGTCAAGCCCTCCCTAGAACTGGCAGTGATCACACCCCAATACTATGGGATTCTGGCAGAGGGAACACCCCAAAGGGTAATAGTTATAAGTTTGAAAAATGGTGGATGCTGAGAGCTGAGTTAAAGAACTTGCAGCCAAAAATTGGTCTGCCCCCACCTCAAGCAAAATCTCTATAGAGGTATGGCAAGCGAAGGTTAAGAGGTTTAGGAAATTTAGTAAAGGTTGGAGTAGAAATGTTGATTATGATATCAGGAAGCTCAAAATCAAACTGACAGAGGAGTATAATACTCTGGATGTTAAATTAGAGACTACCCCTCTATCTGAATTAGATAGGATGAGGATGAAAAACCTACTCTCTGAATTACACAACCTATGGATTGTGGAAGAGGTGAAAGCTAGACTGAGAGCCAGGGATAGAGATATCCTTGAAGGGGATAGAAACACAAAATATTTCCAAGCTATAGCTAATCAGAGAAGAAGAAAGACCATGATTAATGCATTGGAAGGGGAAAATGGTACCACCAATGATATCAAGGAGATGTCTGAAATTGCCACCAACTATTACAAAGAACTATTTAGGAAAGGAGGTAGGGGTGGTTTTAGGATTAGCAATGATTTCTTCACCTTAGAAGAGAAGGTGAAAGACTTAGATAACCAAGCTCTACAAAAACCATTCTCTGAGGAACAGGTGAAAGATGCCATTTTTGGATCAGACTCTGATGGAGCTCCTGGTACAGATGGACTCTCTTTCCTATTCCTTCAGAACTTTTGGGAAATCATTAAGCATGATATAATGGCAATGTTTGAAGATTTTCACAAAGGGGAACTAGATCTATACAGACTAAACTTTGCTATGCTAACTCTCATCTCTAAAGAGAAGGAAGCAACTAGCATGAAAAAGTAGAATGTTGGGGTGAACCTTGCATGAAAAAGTATATAGACTAGCATGAAGGAAGCAACTACATATATATAGACTAGCATGAAAAAGTAGCATGAACGAGTAGAAGGAATTTTGGCCCTTTATGGATCTCCTGGATTAAACAGATTACTCACATGGGGTCAGTTGGGGTGAAAATTAATGGTGTAGAGGGACACTCCTCCATCACAGGAAAGGGACTGAGACAGGGAGACCCAATGTCCCCCTTCTTTTTAATTTAGTGGTAGATGTGCTTAGTAGAATGCTTTTAAAAGCAGCCTCTCGGGATATGATTAGTGGATTATATTCCGACCTTATCCCAAATGGTGTCATCTATCTACAATATGCAGATGACACCATCATGTTCATGGATAGAGATGAACATAAAGCCTCTAACCTGAAAATGATCTTAACCTGCTTTGAAAAAGTTTCAGGTATGAAAATAAACTATGCTAAAAGTGAGATAATTCCCATAGATATATCTCATGAGGAAACTAATATCATTGCTGATATCATAGGATGCAAAGTTGGGGGTTTCCCTATAAAATATCTTGGGATTCCTTTGCATTATGATAAGGTTAAGAGAGAGGACTTGACACCTTTAATAGATAAGATCCTCAACAGAATTGCTAGATGGAGAGGCAAACTCTTATCCTATTCAGCCAGGCTGATTCTTATTAAAACTTGTCTAGCTGTTATTCACATATATCTCCTTTCTTTCTTTAAATACCCCAAATGGGCACTGGACATGATCAATAGCCAAATGGCAAATTTCCTGTGGAATGATTTTGAAGGAAATAGGAAGATTCACCTTGCTAACAGGCACTTGGTTTGCGTGAGTAAACAACATGGAGGTCTAGGCACTACAAAAAAAACACTTCTGTGATGATACGTGTTTGTCACAGTAGGTCACATTTTCTGTCATGCATGTACATCCATGACAAATTTATGAAAGAATCAAGATAGTCATACCTGTGCTGTCGTAGAAGTGTTCCATGACATTACCAAAATTATCATCACGGAAGTGTCCAGTTCCATGACGATAAATCATGCGTCATGGAAGTGCTTTCGTCAAGGGTGACCGACATGTGGCATCCACCGTAACGGAAAGCCATTCAGCTATCGGGTCCGGTTTTGGATCCGATAACATGCTAACAACCCGGACCAATGCCGATTTTCCACGTGTAAAATTCACATTGGCTGGAGGAAACACGTGTTGGCTCACTGTTGGGACAGATGTCATCCATTCATTGGACAGGAGGCGCCTATGATACGTCGACACATGGCACGGACCAACAGAGGCCCATTCCGGTGAAAAGGCCGGCCTGTTTGACTTGGTCAAAAGGTAACGGGCCGGCCCACAGAAAGCATGTTAATGGCTTGTTTGTATATAGCCCATTTACGACCCGCCAACTCACGACCCGTTACGGCCTATCCGAATTAAGCCCAGTACCTTCATCTAGGACTTCCAATATGATTCCAGCCCGTTGTAACTTCCGGCCCATGTATGGCCCATGATGTCTTTCGGCCCATATGAGACCATTTGTAACTCTTGGCCCATTAACGGCCCGTGGTGAATCAACCCATTTATACCCATTAATGGCCCATTATTCCATTGGGCCATTTCCAACCCGTGTTATCTTTCGGCCTGCTCAGGGCCCATTTATTCTTGGGCTCATTTCCAGCATTCGGTTACTTACGACCCATTATTGGCCTTTTCTGTCTGTGGGCCAAATTCAGCCCGCGGTTACAATCGGCCCGTTTGCGGCCCGTTACTCGATTGGGCCGTTTTAATAACGTCATCAAATATGGCCGATTAACGACGACCTGTTATTGTCGGCCCATGAATGGACGATTCCAAATCTAGCCCGTTGACGGCCCATAATGCGGTCTGTTATTGGCCCATGTTTGGCCTATCAGTCATACGGCACATAGAAGGCCCATTGATGCTACGGCCCGTATAAGGCCCATTGATGCTACGACTCGTAGAAGGACCATTCTTTCTATGGCCCAAAGAAGGCACATTGTTTCTACGACCCGTAGGAGGCCCATGGTAACTACAGTAAATATGTAGCCCATGGTTATTGTGGCCTAGTTTTAAAAAAGAGGTTATTGTGGCCACTAGCAAACCGCGGAAAAAGAATAACACTGACTACAAGCAAACAAATAAACAAGACAACAAGGAAATAAATAGAAAAGCAACTTACGCTAGGCTATCACGGCTATTGCACATATTACATCCACTGGGCATCAAAGTTCGCCACCAGTGCAAATATAGGGAACAAAGCAGCATATCATATACACTGGTTGTCAAAGTTGGCGACCAGTGCAAATAAACGCCATGACAAAACAAGTCCAGAATGAAACCACTTCAAGATCTCAAGAAACAATATCCTGGGTACCCATAATGTCGGGCAAGATGCTTAGCAAGCTTATTAACTTTCTCTTGTTTGGCGCTTAAATCCTCCGGTAACTTATTGTTGCACCGAAACGTGTGCATCCGAATTCTGCGGGGACTTCCTCGGTCCTTGACTTCTGTCGCAGCACATCCGATCGATGTCTTTCAACTTGAAGCTGAGACTCAAGAAGGCGAAATGATTCAACGGCAAGTTCAAGAGCTTGTGCCGATAGTAGTGGCCGATGCTTGAACACTACATCAAGACAGGACTCTTGGGTTCTCTCACGTCGTCAAGGTAGTTTGTATCAGCTTTCTTGGAGACCAACAGGGATGTCTCACTATCTTGAACCTTATCTCCATTACTTCCTTTACCATTGCATAACGGGGTACTGTTCTCCAATATTTTGTCTGCATTCTAAAAGAGAAACATGCAGACACATCACAGGTTTACCATATTGTATATGAAACTCATTTTGGTAAATCGGTTCAGTAGTAAAGTGCAAAGGATAACAACATGAAACAAACATATATCTACGTACCATGGTCACTTTATGGTCTATATCATTCTAGTTTTTGTTGCCAAATCAAGATAGAGACACAATTCAAATAATATTTGTTCAAGACATAGCAGAATAGACAGAATATAAGTGTGGGAAACTATAGAGCAATAACAACACTTGTAATGTGCATGACATGAGAACATAACTGTTTATTCAATTGAAACTGAAATCAACATAGAGCAAGTTACAACAGCAAACCAGTTAAAGAAATGGGTTTAAAACATACCTGTTGCACCATTGGAGTTTCAATTCCATCCTTCAAATTTGAAAATAGTTGTTCTGAGTAAATACAGTGATGCAAGAGAAAAGGAGTATGAACCATAGCTACAGAACCTGACCTGAGAACAATTCTTCTTCTCCTTTAAGCGTTGAGTTGGGATTCGGAGTGGTGGTCCTTGTGCTTTGGGCACTGTAGTTCCCTTACTAACTGCTCGTGTTTGGGTGCTCTGTGGTGGAGACGGTGATGAGTCAGCTGGAACTGGGTTACTATCTGCTGGGGTTGGGGTTAGAAGGGGTGTAGCTGGTTCTCTGTCCAACTGGGTAGGGGCTTGTTCTTGGGAAAGTACAACCGTGGTTCTATATGCATCAACTGGTAGCACTGTCTTTTCTGAAGACCGTGTTGTTACTCCCTTAGATACTGCCATCACCCTTTCCAATTCAAATGACTGATAAACAAGAAATGTTATTGAATGTACAGACATAGTATGATAGACAGGTGCAATGGATAGTGGGTAATAAAAGAGGGCATGAAATAATTCACATTTATGTTGTCTAACCAAACAGAATAGCATGACACAATTTCACATATATGATGGCTAACTAAACAGGATAGCATGACACAATTTCACATTATGATGGCTAACTAAAAAAGATGGAAAGACATAGTTCAAAATATGATGACTATGTAAACAGGATGACATGATATAACTATATAATGTGTTTATTAAATAGGTTGGCATGCCATAATTCACATACATGCCGCCTATGGAAACATGATAGCATGATATAATTCCCAGATAGAATGACATAATTCAAAATATGATGACTGTAAACACTAAACATGATGAGATGATATAACTATATGATGTATTTATTAAATGGGTTGCCATGCCATAATTCAGATAGATGATGTGTATGTAAACATGATGGCATGATATAATTCAAATATATGATTTATATAGTAAGCAAGTAAGCAGATGGCAATCCATATATGATGTAAAAACTAAGCAATTCAAGACAACATGCATGACATGGGTAATATAACCCTGCCAAGTTTGAGCATAGACCTCAGGGGGAAATAGGACTGGTCATCAGTCTCTGAATCCTCCTCTGAGGAGCTCTCTCTATTTAGCAAGATGTCTACTTCAGCAGGTCGCATTGTCTGCTCTTAATACCTTGTTTTCACTCCAGATACTTCCATCACCGCTTCAAATGGCTGATGCACAGGAAGAGTAGTTGAATATACAAACGTTGTCGACAAATGGAACATGTAATAAAAAACGATAGCATGATATAATTCACATACATGATGATTGGCTCAACAGCATGGCATTGCACAATTCACATATATAATGCCTTTACAACAAGATAGGATTGCATAATTCACATATATAATTTCTTGCAACAAGATGGCAATCCATAATTCACATATATGGTAATTAGACACTAAACATGTGGCATTCACACAAAGCATGTCTAAACTAATCAAATGACATAGCAATGCAAGACACCATACGCACGATATGAGCAACATAACCCTGCCAAGTTAGAGCATACACCTCGGGGGGGAAATAGGACTGGTCATCTGTCTCTGAATCCTCCTCTGAGGAGCTATCCATAACCAGCGAGATATGCGCTTCGTCAAATAGCATATTTGCTCTGAAGACCTTGTTTTCACTCCAGAATTTTCCATCACCGTGTCAAATGGCTGATGCACACGAAGAGTAGTTGAATGTACTAACATTGTTGACAAATGTAATATGTAACGAAAAAAGGATGTCCTGATATAATTCACATATAAGATGACTGGCTAAGCATGATGGCATTCCAAAATTCACATATATGATGCCTGGCTAAACAAGATGGCGTTGCATAATTCACATAAACGATGAATAAACTAAATAGATGGCATCCACACAAAGCATGTCTAAACTAAGTAGTTGACATATTTGATGTATAAAGTAAGCAATGCAAGGCACCATATGCATGATATAACCAACATCAGCATGCCAATTTAGAGCGAAGACCTCAGGGGGTAAATAGGAGTGGTCTTCTCCTTCTGAATCCCCCTCAGAACAGATATCTTCCTCTCAATTACAATTCGAAATTGTTGGAGGGGGGCTGCCTTTGTGCCTAGCATGGAGCGACGTCTGTAGGAAATTTTATTGCCATGCAAGGCCCGTCTCTTTCGCTCTACATGTTCAGTTCCATTATGTACAATAACTAACATGCATAGGAATAAAACATAGTAAGATTATGTAAGGAGTGCATGCATAAATCCAGAGTGATGGTAGCAACCTGTGGATAGACCCGAAACCAATGATAGCAGGCAGATAATGGCTTAGTTAAAATACAGATAATTACTTCTTTACTGTTTGTTTCCCACCCAACATGAAACTCATAGTAGACACCAGAGATTAACCAGATAGTAGATAGATACTATTGATTGTGGCCCCGATATGTACCCCACAACCATTTAAAAACGCAAGTTTGACCATTAGTTTGGAGCTGACTCAGAGTCTAATCGATGAACAGGACGATAACGTAGCATGTAATATTAAGCGATGCATAACGTAAGCAGACACGAAAGAGTGCAACCTATCTTGCGGGCCTGTGTAGTCCCCGAGGTCATCTGCTCGGTTGATGATGGTAATGCAGTTGTCATGGTTGCTGGCGGCGGGGAAGAAGATCTGAGGCGGCGAAAGACTGTCTGGAGGCCGGATCCCTGTTGTGCTGGACCCTTCTGTCGTTGGAGCAGCTGAGCTTGGGTGGACGAGGTGCAGCAGGAGCGGGACAAACCACACAAGGTTTTCTTTGACAACTATTTGTAAGAGAAGTAATTCTGTAAGGGCTCGTAGGATACTAACAACGCAGGGATAGGAAATACACAGTAATAGGATAGGAATGCACGTGCAAAACAGAGAATTTAAAAACACATGATTTCTGCCAATCTGGGTGTTTGGTTCACAAGAATTGGAAGATCACAGGATGCAAAGAAGCATGGTGAGATTAAGTCAAACCACAAGAAAATGTATGGTTATAATGCTATTATGCTACTATCTATTAGTCTTGTGCTTCATGAATAGGAATTTGAAAAGGAGGACAAGTGGAAATTAAAATCTGTACGGTTTTTCTTTCAAGGAGACACTAAAGGAACAAATCCTCAGCTTTTCCTTTGCTCCATTCCTTTGAACCAAATGCATGAATAGTAGTACCATAGGAAACTTTCCAATTCCTATGTTTTTCCTTCACTTTTCCTTTCAAGCACTGGCAATTCTAGTAGGCAGGCTTGAGCAAGGAAAAGCTACACTCAAAAAATGTTTTTGTGCTACTTGCCTACTTCTACTACTTTGGACCCAGGCCACTGCCCTACTAGCTCAACTCCCAGGCCCATCCACAAATGCACAGCTCAAACACGTAGAGATAAATAATGATGGCATTCAAGAGAGTCCATCACAGATAGCTAAGTTGCCTGGTACCTCACTACTTGTCATATAGTAGGAGAAACTAATCGTATTTCACGTTACTGCGTGTGCTCAGTGGACAATATATATAACATGTAGAGTAAAAAAGAGATGCAACAAGTGTACAACCTCTTTGGCGAAGCCATGTCGATCTCAGCGTGATTGGGTTGGTTGGTGAGGATGATCCGATTGACTTGGCTATCGGAGGAGGGGAAGAAGATCTTAGGCATCTTGAGATGGAGCCCGGGGTACTGCTCCGCTGTGATGGAGGGTTTCGTCGTTGGAGCAGCTCCGGTGAGTTGTACGACGCCTTGAGGTCAAGCGGAGACAGAGAGACAATGTTAACCTGAGTGGAATTCTAATAGCATCTCCAATAGATGACGTAAAATACATAACCACGAAGTGCTAGATGTAAAATACATCAACCGCTCATCTCTGAACTTAACTATTGAAACTGAATTTAACTATCGAAACTGAACTTAATTGTCGAAACTGAATTTTCTGTCGAAACTGAATTTTACCGTCGAAACTGAATTTTAGAGTCGAAACTACTAGCTAGTAGCAGAAAAGCAGTAGCAGCAGCAGTGCGTGCGAGAGCCGGTCGACTGAATTTTTCATCTCTGGTCAGTCGATTTTCCAGCCGTTGGATACGAAATCAAGGGCCTGTAGTTCAACTTCAACCTCCACCCCCCCGAGCCGCCATCCACCACCGACCAAACCGCCGCCCTCTGCCGCCCGCCCCGAAACCACTCCCCACCGTCGGTCTGCCGCCGCCCCGGCCGTCTCTCGAGCCCCCCCGCCCCCGTGGCGAGCTTTTTCTCAGATGATCCCCACACCACCGCCCCACCACCGCCGGCGACCACCGCCCCCACCCTGAACCCTAAGATAGATAGTGGGGTGCCTCTCAGGCGCCCCCCTCCCCGCAGCGGCTGGTTCTTCCTTAACTCCAGCGAGCCCCCCACCCCCTGAAAATTGACTGACCCAAAATTTGATTCAGTCGACTGAAGTGTAGCTAAATCGGAGAAGCATCACAAGCAAGAGCAAGAGCGAGAGCAGCAGCGCGAGCAAGAGAAATAGCAATAGCAAGATCAGACTAAGCAGGGGACCGAGAGCAAGAGCAGAGCAGTAGCGCGAGCGAGAGCTAAAGAAACCGCAACTCCTACTGATGTGGACGTCGCCGCCGAGGGAGCGACGCTATGGAGGAAGTGGCCGGCGAGGCCGCCGTGGATGGAGCCGCGTCGTGGAGGCTCGGGACCGAGCACCGGCAGCACCGTGAGATCGAATCAAGAAGAAAATGCGGCGATTAGTGTACAACCTCTTTGGTGGCGCCGATTAGGCCTCAGCTTCATCCAAGGAAACAGTGATGATGATGCTCTTCTGGTGGTACAGGTGAAGACGGCGGTGTGGGAATGGAGGCGGCGCGAAAGACGAGGGGAACATCAGGGCAGCTCCTTGGAGGTGGATGATGGGGTGGCTGAACCGGCAGGACGACGAGATCGACGACGGATCCTCATCCGCTACGATGGATGAGAGACGTCGAGGTGTTGGTGTGGACGACGTCGTCGGGGAAGAGGCTCCGGCTGAGTGGCGGACAGAGGAGTGTGTGGGGCTTCACGGGTTTTCGCGGCCTCGGTGTATGAATGGGTGGGCGGATGGGATGGGAGTGGGGAACCATGGCTTAGGGACGCGCTTGTCCGAGATGTGGGGTAAGTTACGAAATTACCCCCACCAATTTGAGCTAGGCGGTTCTTTCGATTCAGGGGTATAACGGGCATTTCACATGTCGGGATTTCATAGGAGGTGGGAGTTTTCGCGCGCGTTGTAATTTTGGAATAGCCAGGCACGGGTTGAGATGGAGGGAGTTGTCGGAGCACAACGAGACAAAGATATATCTTAAATATTTCGGGGTAACAAGGCGTGGGTTGAAATTTTTGGACAAGCCCAACGTGTACTGTACCAAATCAATTCGCACTTCCGTCGACGAAAAAACAAAAAGAAATCAATTTGCAACACACAAGAGAGTCTAGTCCCGTGTACTGTACCAAATCAATTCACACTACAAATGTCATTCAAAACTTTGAATTCATGTTATGTTCAATTAAAATATTTCGCTACGTATATAATGCATGCAACCTGCTACTCAAATGAACGTTTTAGTGCATTCCAAACGTATATAATACCACTTCAATATGAACTAAATTTGAATTTGTTTCTCTATTTCAATAAGATCTACAATATGATCTACAATATTGATTGTTGTGAAGTCAAACCATTTGAATTCGTTTCTATATTTTAATAATATCTACAATCATAATTATTGTCAAGTTAAACCATCGTTTGTGTATTATCTTCACAGCACACCACATGATTACTCTCGAGTTAGATATGAACTATGTGTACTATATGAACTCGAACTCGATTTTTTGAATCCACTTTATGTTGATTTCAAATCACAGTACATTTCAAGCCTAGCTAGATCTTCATAATCTAAACCATGTCTCATATGTATAATGTGTTTATGACATAATGTATGGTGCCCCGCCCCCTACGCCAACAAGTATTTAGATGTGAGTTGCAAACACCACACATTACCAAAAATTCAAATAAAATGTGAGATTGTTCGATATATAGTATTGTTTAGATTGTTCAATATTTAGTTGTAAGATGCAAACGCCACACATTATCACAAATTCAAATAAAATTTTAGATTGTTCAATATATAGTATGGTTTAGATTGTTCGACATTTAGCTGTGAGTTGCAAACGCCATGCATTGTCACATTATGGTATAACATGTGCAAAACCACAGCACGCGTATCACCGCTTTATTCATGCATGCATATGTTTATAACACTATGATCTCCTATTCAAATATATGAATCCACTTTCATATCAAATTATGATCTTTGTTAGTCTCTTACACCCACACAATCATCTAACCTTTGTAGCTAGTGCTACCTCTTAAGCACTGCGTTGGATTTCCCTGAAGAGGAGAGGATGATGCAGCAAAGTAGCATAAGTACTTCCCTCAGTTTTTGAGAACCAAGGTATCAATCCAGTAGGAGGCTACGCTCGAGTCCCTCGTACCTACACAAAAACAATAGCTCAACGCAACCAACGCGATTAGGGGTTGTCAATCCCTTCACGGTCACTTAAGGGAGTGAGATCTGATAGAGATGATAGATAATATTTTTGGTATTTTTGGTATAGAGATGCAAAGAGAAAAGTAAAAAGCAAAGAAAGAATAAAGTGATGGAGATTGATATGATGAGAATAGACCCGGGGGCCATAGGTTTCACTAGTGGCTTCTCTCAAGAGCATAAGTATTCTACGGTGGGTGAACAAATTACTGTTGAGCAATTGACAGAATTGAGCAAAGTTATGAGAATATCTAGGTATGATCATGTATATAGGCATCACGTCCGAGACAAGTAGACCAACTCCTGCCTACATCTACTACTATTACTCCACTCATCGACCGCTATCCAGCATGCATCTAGAGTATTAAGTTAAAAACAGAGTAACGCCTTAAGCAAGATGACATGATGTAGAGGGATAGTTTCATGCAATATGATAAAAACCCCATCTTGTTATCCTCAATGGCAACAATACAATACGTGCCTTGCTGCCCCTACTGTCACTTGGAAAGGACACCGCAAGATTGAACCCAAAGCCAAGCACTTCTCCCATGGCAAGAAAAACCAATCTAGTAGGCCAAACCAAACTGATATTTCAAAGAGACTTGCAAAGATAACCAATCATACATAAAAGAATTCAGAGAAGATTCAAATATTATTCATAGATAGACTTGATCATAAACCCACAATTCATCGGTCTCAACAAACACACCACAAAAAGAAGATTACATCGAATAGATCTCCACGAGAGAGGGGGAGAACATTGTATTGAGATCCAAAAAGAGAAGAAGAAGCCATCTAGCTAATAACTATGGACCCGTAGGTCTGAGGTGAACTACTCACACTTCATCGGAGGGGCTAGGATGATGTAGAAGCTCTCCGTGATGATGGCCCTCTCCGCCGGAGCTCCGGAACAGGCCCCAAGATGGGATCTCGTGGGTACAGAAGGTTGCGGCGGTGGAATTAGGTTTTTGGCTCCGTATATGATCGTTTGGGGGTACGTAGGTATATATAGGAGGAAGAAGTACGTCGGTGGAGCTCCGAGGGGCCCACGAGGCAGGGGGGCGCGCCCTAGGGGCTGGGCGCGCCCCCCACCCTCGTGACTGCCTCGTGGCTTTCTTGACGGAGCGTCCAAGTCTCCTGGGTCTTATCTGATGAGAAAATCACGTTCCCGCAGGTTTCATTCCGTTGGACTCCGTTTGATATTCTGTTTCTCAGAAACTCTAAAATAGGCAAAAAATAGCAATTCTGGGCTGGGCCTCCGGTTAATAGGTTAGTCCTAAAAATAATATAAAAGTGGAAAATAAAGCCCAATATAGTCGAAAACAATAGATGGTAACAAGTGTGGCAAAGGATAGTAACATTGTCCCTTCTCTCCTTTTATCTCATTTTTTCTTTCTTTCTTCTTTTTTCTTTTTCTTTTTTCTTTTCCCTTTTTTTGGGCCTTCTTTCTTTATGGCCTTTCTCTTTTTTTTATTCCTCACTTGGGACAATGGTCTAGAAAATGATGGTCATCACACTTCTATTTATTTACAACTCAATGATTACAACTCGATACTAGAACAAGGTATGACTCTATATGAATGCCTCCGGCGGTGTACCGGGATATGCAATGAATCAAGAGCGACATGTATGAAAGAATTATGAACGGTGGCTTTGCCACGAATACTATGTCAACTACATTATCATGCTAGCAATATGACAATGATGGATGTGTCATGATGAACGGAATGGTGGAAAGTTGCATGGCAATATATCTCGGAATGGCTATGGAAATGCCATAATAGGTAGGTATGGTGGCTGTTTTGAGGAAGATATAAAGAGGTTTATGTGTGAAAGAGCGTATCATATCACGGGGTTTGGATGCACCGGCGAAGTTTGCACCAACTCTCAATGTGAGAAAGGGCAATGCACGGTACCGAAGAGGCTAGCAATGATGGAAGGGTGAGAGTGTGTATATTCCATGGACTCAACATTAGTCATAAAGAACTCATATACTTATTGCAAAAATCTACAAGCCATCAAAAACCAAAGCATTACGCGCATGCTCCTAGGGGGATAGATTGGTACAAAAAGAACATTGCTCGTCCCCGACCGCCACTCATAAGGAGGACAATCAAATAACACCTCATGTTTCAAATTTGTTACATAACGTTTACCATACATGCATGCTACGGGACTTGCAAACTTCAACTCAAGCACTTCTCAAATTCACAATTACTCTACTAGCATGACTTTGATATTATCACCTCCATATCTCAAAACAATTATCAAGTATCAAACTTTTATTAGTATTCAATTCACTCAAAAGAAAGTTTTACAAATCTTGAATACCAAGCTTATTATTATTATTAAGCAAATTAACATGCTATTTAAGAATCTAAAAATAATCTAAGTGAAGCATGAGAGATCAATATTTTCTATAAAACAAATCCACCATCGTGCTCTAAAAGATATAAGTGAAGCACTAGAGCAAAACTATAAAGCTCAAAAGATATAAGTGAAGCACATAGAGTATTCTATCAAATTCTAATTCATGTATGGCTCTCTAAAAAGGTGTGCACAGCAAGGATGATTGTGTCACACTAACAAAAAAAGACACAAATAATACAAGACGCTCCAAGCAAAACACACATCATGTGGTGAATAAAAATATAGCTCCAAGTAAAATTACCGATGGAAGTAGACAAAAGAGGATGCCTTCCGGCATCGCCAAGCTTTGACTTTTGGTGTCCTTGGATTATCTTGGGGGTGCCATGGGCATCCCCAAGCTTAGGCTCTTGCCACTCCTTGTTCCATAATCCATCAAAAGATTTCACCCAAAACTTGAAAACTTCACAACACAAAACTCAATAGAAAACTCGTGAGCTCCGTTAGCGAAAGAAAACAAAAGACCACTTCAAGGTACTGTAATGAAATCATTCTTTATTTATATTGGTGTTAAACCTAATGTATTCCAACTTCTCTATGGATTATAAACTCTTTTACTAGCCATAGATTCATCAAAATAAGCAAACAACACACGAAAAACAGAATCTGTGAAAAACAGAACAGTCTGTAGTAATCTGTAACTAACGCAAACTTCTGGAACTCCAAAAAATCTAGAAAAATAGGAAGACCTAGACAATTTGTTTGTTGATCATAAGAAATTGGAATCAGTATTTTATCACGTTCTGGTGATTTTTAACAATTGTTTTCGTGAACAGATAGATTCTGGAAATTACAGCAAGATCAAATAACTATCATCCAAGAAGATTCTATAGGTCTAACTTGGCACAAACACTAATCAAAACACAAAACCACATCTAAACAGAAGGAAGCTAGATTATTTATTCCTAAACATAAGCAAAAACAAAAAAACTAAAATAAAATTGGGTTGCCTCCCAACAAGCGCTATCGTTTAACGCTCCTAGCTAGGCGTAAAAGCGAGGATAGATCTAGGTATTGCCATCTTTGGTAGGCAATGCATAAGTGGCTCTCATGATAGATTCATATGGAAATTTTATTTTCTTTCTAGGGAAGTGTTCCATGCCCTTTTTTAATGGAAATTGAAATCTAATATTCCCTTCCTTCATATCAATAATTGCACCAACCGTTCTAAGGAAAGGTCTACCGAGAATAATAGGGCAAGAAGGATTGCAATCTATATCAAGAACGATAAAATCTACGGGCACATAATTCCTATTTGCAACAATAAGAACATCATTAATTCTTCCCATAGGTTTCTTAATAGTGGAATCCGCAAGATGCAAGTTTAGGGAGCAATCATCAAAATCACGGAAATCTAGCAAATCACACAAAGTTTTGGGAATAGTGGAGACACTAGCACCCGAATCACACAAAGCATAAAACTCATAATCTTTAATTTTAATTTTAATAGTAGGTTCCCACTCATCATAAAGTTTTCTAGGGATAGAAACTTTCAACTCAAGTTTTTTTTCATAAGATTGCATCAAGGCATCAACGATATGTTCGGTGAAGGCTTTATTTTGACTATACGCATGAGGAGAATTTAGCACGGATTGCAACAAGGAAATACAATCAATTAAAGAGCAACTTTCATAATTAAATTCCTTGAAATCCACTATACTGGGTTTAGCAACATCTAGGGTTTTATTTCTTTAATCCCACATTTATCAATTTCATCATCAAGATCTAAATACTCCGAATTTTTGGAACGCCTTCTAGGTAAGGGAAGATCATATTCAGTTTCATCAAGATTCATATTGCAAAACAAATATTTAATAGGGGACACATCAATAACTTTCAGATCTTCATCTTGATTTTCATAGGAATTGGAAGAACACGCTTTAATAAAGGCATCTTTCGTAGCACGCATCCTAGCGGTTCTTTCCTTGCACTCATCAATGGAAATTCTCATGGCTTTGAGAGACTCATTGATATCATGCTTAGGAGGAATAGATCTAAGCTTTAAAGAATCAACCTCAAGAGAAATTTTATCAACGTTCCTAGCCAAATCATCAACTTTAAGCAATTTCTCTTCAAGCAAAGCATTAAAATTCTTTTGTGAATTCATAAACTCTTTAACACTATTCTCAAATTCAGAGGGCATCTTATTAAAATTTCCATAAGAGTTGTTGTAGGAATTTCCATAATTATTAGAAGGATTACTAGGATAAGGCCTAGGAGTAAAATTCCCTCTATCTGGCGTTGTTACCAAAATTATTCCTACCAACAAAATTCACATCCATAGATTCATTATTATTCTCAATCAAAGTAGACAAAGGCATATCATTAGGATCAGAAGAAACACTCTTAGTAGCAAATAATTTCATAAGTTCATCCATCTTTCCACTCAAAACATTGATTTCTTCTATATCGCATGCACTTTTTTATTAGTAGATCTTTCAGTGTGCCATTGAGAATAATTAACCATAATATTATCTAGGAGTTTAGTAGCATCTCCTAAAGTGATTTCCATAAAAGTGCTTCCATGGCCGAATCTAAAAGATTTCTAGAAGCAAAATTCAATCCGGCATAAATTTTTGTATAATCATCTACAAGTTCAAACCATGAGTAGGACAATTACGTATCATTAATTTCATTCTCTCCCAAGCTTGTGCAACATGTTCATGATCAAGTTGCTTAAAATTCATAATATCGTTTCTAAGAGAGATGATCTTAGCGGGAGGAAAATACTTAGAGATAAAAGCATCTTTGCACTTGTTCCAAGAATCAATACTATTTTAGGCAAAGACGAAAACCAAGCTTTAGCACGATCTCTAAGCGAAAAAGGAAATAGCTTCTATTTAACAATATCATTATAGACATCTTTCTTCTTTTGCATAACACATAAATCAACGAAGCTATTCAGATGAGCAGCGGCATCTTCACTAGGAAGGCCGGCGAATTGATCTTTCATAACAAGATTCAACAAAGCAGTATTGATTTCACAAGATTCAGTATAGGTAAGAGGAGCAATCGGAGTGCTAAGGAAATCATTATTGTTGGTATTGGTGAAGTCACACAATTTGGTATTATCTTGAGCCATCGCGACAAACAAGCAATCCAACACACGAGCAAACAAAAGGTAAGCGAGAAAGAGGCAAATGGAAAAGAGAGGGCTAATAAAACGGCAAGAGTGAAGTGGGGGAGAGGAAAACGAGAGGCAAATGGCAACTAATGTAATGTGGGAGATAGGGATTGTGATGAGTACTTGGTATGTTGACTTTTGCGTAGACTCCCTGGCAACGGCGCCAGAAATTCTTCTTGCTACCTCTTGAGCACTGTGTTGGATTTCCCCGAAGAGGAGAGGATGATGCAGCAAAGTAGCGTAAGTATTTCCCTCAGTTTTTGAGAACCAAGGTATCAATCCAGTAGGAGGCTACTCTCGTGTCCCTCGTACCTATACAAGAACAATAGCTCAACGCAACCAACGCGATTAGGGGTTGTCAATCCCTTCACGGTCACTTACAGGAGTGAGATCTGATAGAGATGACAGATAATTTTTTGGTATTTTTGGTATAGAGATGCAAAGTGAAAAGTAAAAAAGCAAAGCAAGAATAAAGTGATGGAGATTGATATGATGAGAATAGACCCGGGGGCCATAGATTTCACTAGTGGCTTCTCTCAAGAGCATAAGTATTCTACGGTGGGTGAACAAATTACAGTTGAGCAATTGACATAACTGAGCATAGTTATGAGAATATCTAGGTATGATCATGTATATAGGCATCATGTCCGAGACAAGTAGACCGACTCCTGCCTGCATCTACTACTATTACTCCACTCATCGACCGCTATCCAGCATGCATCTAAAGTATTAAGTTAGAAACAGAGTAACGCCTTAAGCAAGATGACATGATGTAGAGGGATAGTTTCATGCAATATGATAAAAACCCCATCTTGTTATCCTCGATGGCAACAATACAATACATGCCTTGCTGCCCCTCATCCTTTGGAAAGGACACCGCAAGATTGAACCCAAAGCCAAGCACTTCTCCCATGACAAGAAAAACCAATCTAGTAGGCCAAACCAAACTGATAATTCGAAGAGACTTGCAAAGATAACCAATCATACATAAAAGAATTCAGAGAAGATTCAAATATTATTCATAGATAGATTTGATCATAAACCCACAATTCATTGGTCTCAACAAACACACCGCAAAAAGAAGATTACATCGAATAGATCTCCACGAGAGAGGGGGAGAACATTGTATTGAGATCCAAAAAGAGAGAAGAAGCCATCTGTCGGCGTTCTGGGAACGGGGGTCCCCAGACTTGCCTGCCTGCGGCCTGCGACGTGGCTCAAAGGAGGCCCAGGGAAGCCCATCTTCATCTACACAAGCTCAAGACCCTCGCGAGGGGCCAAGCCTCGCGGGGCGCACGACAAGGAGCTTCCTCAGGCACGGCCTCGTCAGGCTGGCTCGTGAGGAGGCGGAGACTTCAAGGCAGGGTACCTCGCGAGGTGCCCATGACGCAAGCCATGACGACCAAGGGCGCCAGACCGCACAGCATCCTCCTTTCCTCTTTGGTGCAAAGGGAGCAAGCGCAGGCGAGGGCATCAAGCAAAGGCATCCGTTTCGGTGCAACAAGACCAAGACCAGCCCCAACGGCTGAAGGGAGTCATCGTGGAGCCCAAGCGGCGTCATCACGAGCCTTTGGCGGCGAGGACCAACTTTAGTCGGGATAAGTGTACCATTGTTCCCCTTCAAAATGGCCAATTGTTGGCGCCCTTCCCGCTCAATATTTGGGAAGAGGCCCAGGGCCTTCGTCTATATAAGTAGAGCTAGCCACCATAGTAGGAGGGATGGAGGACGATCGAAATCCAGAGAGAGAGAGATAGAGACCCGATCCTCAAGCTAGAGCGACGGAACACCACCTAGCAGTTCATCACACCCACCAAGGACAGACCCTCGCGAGGCTGTTCTTCCCTGTACTGTTCCTCATCAGCCCAAGAGGCAATCCACCACATTACAAACTAGAGTAGGGTATTACACAACAACGGTGGCCCGAACTAGTATAAATCTCATGTCTCTTGTGCTATTCTTTTTAGTAGTTTAGGTTCCTGCGATTCGGCGAGGTGCGAGACGGTGGGAGGTTGGATCTCCGCGCGCACCTCAGTGTTCGAACCTCAAGGGTCTGCCGGAACCCGAAATCCGACATTTGGCGCGCCAGGTAGGTGCGCCGAATCTACTGCCTTTAAATCGCCTCGTTCTTCCCGACCACCGCAACCATATCGACGCCCGTCGGGTGTCGCGCCGAGCACCGAGCCGCCCTCGCCTCCCATGTCGCCCAGACGGCTCCGTCGGCGGCGGGTGCCCTCGTCGTTCCCGTCTGCCGTCAACGCCGCCACCGGCTGGCGAAACGAAAGACAGCGTCGCCCCAAAGCACTCCGTCCATGAGGCGGACGGCCGCACCGCCACGCCGCTCACCCCGCTGGTTCTTAAATCGCCACGCAGCGCTTTCGGCGCGCCATGGAGGCCCGAGCTGCACTCATCGCGACTAACGAGCTCCTGCGCTACCGCCCGTCGGCAGCGTCTCTGAAGAATGGCTCGACCAAGTCGCCGAAGCTCGTCCCGCTGCGAGGCGACCCACGCCGTCCGTCTCGCTGCACCACACCCGCCCGTCTGGCGATGAAACTCCGGGCGCCTCGGCCGCCTCCTCCTCAAGACGGGCGCCTGTTTCGAGGCGCGCGGCCTGGCGAAACCTGTTCCGCCAGCGCCAGCGCCGGCAAGAGCAGAGCTGCCAAGAAGTTCCTCGCCCACAAGAAGCTGCCCGGCGCTCCCGCTCCGGCACGTCAGACCCTCTGCCCCCAGCCCAAGGCAGGAGGCCCACAAGACCAAGCTCTCTGCCGTCCGAGGCCCCCCGCGGCCACAGCGGGCTGCCACACCTTCACCTCCGAGCAGCGCAGCATCGCGTGGCCCGCCAAGTTCAAGCCAGGCCTGCCTCCTCGCTATGACGGCACAGCTGACCCTACGGAGTTCCTCCAGCTCTACGAGCTGGGCATCGAGGCTGCCAACGGGGATGAAAAGGTCATGGCGAACTGGTTTCCTATGGCGCTCAAGGACGGGGCCCGCATATCGGCTCCTGAATCGGCCCGAGCACGATCTCTTCTGGGCGAGATGCGTGCCGCTTCATCGCCAACTTCCAAGGTACTCGCGACCGTCCACCAGCCGTGGCGACATGCGTCGAATCAAGAAGCAGCGGAAACCCTGCAAAAGTACATCCGGCGCTTCAACAACGCGCCTCAAGATCCCTGTGGTAACGGAGGAGGCCATCATCTCTGCCTTCTCCGACGGCGCGTCACGACGTCAAGATGAAGGAGGAGTCTGGCGATGCATGAAGATCTGTGCACCTCCTGGAGCTGTTCAACTTGAGCCAAGTCGCGCCAGAGGCTGAGGAGGGGCGCCTCTCCCTCCTCGAGCTGCCTGCCGTGGATCCCGAAGAGAAGAAGTCCAAAGCCAAGGATGTGAAGCGCAAGGGGGCTGCCGTACTCGCGGCCGAACCAGACACCAAGCGAGGCAGAGATCAGCCTGAGTCCTCCAAGGGCAGCCGGTACTGCGTGTACCATGACCACCACACTCACAACACCAATGAATGTCAAGAGCTCCGGGCTATGCGCGAAGGAAGGATCGGCAGACGCCCCGAGCGCAGCGACCGGGGCTACGACCGAGGAGGAGGCAGGAATGCAGAACGCTGGGAAGACCGCGGCCCGCGCCAAGGGTGGCGCGACCAACCTTGCGAGGACCGCTGGCAAGACCCACCTCGCGAGGGAGGCTGGAGGGATCAGCCTCGCGAGGATCGCCCGCAGGGGAACGCAGGCCTCCCTCCGCTGCCGCCGCCGCCAAGGAGAATCGAAGACCGTCATCAGGACGAGGGGGCTGGGGGCTTCCAGGAAGCGCGTGCGATCGCCTGCATCCTGGGCGGAGCTCAAGCCCCAGCCTCTCAGCGCATCTTCAAGCAGTTCGCCCGCGAAGTGAATGCAGTCCTCCCCAAGCTCGAGTCCACGCGCCCTCTCAGGTGGTCGGCGTGCGCCATCACGTTCAGCTCAGCGGATCAGCTCAAGTGCGCAACCACAACCGGAGTTCTCCCGATGCTTTGCTCCCCAATCATCGGCAATGTGCTAGTCACCAAGACCCTCATCGACGGTGGAGCAGGGCTCAACGTCCTGTCCGTGGAGACATTCAACAATCTTCAAGTGCCTTACAGTCAGCTTCAACCAACCAAGCCTTTCTCCGGAGTCACCGACGGCTCCACGATCCCGATCGGGCAGGTCCGCCTTCCTGTCACCTTTGGGGCTCGCGACAACTACCACACCGAGCTCATCGACTTCGACGTCGCCCACATTCGCCTGCCGTACAACGCCATCCTCGGGTACCCAGCGTTGGCCAAATTCATGGCCGTAACCCACCATGGCTACAACGTCCTCAAGATGCCGAGGGCGGCGGAGTCATCACGGTGCCACAATGAAGAGAGAGGCGATGTGCTCCACTGGGCGAGCCTCTCGAGCCGCATCATTTGGAAGACCAGGACCACACGGCAGGATGCCTCCCGAGGCAGCACCCAAGAAGAAGAAGACATCGACCGGCCCGGCTCTTCAAGAGGCAGGCCCCTCAGGGTCCACATCGGGCCAGGGGGAGCCTCCTTCCATCGCATAGGAAAGTGCGCCGGGCGCCCTCCTCAGGCAGGGCTCGGGGGCTCTCCCTGGAGGGCCGCCGACCTCGCCAAGGTCTCGAGGGAGGCGCTTGGGCACCACGTGGAGGCGTGTTTGAAGCACGTTTCCCATAGCGAGGAGCAAGACCAGGAGGGAAGAACCCTCAAGAGTTCATCAGCAAGGCCATTCAGAGCTCACGAGTCAAGGGTCATGAGGGGCAGCCGCCGCCTACCTGTGGCCCCCATCCAGGCCGAGGATGGTGGGCTCTTGGCGTCTGCATCGACATACCAGGGCTCAACCAAGCCGCATCTCAAGAGCGCCTCTGGCCCTCGCGAGTGGGACGTTGCAAGGGTCCGCCCCACAGCTACGTACGCATGCCTTATGGCCTACCCAACGCGGCTGCTGCGCACCAGCGTCTCATGAGGACCATCCTGGAGGCTCAAGAGGTCAGGCATGCCGCATCCCTGGCGGAGATGGAGATGGCCCGCGAGGAGCCACCAGCGCCTCCGGAGCCTCCCGAGGCCCAGTGGCACAGGGGCTCGTGAGGATCGCTCCGCAGCCCACCGAGTCTGCTACACCAACACCCCTTCATCCCCAACATCACCAGGTGACATCTTTAAGTTTTATTTCCGGTTGGGAGTGCCTTCAGGGCCGCATTATTCCCAGGCCGCGTGGGTCCGTCCCTGCGGCATGTATCCCGTTTTATTTCACGTCGTTAGCCTATCCTGTTGGGGGCACCCCTCAGGCTGCATCATCCCCAAGTCGCTCGGGCCAGTCCCAGCGGCATGTATCCTTTTTTCTTAGGATTATGCTCTCGCTCCACCATGCTTGTTATTTGGTGCCTTTTCCTGGGTGGCGGAATCTTGAACGTTAAAGGGGGGGTGCCTGAGCATCGCGACTCAGGGCTCCTACCGGCTCTCCGGCCCTCACCCTCTGGTCTTGTCCATGGCATCGCGACACGGCTTGCCGGCGATCGAGACTAGCCCGAGAGCCGGGACCCGAGGGCGTAGAGTTTCGTCATCCAACCCGGCTTGCTGCGTTAAAGGGGGTGCACGAGCATCGCGACTCGGGGCTCCTACCGGCTCTCCGGCCCTCACCCTCTGGTCTTGTCCATGGCATCGCGACCGGCTTGCCGGCTGACGGCTAAGACCAGCCCGAGAGCCGGGACCGAGGACGTGGAGTTCTTTGCATCGACCCGGCTTGCAGCGTTAAAGGGGTGCTGAGCATCGCGACTCAGGGCTCCTCTTTGGATCTCCGGCCCTCACCCTCTGGTCTTGTCCATGGCATCGCGACACGGCTTGCCGGCGGGCTGAGACCAGCCCGAGAGCCGGGATCCGAGGGCGTAAGTTGTGTCATCTAATCCGACTTGCGCGTTAAAGGGGGGTGCACGAGCATCGCGACTCGGGGCTCTACCGGCTCTCCGGCCCTCACCCTCTGGTCTTGTCCATGGCATCGCGACTGGCTTGCCGGCGGTGAGACCAGCCCGAGAGCCGGGACCAAGAGCGTGAAACACCGACATCCGCCAAATTTGCGAGAACACACTCGAAGATAAGGCCCGAGCAGGCGCAACCTGCCTTGAGGTAGGGCCCGTGAGTCCAGCTGGCTCACGGGTGCCCAGATACACCTCGTCTAGCCCTACCGTGCCAGCCACGTGTCGGTGGGGCTGTATCGCCCAGAGCCCCCTCCACGTTCGGTGGAAGCTTACCGTGCTCATGTTGGTGGCGACACCGCCGAGGCGGCTATGCCCGTCACGCATCTTGAAGTGCTATGCTCCGCGCTGGTGATAAACAAGCGAGGTGGCCTCGGGTCGCATCAACCTCGAGGAGCCCAGGCTCGGTGTCTGGCCTCATCGCGCCTCCCCTAGGGAGGCGCCAGCGAGGCTGGGCACGGGCTGCGCTGGAGTCACGCCCGACGCCACGCCACCCAGCCGAAGCCCCTCGGGCCTGGTTCGTCGTGCGTCACTCCCGAGCGGAGCCAAAGGTGCGAATGCCGTTTGAGCGTCGAGGGACTCCTGAGCATCGCGACTCGGGAGCCAAACTGGTCACGTAGCCCCTCACCCCTTAGTTCCTAAAGGCTAGCAGCGGTTGAGGTATCTTGCGGGGCAGGCTCTGCAGATGTAGAACGGCGGATCCGCCCGCGTCTCACCTCCCTACTTGCTGTTAAATGCGCCAAGGGGACTCCACGAGCATCGCGACTCAGAGCCTAACTTGTCACGTAGCCCCTCACTCCTTGGTCCCGTCCTGGTTTCGGTCGGGGCTAAGCAGCCCCGAGGTATCTTGTGAGGCAAGCTCTGCCGGCGTAGAACATAAGCAAGTAGGAAGCACAAATTTCAAGGAATTCAAAAGCAAATATTACAGTCCACACTGTTATCGCAATACCAAATGCAAGTTTAAACGCCTCCTCGAGGCATGATACATGTGCAGGAATTAAAAGCAAAGCAGGAGCCACAACGGAGTCACTTGTCGGCGGTGGAGCAGCGCGGAGTGGGCTCGCCTCGTGAAGCGGCAGGGCAGCGGCGCCTCGCCCGGCTTGGTCTTTGAGGCAGAACTTCCCCAACAGAGCCTCCGCGCGACCCTTCACAGCCTCGGCAGCGGCAGCTGCATGCTCGCCGCTTGCTGGCTCCAGCAGGCTGTCCATGTCGACGCTGGGATCACGAAGATAGATGTGGGTGAGGATCCGCGTCAGTGCCGCAGAAGACAAGACACGCGCCTCGGCCTCAGCCGTGGGGCCAAGACAAAGGGAGACATCTTCAAGAGCGCGAACCAGGAAGGGAAGCAGCTTGGCGGGCCGTCCTCCATGCCGGCCAGTGGGCTCTCCAGGCCGCTATCGTAAAGCTCCCTTAGCAAGGCGCGAGCCTTCACCTCCATTTCCATGAAGGCCATGCGATCTTCGGCAAGAACCCGCGCCTTGTCGTCCAGCTCGACCTTCCTCGCCTCCAGTTCCTGCTCCAGCGCGCCTAGGCGGTCACGACGCTTCTTCAGCTTGGCCTCCCGGTCCTTGGCGGCCGCCTCGCAAGCCTTCACGCTTTCCTCCTGCTCCTGGCGGAGGTGGGCCTCCTCGGCAAGCTGGTCCTGCAGGCTCTTCAGCTCGCCCTCCAGCGTCTCACAGCGACCTTGGATGCTGGCTGCCTCTCCCAGGGCAGCATCGCGGGCAACCTTCGCCTCACGAACAACTTGCTTCTCCTCGTCGCAAGCCGTCGAGGCCTGGACCAGCGCCGCCCGAATCGAAGCGTCAGAGCGAATCCAGCCAGAGGCCAGCTCCAAGTGCCCGGCCACCAAGCGAGGTCGGCGCCCGGAAGATCTGCCGTAGCGGTCCAATTCAGCGGCGGCATGATCCGGAGACCGTGGGAGGAGTCGGAGAGACAGTTGGTGGAAGTAGGAGGAGATGGCGGCGGGCGTAACCACTGCGCCCTGAGGCGGAATCAGCGGCGCCACGGCAACAGTGGAGGCAGCACCAAGCAAGGGCACCTCGGGAGTCGCCTGGGCCAAGGGGCTGAGCTTCGCCCAATGAGCTCAGCCGAACCTCGCGAGGACGCCGGGAAGGAGGGCACAGGCGTCGGGATCATCTTCTTTTTTGAGCAGAGGCACCACCACGGATGGGGCCTCAGAGCCCCCGCCGGCTTCTTCGCCGCGGGCGCCAGCCTGGCCGAAGAACGTGGACATCAGATCTCGTCGACAGAGCAATAATCAAGACGGGAAGGAGGCACTTACAGGTCATCGCCGGTGGACTCGAGAAGCCTCCGGCCATACTTGAAGCCCGAGAGCCGACTGCACGGATCAGCCTCAAGGGGACCAGGAGCAGGAGGCGCGTCTGCGGATCGCCCCGGGGCCGGGGCGGACATGCGGGGGACCAGCCCAGTCTGGTCCTTCTTCGGGATCGGGGGCAGGCTCCTGCCTCCACGCTCATCCTCATCCTCGTCGTCGTCACTCTCGGGGAGGCGGAGAACGCGGGGCCTGCGCCGCAGGGGAGGAGCCCTTGACTCCGCCCGCGAATCAACCCCCTCTCCTGCCTCTCTCTCCTCCACCCCTTCGCTGGAGTCGGAAGAGGACACGTCCACCAGGTCCTCCGGAGCCTCCACGGGCACGGGCCCGTCCCCATTGAAGATGGGCATGGGCCCCACTACCTGCTCCCAATCCTCACGAAGGAACAAGGGCGCGGGGGCGCCCTCCAGTCTCGCCACATCGCCCCCAACCAAGGATTGAAGGACCGTCGCCAAGTCCTCGGCTGGCGAGCCCACGAGGCTCAGGTGAGGCCTCCACATCGAAGCGAAATCTTGGCGAAGCGGAGCCGATTGGTGCTCAGGAACTCCCTCGGCGGCCTTGCAGTCAGCTCGCCGCCCGCGTCGGCCCGGCTTCAGATCTGCATCCATCTTCTCCAGCACCGGCTTGGCAGGGATCCCGAAGCTCTACTCGGGACCAGTCATCGGAACTCTCGGCGGGCTCCGTGGGCAGGATCAGCCGAGGGTGGATGCGCCCAGCATCCACCAAGACCCACTTGCTCCTGAAGCCCTCAATCCGCTTCCTAGGGTTTAAATGGCGGTGGCTCCGCCATAGGCAACGAAGCTCACGCACGCGTAGGCGGAACCACGGGAGGTTCGGAGGAAGAAGTAGTGGCGCAGCAAGGCCACTGAGGGCTTCACCCCAACATGGGCCTCACAATAGTAGGCGAAGATTGCCAGAAGAAGGACGGAGTTGGGATGGAGGTGCAGAGCTTGGATGTTGTAGTGTCGGAGGACGGAGAAGAAGAACTCGAGAGAAGGAGGCACCGGACCAGCAATGATGGCGCTCACGAAGAAGCGGGTAGAAGGTACTCCCCGACCCTCGAGGCGGAGGAGCCGACCTTGAACACCGCTGTTCCATTGGCGCCCTCGCCTCGCCAACCGGGCGCATCGGGGCAAGGCTCGCCCGGACACATTTAAGCGGGTCCAAGGCAGGAGAGTACCAGGCTCCGGCCGGGCTTGGCGAGCCATGACTGGATAGAGACGCAGAAGGCGGAGTGGATCTGAAGGTCTTGGAAGCGAGGGATGAGAGGCGCAAGAAAGGGATCTGAGCAGCAAGCTGGAGAAAGTAAAGGAGGCAAGGAAGATGCCGCTCTATTATCAACCCACGCGGTTCTTGCAGAGGCGCCCACGTCAATCAACCGCATAGCAGTGCCCAAGGCCGCATGAGCTGTTAGGGCCTGACGCCGCACTTGCCCTTTCGCCTCTCTGCTGCAGCCAAGTTGGCGCGTCGTGGGCCGGGGCTCTTGTCGGCGTTCTGGGAGCAGGGGTCCCAGACTTGCACACTGCGGCTGCGGCGTGGCTCAAAGGAGGCCCAGAAGCCCATCTTCATCTACACAAGCTCAAGACCCTCGCGAGGGGCCAAGCCTCATGGAGGCGGGCGACAAGGAGCTTCCTCGAGCCGCGGCCTCGTCGAGCTGGCTCGTGAGGCCCGGAGACTTCAAGGCAGGGTACCTCGCGAGGTGCCCATGGCGCATAAGCCATGGCGACCAAGGGCGCCAGACAGGCGCCAGACCAGCTGTCGTCCTCCTTTCCTCTTTGGTGCAAAGGAGCAAGCGCAGCGAGGCATCAAGCAAAGGCATCCGTTTGATGCAATAAGACCAAGACCAGCCCCAGCGGCTGAAGGGAGTCATCGTGGAGCCCAAGCGAGGCGTCATCACCGGAGAGCCTTTGGCGGCGAGGACCAACTTTAGTCAGGATAAGTGTACCCGCTGTTCCCCTTCAAAATGGCCAATTGTTGGCGCCCTTCCCGCTCAATATTTGGGAAGAGGCCCAGGGCCTTCGTCTATATAAGTAGAGCTAGCCACCATAGTAGGAGGGATGGAGGACGATCGGAATCCAGAGAGAGATATAGAGACCCGATCCTCAAGCTAGAGCGACGGAACACCACCTAGCAGTTCATCACACCCACCAAGAACAGACCCTCGCGAGGCTGTTCTTCCTATCTTGTTCCTCATCAGCCCAAGTGGCAATCCACCACACTACAAACTAGAGTAGGGTATTACACCACAACGGTGGCCCGAACTAGTATAAATCTCGTGTCTCTTGTGCTGTTCTTTTAAGTAGTTTAGTTTCCTGCGATTCGGCGAGGTGCGAGACGGTGGGAGGTTGGATCTCCTCGTGCACCCCAGTGTTCGAACCTCAAGGGTCTGCCGGAACCCGAAATCCGACACCATCTAGCTAATAACTATGGACCCGTAGGTCTAAGGTGAACTACTCACACTTCATCGGAGGGGCTAGGATGATGTAGAAGCCCTCCGTGATGATGGCCCTCTCCGGCCGAGCTCCGGAACAGGCCCCAAGATGGGATCTCGTAGGTACAGAAGGTTGCGGCGGTGGAATTAGGTTTTTGGCTCCGTATCTGATCGTTCGGGGGTACGTAGGTGTATATAGGAGGAGGAAGTATGTCGATGGAGCTCCGAGGAGCCCACGAGGCAGGGGGCGCGCCCTAGGGGGGTGGGCGCGCCCCCCACCCTCGTGACCGCCTCGTGGCTTTCTTGACGGAGAGTCCAAGTCTCCTGGGTCTTATCTGATGAGAAAATCACGTTCCCGAAGGTTTCATTCCGTTTGGACTCCGTTTGATATTCTGTTTCTCTGAAACTACGAGATGAGCAAAAAACAGCAATTACAGGCTGGGCCTCCGGTTAATAGGTTAGTCCCAAAAATAATATAAAAGTGGAAAATAAAGCCCAATATAGTCCAAAACAGTAGATAATATAGCATGGAGCAATCAAAAATTATAGATACGTTGGAGACGTATCAGCTAGCACTAACTTTCTCTTGTGCATGCACACGCCCTCCTCGCCCTCCCCATCCCTCAACATTCTATCCATCGCGCACATTCATTTTTTTCTTTAGGTCATTCTCCCACAGTCTCCACAACTCCTTTCTGACACACACCGATCGATAAACCTCTCCGATTAATACGCCTACAACATCATTACACACACACCTTCCATCTCCTCCTTTCTGTGTCCATGCCTCGTGTCTCTCATACGGTCCCACACACGTGTAAACTCTCGCCCCTCTTTTCATTGATCTCACAACCACACACGCCTCCCCCTATCTAGCTAGTAGCTCGGCCTCTCGCACCACCTCCTAGCTCCATTCTCTCTGTCTATCCGTCTCGCTGGGCCTTATTTGCCTCTAACAAATGGATGTACACCGACCGATCTCCCGCTATACATATAGCTAGCTAGGTCCTTATAACTCGTTTTCCCCACGCGTCGATCGATCTACCTCATTAGTTATGTCTCTCCCTTCCTCCGACAAACAACAATTGATCTACCGATCTAGTTAGGTTTGCTTAGCAAACACATGGTTCCCCTTCATCATCCATGCATGTGTCCCGACAGATCTATCACTCACAGGCACACACAGAAACACATCCCCACTCTTATTGATAATATTGCAGTTCTACCCTCAGCTTGTCTAGTAGGCCTCTCCCACCATCTTCGAGAAGCCACTCCATCACCCGTCCAGCACTCTACCCCTCTCCCTCCCTCTCTCTTCTCTCTCTCTCTCTCTATCCCAACCTATTTCCCCTCCTTCAGTTATGTATCGATGTCGACCCGTCTGCCTCAAGACATAGCTGGGTCTCTCCTTCTCAACACATATACGAGTCATTCTACCTCTTTAGTTAGGCCTCTGCCTCCCCCTCCCCCCCCACACACACTGATACATCGAGCGCTCTATTCATGTCTCCCTGCCACACACAAACTTGCCTTGTGCCCTCTGACGTTCTGGCAGGTCAGTCGCCCTATATCTTTGACTTGCACACACACAATTTTGATGACTCTCTTCATCCATCTCGCACCCACCCACTTGATCCTCTCTTCGACTCTATCGATATCTATGACCCCTCCCTCTCTTCTCATGGATCGCCCCCTCTGGCACTCTCTATATGATATGGATATGCCTCTATTTCACACAAACTGCATGCAAAATTTTGTTTGAGATGTCATCGACACATATTCCCTCAAATACATTCACGAAATCACCCCCCCCCCAAAAACACTCACGAACGCACACGCCATCTGTCTAGGTTTGTATCTCTCTCACACACACCCATGTAGGTGCGGGATGTGCACGAAGAGAAGAGGTGCACGCACGACGCACGTACTGCCGTCTCTTTCCCAACCACACCCGCGCCGGTACACAGTGGAGCTCATTTATGTATGAAAAGGCGGCCCACATGGTAATTCGACACGTGTACTGGTTGTTCACTTGATGGAGGATCGTATACCACGGGTGAACAAACAAATTGCGACTTGACGCGTTATGTTAAAAAAAGAGGCAAACCATGTGGGGCCTACCTTAGAGGCAAGGATCTATACACTGGAGTACTTTTGATGTGTCCCGTTAACTCGCAGAACAAGGAGAAGCTTGCTTAGTATGCCGTCTCCCCTGCCCACAGGCACGGTGGCTCGTAGGATGAGGTGAAGCTTGGTTACTAGTACGACTTACGCCCGCTCCCTCGCCCACGCGCGCGGTGACTCGCAGGACAAGGAGAAAATTTTACTACTCCCTCCGTTTACTCCTCGTCCCTACCTTGGTTAGAGTGATTATCATATTGTTTGGAATATATGTGCTTTAGTAGATTTCAATATGAACTACTAGTACATACTCCAAACACTGATGTATATAGACGTATTTTAGAGTGTTGATTCACTCATTTTGCTATGTATGTAGTCCATATTGAAACGGACATAATAGTACACACTCTCCCTCGCCCCTCGCAAGGTTTATAGGAGAACGAGTAGTAGGTGCTCCAAACACTGATGTATATAGACGTGCAGCAATTCATTCGGTAGGTTAATATTTTGGAGATGTCAAGCGCAAGGTTTATAGGAGAACGAGTAGTAAGTGCCGCGTCATTTATAAATAAAGTTTTTTCTTGATGTACGTACACAATATAAATAGGTTCATATGGAGAGAAAAGGAAACCGCTCCACTATATACATAGGCAGGACGAGCCTACACAGTTGCTTGATGGGGTTGCTCTCTTCAGTCTTCACACTCTCTCGCAAAAAAACAACTGTGGCCACATCTCTAACATCCCGCCGGATCACGTCTGCCAGGGGAAATGGTGGATGCTTAGTGTAGATGCGGTCGCCGTCGCCGACGGCGAAAACCCACTCTCGGCACGTCCCGATCAGGGGTCCCCGCCGTTCTCTCTCACAAAGCCGGTAAGGTTGCCTTCGTCTCACTGCCGCAACATGGGTAGTTGCCTCCTCCCGCCGCCCTCCTCTAGGTTGAGCTACGTCCCGACATCCCTCTGGTACAACTCCCTTTACAGCCGGCTTTCACCATTGCTCCAGCTTCCCAAGTCACTCCATGTGGATATTTCTCTACTTCTTTGCCCCGCACATACCTCTACTGGCTTCTACGTACTGTATTTGTGATGATTTTATGTCTCATCAACTAGTCCCAGCAATCTTATTCTAATCATGCTTCTTCAATTTCTTTGCCACAGGGATGCTCATCTCGATTTTGGCGAAACTGCACAAAATGATCCGATGGTCAAAGTGTTGCAAACTTCATTTCTTCGGAAGCCCAACGTTGCCAGCAAATTAAAGCATGGTTAGGGTTTATGGTTCAAGGTCTAGGGACTGCATGGATAGTTTTTTCATTAGCTATCTCTATTCCAAAATAAGTGTCAACTTTAGTAGTAGTATAACTTTGTACTAAAGTTTGCATAAAGTTGAGACACTTATTATGGAACGGAGGGAGTACATATTGGCTATGATCTGTCAATCATTGAGATGCAATAGCATGCATGTTAGTCTCCTTTGTATTTGATGAAATGTTGCAACGGGCAACCTTGGATGCAAGATACATGAAACAGAAGCTGGAAGCTTCATAGCATTGTACAAATTTATCTCGCTGATAAATTACAGTATGTACTATACTAGTACTATGTAAAGAGTTAGGTGTCGCACGGTGTCTAGAGAATACGGTCATAGTGTGAGGTGGGCCATGTAATCACTGAGCCTGCGTGTTTTCACTGCTCTCGCACTCCTCCGCTGAGAATGGAGAAAATTGTAATCTAGCAGTACCTCCTTCCGCCAAAAGCATGGGACATCCAACAGTCCTACCACCTCAGCAATAATGACCAATTGTAACGCCCCCGATGCGGCTATAACTCCCACGTGTCGAGGCACGACTTAGAGGCATAACCGCATTGAAAGCAATGTCGCAAGTGAGGTAATCTTCACACAACCCATGTAATAAATAAGGGAAAGAGGTACATAGTTGGCTACGATCGCCACTTCACACAATACATAAATAAACATCCATCATTGAGTACACTCAAGGTCCGACTACGGAACCAAAATAAAAGAAGATACCCCAAATGCTACACGGATCCCGATCGTCCCAGCTGAGCACCACTACTGATCATCGGGAAAAGACACATAATAACGACCACGTTCCTCGTCGAACTCCCACTTGAGCTCGGTTGAGTCACACTGCATCGCATCACGGCACTGCAACTGTTTTGGGAAGTATCTGTGAGTCACGGGGACTCAGCAATCTCACACCCGCGAGATCAAGACTATTTAAGCTTATAGGAAGGACAGAGTAGTAAAGTGGAGCTGCAGCAAGCGACTAGCATATATGGTGGCTCCATCGCCATAAAAGAAGGCGAGAAGAGGAGCAAGGCAGACGTGAAACTAATAGCGATCAAGAAGTGATCCTGAACTACTTACGTCGAGACATAACTCCAACACCGTGTTCACTTCCCGGACTCCATGAGAAGAGACCATCACGGTTACACACTTGATTGATGTGTATTTTAATTGAGGTCAACTTGGGTTTTCTACAACCGGACATTAACAAATTCCCATCTGCCTCATAACGCGGGCACGGCTTTGAAAGATATTACCCTGCGGGGTGTCCCAACAGCCCATTATAAGCTCTCACGGTCAACGAAGGATATTCCTTCTACGGGAAGACCCGATCAATCTCGGAATCCCGGACTACAAGACATTTCGACAGCAATAAAACAAGACCAGCAAAGCCGCCCGATTGTGCCGACAAATCCCGATAGGAGCTGCACATATCTCGTTCTCGAGGCACATCCGGATGAGCAGTCCATACAACTAAAACCAGACCTCAAGTTGCCTTGAGAAGTACCTGAGGGCTCTAGTTAAGACGGCACTTTCGAAGGAGCACTAGTCGAGAGGTAAAATAAAAGATGACCCTCGGGCTCGCGAAAACCCGGGAAAAAAGGCTTAGGTGGCAAATGGTAAAACCAATGTTGGGCCTTCTTTGGGCGAGTCTTATTCAAAGCGGTATCAAGGGGTCCCATAAATCACCCAACCGTGTAAGGAACGCGAAATCAAGGAACATAACACGGTATGGCCGGAAACTAGGGTGGCAAGAGTGGAACAAAACACCGGGCATAAGGCCGAGCCTTCCACCCTTTACCAAGTATATAGATGTATTAATTATAGCAGATATATATTGTGATATCCCCAACAAGTAAACATGTTCCAACAAGGAACAACATCTCCATGTTCAACAAGGAACAAACTTCATCTTCACTGCAACTAACAACGCTATAAGAGGGGCTGAGCAAAGCGGTAACATAGCCAATCAACGGTTTGCTAGGAAAGGATGGTTAGGGGCTGACATGGCAATATGGGTGGCATGACATAGCAAGTGGTATGCATGGCAGCATAGGCATAGCAAAAGCGAGCATCTAGCATAGCAAAGATAGAAGTGATTTCGAGGGTATGGTCATCTTGCCTGCAATGTTCTCAGAGTTGTCGAAAGCTTGATCCTCGTGGCGTTCTCAACAGGTTCCTCGTTCACGTACTCATCTCCGGCTCTACCCAAAGCAACAACACAAACAACGGAACCACAATAAATCACGGTGCAATGCACAATCAACATGATGCAAAACATGGCATGATCATGAACTTGCTCAAATGCAGAAACTAATGCCACCACTGAGTTGGTGGGATTTTCTACCCAAAAACATATATAATATGTTAGGGTTGCGATGAAATCAACACAAATGCACCAAGTCAAAAACCTGCCTAAAATGGTTGTTAACAAATGGCATTTTCCATATTTGGAAACGTCCGAGAAATGGACTTACTGAAATGGAAAGAGAGGCTATCCGAAGCGAAACGCGGGATAAGGGAAAAAATATAAGGAAGAGGCGCTGAGAGGCTGGTGGTGGCCCTCTTGTCATAGAGGCAGTGGTTTAGCGAGTTTAAAAAAGGGGAAGAAAAACAGCCTCGGGGAATTGAACCCGGGTCTCCCGTTGGAACTCTGCCCTGCTACCCTTTGGGCTAGGCGGCCAGCAGAGAAGGGCCTCGGCCCTTAACTACTTCTCTTGCTGCGGTCTGAACCGAAGAACGGAAAACAGAAATTAAAAAGGGGGCGTGCACAGGGGTTCGAACCAGTGTCGCCGCGGTGAGAGCTGAGGTCAAACCAGCTCGGCTAGGCTAGGGGTTCGGTAAGGTAAGGGACTCGGGCCTACTAGACCAAACTACCGAGCTCGACTCGAGGCGAGAGAAACAAGCAGCAGCCCGGCCGAGGCAACAGCGTTCTAGCAGCTCTGCGGCCTCGAACAAGATGGGTGCTGGCAGGAGAACACCACGGAAGCACGAAGGGCGAACCGGCGGGAATCGCGGCATCCACGCCTGACCAACTACTCTGAACCCAAAAACTTGGACATGCGAACACGCCCGGCCTTGATAAGAACACGGATCGGAACCTGCACTACGGTGATCTAACGGCGATAGGAAGGAGCGGGGAGGAAGTAGGTTATACCTCCTTACCCAAGGACAAGAAAGCGGCGGCGGGGTGATCCTGCGGCGATGGAGTCGTGCTCTGAACTTCGCCGTGTTCTGACCGAGAAGAAGATGAAGCGAGGCGTCGGCGAACTTGACGATCCGGGCACCCGTGGTCGGCGTCGTGGGCCGAAGTCGGCAACGAGGAAGAAGATGGACACGGACGCGAGGGTTGGGGTGGCGGAGAAACCGCCCGGCGGCGGCGCGCTCTCAGATGCGCTTCGGGGCGGGCGAAGCGGCGAATCTGGTGGTTACTCACTGGCGGCGTGGCGAGGAGAGGAAACCCTAGGGATCGCGTGGACACGAAGAGGGGATAAGTAGGGGGCTAGGGCGACGGGTCGAGCTCATGCGCCCTCGTGCTCATGATCCCCATGGCGGCGCGAGAGGAGAGGAAAAGGTGGGTGTGGGGAGCGGGGCAGCGCTGCCAAAGCGGGACCCAGCGATCACGTGGAGAGGCACTAAGCGGGGTATCTTGTGGCTCAGGTCTTGTGAGCAGGAGAGAGAAGCGAGCGGGCTGGGGCGCTCTCCACAGGCTGCGGGGTTGAAGGGAGCTGGGCGGCTTGGAGGCCGGAGCCAGTGGAGAGGACTCATTTGGGCTGCCACTTCTTTGCTGCCTTCTTTTCTTTTCCTTTTAAAACCAAAAGAAGAAAAGAAAGCCTGAGGGGAAAAATGAGAAGAGTTGGAGTAAAAGGAAAATATCCCCAAACTCCTGGAATTCTCCACAATTTTAATAAATTGTAATGGGCATTTTTAGAGGTAGAAAAAATAAGACAAGTTTGGAAATATTTCAAACTTGTGTCATTTTGAACCTGACCAAAACAACTTCAAATGAGGAGATTTTTTGGCGAGAGAGGTTTAGTGCAAAGAGCAAGATTTGCAGGAGAAGATGAACATTAATTGAGAAAGGGAAGATAGCACTTGATAAGGAAAGAAGTAGAGGGAAGGAGGAGATGGTAATGCAAAATGAGAATGGCACATGCAACAACATAACATGTGAGAGGTCACCACAAACACATGATAAGAATGGAATGCAAGATGACAAGAGAACACAAATGCAATATGGTAAGATGAGCAAAAACAAAGAAAAGAGAAACCCACATAACCAAACAAGATGAGGCCAAGCATGACAAAACCCACAAGAATTGGATGAGGTCAAGTTGATATATTGCCAAAAGGGACATGTTACAACTGGGGTGTTACAACACTCCACCACTACAAGAGGATCTCGTCCCGAGATCTAGGACTGAAAGAACTCCGGATACTCGGAACGGAGGTGATCCTCGCGCTCCCAGGTAGCTTCTCGGTCGGAATGGTGTGACCACTTCACTTTCAGGAATTTGATAGACTTGTTGCGAGTCTTGCGCTCGGTTTCTTCAAGAATAGCAACGGGGTGCTCATGATAAGAGAGATCTTCTTGAAGGTCAATCTCTTGAAGTTGATAGTGCGTTCAGAGTCTTGAAGCACTTGCGAAGGCTGTGACACGTGAAACACATCGTGCACGTTTGCAAAGTTGGATGGAAGTTCAAGTTGATAGGCGAGATCGCCTCTTTTCCCAATGATCTTGAAAGGACCCACGTATCTAGGGGCAAGCTTCCCTTTGATACCGAAGCGACGAGTGCCTTTCATTGGAGAGACGCGGAGGTAGACATGGTCTCCAATTTCAAAAGTCACATCACGGTGCTTATCATCATAATAAGCTCTTAAAGCGCGATTATGCGGCTTTGAGATTCTCACGAATGACCTTGCACATTTCTTACATACGTGATCAAGTCATTGCCAAGAAGTTGGCGTTCACCTGTCTCGGACCAATTGAGAGGAGTACGGCACTTTACGCCATAGAGAATTTCGAATGGGGCCTTGCCGAACTCGCTTGGAAGCTGTTGTTGTAGGAGAACTTCGGCATAAGGAAGACAATCTTCCCACTTCATACCGAAGGAAATGACACAAGCCCTGAGCATATCTTCAAGGATTTGATTAACTCGCTCGACTTGGCCACTTGTTTGAGGGTGGAAAGCTGTCTTTGAAACGAATGTTGGTGCCCATGGCCTTCGAAAAGAATCCCAAAACTTGGAGGTAAAGATGCTGCCACGGTCCGGAGAGATCAATTGTGGAATGCCGTGCAAGGAGACAATCCTGGAGGTGTATAGCTCGCCAACCGAGCTGCTGTGATAGATTCTTTGATAGGAAGAAAATGAGCCACTTTAGTCGACTTTGTCAATGACAACGAAGATAGCATCATTTCCACGCTTGGACTTTGGAAATCCGATCCACGAAGTCCATTTCGATATGATCAAACTTCCATTCTGGAATAGCAAGAGGTTGAAGGAGACCAGCTAGTCTTTGGTGTTACGCTTTCACTCTTCTGCGGACATCACACTCATTCACGAATTGAGCAATTTCTCGCTTCATTCGAGTCCACCAATATATTTGCTTGAGGTCATGGTACATCTTCGTACTTCCAGGATGAATGGATAGAAGCGAATTGTGAGTCTCGTTCATAATGACTTTTCGTAGATCACCCTTAGGAACCACAATCCGGTCCTCAAAGAAAAGAGTATCTTTGTCATCAACGTGGAAGCACTTGTACTTGGAAATGCCCTTGTCGATACCACGTTTCACCTTTTTCACCATGGTATCCGAAGTTGAGCCTCACGAATCTGATCTTCCAAAGTAGGAGAGACTATGAGGTTGGCAAGAAAGCCTTGAGGAACAACTTGAAGATTCAGCTTGCGGGCAGCTTCACAAAGATCCGGTGAAAGGGCTTGAGGATTAGGCATTGCGATAAGCCTTCTGCTCAAAGCATCTGCAATGACATTTGCCTTGCCGAGTATATTCAATACTTGGGTTGTACTCTTGAATCATTTCGACCCATCGAGTGCACCGAGGTTGAGGTTGGGTTGAGTGAAAATGTACTTGAGACTCTTGTGATCGGTGAAAATGTCCACTTTCCTTCCCAACAGGAGATGTCTCCACGTTATCAATGCATGGACAAGCTGCCGCCAACTCAAGATCGTGAGTGGGGTAGTTCTTTTCATTGGGCTTCAATCGGCGAGAGGTATAAGCCACAACTCTCTTCTCTTGCATTAACACAGCACCGAGACCTTGAAGAGAAGCATCACATAAAACTTCAAATGGCTTGGATTCATCAGAGGAGTCAAGGCGAGGAGCTGTGACGAGTTTCTCTTTGAGGGTATTGAAAGCAACGTCACACTCGGGAGACCGGACATACTTCACATGCTTACGGAGAAGGTTGGAAAGAGGCTTTGCAATCTTGGAGAAGTTCTCAACGAATCTTGACAATAGCTTGCAAGACCAAGAAAGCTGCGGAGCCTTGACATTCGAGGAGGTTCCCAATTCACAATTGCGGACACCTTCTCGGGATTAACTGTGATGCCCTTGGCGGAGATGATATGACCAAGATAAAGCACTTCATCAAGCCAAAATTCACATTTGGAGAACTTACATAGAATTGATACTCTCTGAGCTTGTCTAGCACCAATCGCAAATGTTTGGCATGATCCTTCTTATTCTTGGAGAAGACCAAAATATCATCAAGATAGACCAAGGCGAATTCATTGGTGTAAGGATTGAATATGAAGTTCATCATCCGAGAGAAAGTTGGAGGAGCATTGACAAGGCGAAAGACATGACAATATATTCATAAGAACCAAAGCTTGTTCTGAATCTTTGTCTTGGGAATATCTTGTTCACGAATGCGAATCTGATGATACCCCATACGAAGGTCAAGCTTGGAGAACAAGTAGCACCTTTGAGTTGCTCGAAAAGCTCATTGATGTTGGGAAGTGGATACTTGTTCTTGATAGTCTTCTTATTCAATGGGACGGTAATCGACGCAAAGTCGGTCCGTGCCATCCTTCTTCTCGGACAAAAGAACACCACAACCCCAAGGAGATGAACTTCGGTGCGATCAAACCCAGACGCTCTTGTTCATCGAGCTGCTTCTTCAATTCCTTCAGCTCATTAGGTCCAAGCTTGTATGGGCGGCTTGCAAGCGGGTTCGATGCCGGGCTCAAGATCAATAACGAACTCAAGCTGGCCGATGAGGAGGCATACCGGAAGCTCTTACGGAAAGACATCTTGGTACTCACAAGCAGTGGAATCGAGAGATAGCATCCAATTCGCCCTTCTCATTGAGAGAAAACAACCGAATGGTTTCATCACGAAGCGGCATAGATGATCACATCATTAGAAGAGTGAGTCAATTGAATTTCCACAGCAGCACAATCAAGCTGAGCTTTGTGCTGAGAAAGCCGATCCATTCCGAGAATAAGATCAATATCCGAGTCACCAAGAACAATTGGTTTAGCCGTAAATCTATAATCGCCCATCTTGATACCGAGCATTCGGAACCAAAACTCAAGAAGTCATCTGCTTAGCCGGAGAAACAATAGACAAAGGTCTCGGCAATGCTTGAGTAACCAAATCATGCATAGCCACAAAAGGTCTTGAGATAAAAAGAATGCGATGCACGGTATCAAATAAGACTTTTGCAGGAATATCATTAAGCGAGAGATTACCCATTAACACATCGTAAGATTCCTCCGCTTGAGCTGCATTCATCATGTTCACCTTTGCAGACTTAGGGTTATGCTTGACCACCGCATTGCCTGGAAGATTTCACAGAGGAGGAGGCGGAAGGCGCCTCTGGTTGAAGCACTTGTTAGCATAGTGACCCTTCTGTGACACTTGTTGCAAGTGACCTCGAGAGCCGGACGGTGGTAAGGAGCACTTGACCTTGGAGCTTGAGAATTAGACTTGTTACGATAGCTTGGGTTGGGTGGGTGGGAAGATCCACGGCCACCTGAGTTCTTCTCAACGATAAGGCCGACGGAACGGAGGAGGAGGAAGGTAAAACTTCTGCTTAGCTGCCACTTGAGAGGAAGAAGAAGACTGAACTGCATCCACGATTCTCTTCTTAGAAGCCTCACATTTGAGCTGGGCAGCTTCTTGCTTGATGCCATGTTGTAGAAATCATCATACTTAATCGCTCAAAAGCACAAGAGCTAATTGCAGATCTTCTCTCGGACCACCTCTGAATTGATAGATCATACTCTTTTCATCAGTGCGTCTTGCTTAGCAAAGCGAAGCGAGCTTACAGGCTGGATATTGTATTGATAGACGGACATGGTGCCTTGCTTGAGATTGCGGAACTCCTCACGCTTGCTCTCAACAACACTTTTGAATGTGATGAGCTCTGAAATCACGGCGGAACTCATCCTGTAATTACACGACCTCCTCTGGAATCTTTGTATTCTTTGGTACCACTCAAGCCTTGATCCTTGAGTTGAAAGCGATGCAAACTTGACAAAGTCCTCGAATTCCGACATTGCTACAGTCAAAGTGCTTGCAGATATCCACTAACCAATCGTCGGCGTCTGTGGCCTCGACACGTAAACCGAAAGACTTCGGTGATTAGCGAGGAACTGGCGAGAGTAGCAAAGTGTGGCTGATGGTTGCCTTGACCTTGATTGCCTTGATTGCCTTGCCCTGTAATGCGTTCTTGCAAGAGCTGCAAAATCATCGAGCATTGGCATTGGTGGCTGCCATGATAGCTTGCCGAGGCCTCTCAAGGCGGAGGTGGAGGTGGAGGTGGAGGGTTCGTGATCCCCATCATTGCGATCCGGATTGAGGCCAGCGTTGGCGGAGCCATCCTGAAGAGGGTGACATCCGTTAGTCCTTTGATAGACAAATTGATAAGTAGAATCAACGGATAGAAATTGCAACTTATAGTCTTCACAATAAACATTCGAACAAGAATGAGCGAATGAATTCCAAAGTTAATCATCACACGTCCATTAAGGTGAGAAGCCACTTAGATAAAGATATGGAAACAACATCTGTCTTAGAAACAAATCGAATATCACAACTGAAAACAAAAGGTTGGCTTCTAGAATGAGCGGAACAAACACATGATAGAGATTTACGCCCAAAGTGTTCGTGGTGGGGCCCACCACGGACCACGACGATAGCGGCAAATCACGAATGACTAACAAGGCGTCCCGAATCAGCATAGCCAAGGATTCTTTAAGGCGTCTACGCGACCACTGAATCGACCGTGAATGGGCGGACCACTAGACGTTGGACCCCAATCTCACATCATACATCTGTCGGAAAGATATCCTGTAAGCGACGAGAATTCCCACCTATAAACTCCCGAAACTTTATGGTTATGCAATCTGGTGTTGGGGATACGGGGACACAAAATATATCACCCAAACTAACAATACCTAGATCCAGTTGTATCCATCCGTCAACACATAACCAAGAAATCCTCGGAAATCGTGTACCTCGACCTTGAAAAACATCCGTTATGCAAGTCATGGCAATACTCCCTTTTCGCCTCGATCTTGGGCTATCGGGGTTATCTCACCAACAAGCGCACAAAAGAGATTTCGATGTCGGCAAAACTCGGTATTCGAATCGCAACGATAAAATTGTGGCGACAACACCTCGGAGCTCAACTCCCGGGACACCGCCACAACCCCTAAATGTCGGGGAGGCACCAAGAACAATGTTCTCGTCACAAAACCATCGGCACGATTCCAAGATACCCACGTGATCCTAAAATTTTTTTAGTGAAATTTGAGGAGAGAAGAGTCAAAACACTACGTCGGGATACCTCACGAGCTGACGAAGGGACTGGGAAGTAAAAAGAATCCTACTCTCCGATATATATAATCCTAAGACTCAAAACATTTTCCATTCTAGACTCAACAACGCCAGCAAACAATCAAGTAGGGGGCTCCTAAGTCGGGGAAGGCTCTGATTACCAACTTGTAACGCCCCCGATGCGGCTATAACTCCCACGTGTCGAGGCACGACTTAGAGGCATAACCGCATTGAAAGCAATGTCGCAAGTGAGGTAATCTTCACACAACCCATGTAATAAATAAGGGAAAGAGGTACATAGTTGGCTTACGATGCCACTTCACACAATACATAAATAAACATCCATCATTCAGAGTACACTCAAGGTCCGACTACGGAACCAAAATAAAAGAAGATACCCCAAATGCTACACGGATCCCCGATCGTCCCAACTGAGCACCACTACCGATCATCGAGGAAAAAGACACATAGTAACGACCACGTTCCTCGTCGAACTCCCACTTGAGCTCGGTTGAGTCACCTGCTTGGCATCGTCGGCACACTGCAACTGTTTTGGGAAGTATCATGAGTCACGGGGACTCGGCAATCTCACACCAGCGAGATCAAGACTATTTAAGCTTATAGGAAGGATGAGTAGTAAAGTGGAGCTGCAGCAAGCGACTAGCATATATGGTGGCTCCATCGCCAAAAGAGAGCGAGAAGAGGAGCAAAGGCACGGACGTGAAACTAATAGCGATCAAGAAGTGATCCTGAACTACTTACGTCGGACATAACTCCAACACCGTGTTCACTTCCCGGACTCCGCCGAAGAGACCATCACGGTTACACCTGATTGATGTGTATTTTAATTGAGGTCAACTTGGGTTTTCTACAACCGGACATTAACAAATTCCCATCTGCCTCATAACGCGGGCACGGCTTTGAAAGATATTACCTGCAGGTGTCCCAACTTAGCCCATTATAAGCTCTCACGGTCAGCGAAGGATATTCCTTCTACGGGAAGACCCGATCAATCTCGGAATCCCGGACTACAAGACATTTCGACAGCAATAAAACAAGACCGGCAAAGCCGCCCGATTGTGCCGACAAATCCCGATAGGAGCTGCACATATCTCGTTCTCGAGGCACATCCGGATGAGCAGTCCATACAACTAAAACCAGACCTCAAGTTGCCTTGAGGGGCGCCTGTGGGCTCTAGTTAAGCCAAGCACTCGAAGGAGCACTGGTCCGGGGGGGGGTTAAAATAAAGATGACCCTCGGGCTCGCGAAAACCCGGGGGAAAAAGGCTTAGGTGGCAAATGGTAAAACCAATGTTGGGCCTTGCTGGACGAGTCTTATTCAAAGCGAACTGTCAAGGGGGTCCCATAAATCACCCAACCGTGTAAGGAACGCGAAATCAAGGAACATAACACTAGTATGACGGAAACTAGGGTGGCAAGAGTGGAACAAAACACCAGGCATAAGGCCGAGCCTTCCACCCTTTACCAAGTATATAGATGTATTAATTATAGCAGATATATATTGTGATATCCCCAACAAGTAAACATGTTCCAACAAGGAACAACATCTCCATGTTCCAACAAGGAACAAACTTCATCTTCACCGCAACTAACAACGCTATAAGAGGGCTGAGCAAAGCGGTAACATAGCCAATCAACGGTTTGCTAGGAAAGGATGGTTAGGGGCTGACATGGCAATATGGGTGGCATGACATAGCAAGTGGTAGGCATGGCGGCATAGGCATAGCAAAAGAGCGAGCATCTAGCATAGCAAAGATAGAAGTGATTTCGAGGGTATGGTCATCTTGCACGCAATGTTCTCGAGTTGTCGAAAGCTTGATCCTCGTAAGCGTTCTCAACAGGTTCCTCGTTCACGTACTCATCTCCGGCTCTACCCAAAGCAACAACACAAACAAAGGAACCACAATAAATCACGGTGCAATGCACAATCAACATGATGCAAAACATGGCATGATCATGAACTTGCTCAAATGCAGAAACTAATGCCACCACTGAGTTGGTGGGATTTTTCTACCCAAAAACATATATAATATGTTAGGGTTGCGATGAGAAATCAACACAAATGCACCAAGTCAAAACCTGCCTAAAATGGTTGTTAATGAAATGGCATTTTCCATATTTGGAAAGCGTCCGAAATGGACTTGCCTGAAATGGAAAGAGAGGCTATCCAAACAGAAGCAGCGAGGATAAGGGAAAAATATAAGGAAGAGGGCGCCGAGAGGCTGACTGGTGGCCCTCTTGTCATAGAGACAGTGGTTTAGCGGAGTTTAAAAAGGGGAAGAAAAACAGCCTCGGGGAATCGAACCCGGGTCTCCCGTTGGAACTCTGCCCTGCTACCACCGGGCTAAGCGGCGGCGACGACAGAGAAGGGCCTCGGCCCTTAACTACTTCTCTTGCTGCAGAATCTGAACCGAAGAACAGAAGAAAACAGAAATTAAAAAGGGGGGAGGCGTGCCTGGGGTTCGAACCCAGGTCGCCGCAGTGAGAGCGCGGGGGTCAAACCAGCTCGGCTAGGCTAGGGGTTCGGTAAGGTAAGGGACTCGGGCCTACTAGACCAAACTACCAGGCTCTGATTCGAGGCAGAGAAACAAACGACGACGCCGGCGAGGCAACGGCGTTCTGACTCTGACCTCGAACAAGATGGGTCTTGTGAGGAGAACACCACGGAAGCATCGAAGGATGAACCCGGCGGGAATCGCGGCATCCACGCACGGACCAACTACTCACGAACCCAAAAACTTGGACATGCCGAGCACGCCGGCGATAAGAACACGGATCGGAACCTGCACTACGGTGATCTAACGGCGATAGGAAGGAGCAGGGAGGAAGTAGGTTATACCTCCTTACCCAAGGACAAGAAAAGCGGCGGCGGGGTGATCCTGCGGCGATGGAGTCGTGCTCTGAACTTCGCCGTGTTCTGACCGAGAAGAAGACAGAAGCGAGGCGTCGGCGAACTTGACGATCCGGGCACCCGTAGTCGACGTCGTGGGACGAAGTCGACAGCGAGGAAGAAGATGGACACGCAGACGCGAGGTTGGGGTGGCGGAGAGCACGCCCGGCTGACGAGGCGCGCTCTCGGATGCGCTTCGGGGACGGAGCGGGGCGGCGAATCTGGTGGTTACTCACTGGCGGCGGCGAGAGGAGAGGAAACCCTAGGGATCGCGTGGACACGAAGAGGGGATAAGTAGGGGCTAGGGCGACGGGGTCGAGCTCACGCTCCCTCGTGCTCGGGGTCCCCATGGCGACGGCAGGAGGAGAGGGAAAGGTGGGTGTGGGGAGCAGGGCAGCCGCTGCCAAGCGGGACCGGCGCGTCCACGTGGAGAGGCACTAGCGGGGGTATCTTGGCAGGCTGCAGGTCTTGTGACAGGAGAGAGAAGCGAGCGGGATGGGGCGCTCTCCACAGGGCTGCGGGGTTGAAGGGCTGGGCGGCTTGGAGGCCGGAGCCAGTGGAGAGAACTCATTTGGGCTGCCACTTCTTCTTTGCTGCCTTCTTTTCTTTTCCTTTTAAAACCAAAAGAAGAGAAAAGAAAGCACAGGGAAAAATGAGAAGAGTTGGAGTAAAAGGAAAATATCCCCAAACTCCTGGAATTCTCCACAATTTTAATAAATTGTAATGGGCATTTTTAGAGGTAGAAAAATAAGACAAGTTTGGAAATATTTCAAACTTGTGTCATTTTGAACCTGACCAAAACAACTTCAAATGAGGAGATTTTTGGCAGAGAGGTTTAGTGCAAAGAGCAAGATTTGCAGGAGAAGATGAACATTAATTGAGAAAGGGAAGATAGCACTTGATAAGGAAAGAAGTAGAGGGAAGGAGGAGATGGTAATGCAAAATGAGAATGGCACATGCAACAACATAACATGTGAGAGGTCACCACAAACACATGATAAGAATGGAATGCAAGATGACAAGAGAACACAAATGCAATATGGTAAGATGAGCAAAAACAAAGAAAAGAGAAACCCACATAACCAAACAAGATGAGGCCAAGCATGACAAAACCCACAAGAATTGGATGAGGTCAAGTTGATATATTGCCAAAAGGGACATGTTACAACTGGGGTGTTACACCAATGAGCCGTCAAATCACATAGACCCAGCAGTAAGTTGGACGGACGAAGCAACCATCACTCTTGAATCCGCTTCTCCGTTCAACGCAGGCGCTAGTGAGAGGTCGCGTCCGCTCTGCCCGGGCATGAATGCGGCACCGATTCTTTGGAGCGGCGCTGACCGTTTCGGGCGGGAAACACGCGCGGGTGATGGAGGGGCTTTGGATGGGCCAGGCTGGTCAGGAGCGAGCGTGGCAGCTGTCCCGCCTGTTCCGACCGGACGCCCGGAAACGAGAGGACGCACCGACTCTCACGGCTAAATCGTACACTACATACCATCTCTCTATAGGAGTAGGTCGATGTGTTGCTCTCTCTAACACACACATGCTGTTAAACACACACACACACACACACACACACACCGAGGTAAAATGAGTCTATGTCTCAATTAATGAAGACTTGCATGTTACCATACGTATGTTACTACCTACTATGAAAGTAGTAACATAGACTAGTAACATATGCATGTTACTAGTCCAAGTTACTCACTACTATGACCAGCCTAGCAATGTAACCAAACTCTCCTTACTCTGTCTTGTTATCTCCCCCGGAAACCCATTGCATGGAGCGCAACTACGCGTTGATGCATGCGAGTTAATACGTGGCCCTGCATGGTAGCTAAAACGTCATCTCTTAGTTGCTGTGAATAATTGTTGCGTTTAGAGATAAAAGTCAGGGCTTTGATTGGAGGAAGGACCGGTCAAGTTTCTCCTTCTCCTCCAATCTGCTTGCACCTCGTTTCGAAAAAAAAATCTGCTTGCACCTTGGTCCCGCTGCACCTTCGAACGTGACTTATTACACCTAGACGGAGGGAGTAGTATGAGATACGGTGGCACACTGACTTAGGTCGAATACATGTGCCAAAAATTGTGTGCATGTTATAATACGGATTCACTTAAAATAGTACGTGAGCGAATAGAGGGATCAATTGGATAGTGTTCACGAGAAGTAGCAAGATGTGTGAGGTAAGATACACCGCGGGCGCTTTTAATTTTTCTTATTAATTTGTTTGTTTCACCCTCTGACTGGTGGGACCCAGCGTACTACGTGGATAAAAGTAAGGTGACTAAGGCTGCATTATTTATGTACTACCAACACTGCTTTAAATCCCAAAAGGCCTGACCACCAAAGCCACATGACACGATTATGATTTAAATCCCAATGACTTGCACGCAAAAAAAACACGGCATGCTTGTCACACGAATGCAGGAAGGTTATTTTCCTCTCGTTAAACATAATGTGGGGTGGTGTAGCTGGTTAGCCTCTTCGCTCATCAAATTTGAGGTCTCGGGTTTGATAACTACACTTGAGCATAATTTTGTTTTTGTTCCACTTCTTTCTTCCACCCAATGGAAGGTAGGCCCCGCATGACAGAGAGAGAAAGTGATCTGGGGCGGTGCGAGGAGGATTCTTTGACAAGTCAAAATGGATGGATACGGAGCTATACGATCTCGTAGTGACCATATAATCACCTCATCACGTATACGCTGCAGCCTCGGCGCTTGTTTTCTAGGGTTTGCACTCTTCACACACTCTCTCCAGTATATATATACACGGTGGAGCCTCAGCACTTGTAGTTGCTCTCTTCACACTCTCTCACCCTCTCCAAATCTAAACAAGACTTCGTTGGCCTCTCTCTCTCCCCTCACTGCTGGTCAAAGAGCCAGCAGGATCCGTCCGTCGGGAAGGGAAGGAGGCTTAATGTTGTCACCGTCGGCGAGGGAGGGAATCCACTATCGGCGCAGATGTTCTCTTTCACCCAGTGGCGGTGCGGGAGGGCTTCCGACCCCTTCTTCCTCGCTGCTGTACATAGTGTGGGCCGAACGACCTCCGGTCGCCCACCGAACCACACCCCAAGAACCTTAAGGTATAATTTACTTATTCCACATGCATTGCTCTAGCTGCATGTGGGCTTTCATACACTTTTCGAATCTAGGTGTTGGATCAAACAGGAAAGTAGTGGGGAAAGTTGTATAGCATGAATCTAGGACGTGGTTCAAAGAGGAAAGGAAGGGGGGAAAGTACTAGTACAGACTGGCTATCCAGCACCTACGTTGGTCGAAAAGGGGAAACAATGACAAACACAATATGCACATCCGTAACAAACTGATCTTTTGTTTTGGGGGACAAGGCTCTAGAGTTTTAGCGGGACTAGATTTGCTGCGCTCACATAGGGAAAGGTATCTAAAGATAACAAAACCGAGACCAACACAAATATGCTCCTTGGTTGTTTTTGTTCTTTGTTGCAACAGATTGTGCATCACCCCTTCATACATCGGTAGATGCACATGGTGCTGGTGCGTCCACTGTCCCGTGCAAGTATTTAGATGTTGTTAATCTAAGGCCCTATTTGGTTAAAACTCCCTAGTCCCTACCTGCTTGGTTCTAGGGACTAAACATGGACTAGAGGTTATTAAATGACATGCTAAAAGTCCATGTTACCCCTAGTAATGAACTAATAGAGACAAGCTGCGATGAGGGGCAGGGGCATCTGTTGGAAAAAGTCCCAAAAAGTCTCTCCCTCAGGGTCTTCTTTCTTTACTCCCTAAAAGTCCCTCCTGTTTGATTTAGATGGGACTGACACGGACTTTTTTTAGTCCCTACACCAAAATGTCCATGTAAACAAACACCCTCTAATAATGCCGCTGGAAAATTGATGCAATGTCACAGTTAAAAGCAAATTACATGTTTAACGAATTTTATTGTTAATATAATATCTCTGTTAATATTAATCAATGCCACCGTTTGAGAAATGCTTCTGTATTGCTTTCTTTCCCATTTAGATAAGTTAGATGCTTCTTTTTGTTGGCTTCTATGTCACCCACCATTATTGACCACTAGTTGTTTACTTTGCACCTCTGTGTAAACAGGGTTATCTACTTCACCTTGTTGCTATTGTGACCTTTTGTTGCACTGCACAAAACACTTATGTTTTAAGAGTGTTTTGTGCAGTTCAACCAAAATGTCACACCGACAACGTTGCTTGATTGCTTGATCTTAGTGGAACTGCACAAGAGGAGATCTTACTTCTTGTCCGTGTTGGCAAATTTGGTTCAGATCTTCTTCTTGTGAGTTGTTTGAATTCCGCGTCATGAGAGGTCAGTACTAGCCTTCTTTCACATGATTATGCAGTGTGCTTTCATATGTTGTGCTACTTGTACGCTAATGTTGCTTGATTTTAGGGAACTGCACAAACGGAGACAAGACTTCCAATCTGTATGTGCACCGTAATATCCCATTGAGTTAAGATAAGGATATTTCACAACTGTTGACTTGTATTTTGCCACTTTCATCTGAAAATTAACATCGTTGTTTAGTGCTATACTTGTGCTCCCTAATTGACATGTCAAATCTTACATTGAAGGCGAAGCTTGTCTGTTATTGAACCAAGTGATGAAGGCGAAGAACAAGCGGAAGAAAAACAAAAATCAACTCCCGGTGCTGTAATGAAGCACTAGAACTATCATGACACAAGTAATCATATAGTTTTGCATCTTAATTTATTTCTATGGCTGGAACGAGCAATTGTTTTGCCACTGGTTTGATGCCACTCTTAATGTAACATGTAATTATCTCTACTTGTGCAAACAGGGATATTCTTTGAATATACCATATATTTTAGTGGAACTTCACAAGAAGATGTCAGAAACATTAAACTAATCGAGGAGTATATAGTAAGCATGGCAACCACAGTAGATAACAACAGATGGTTCTGGAGAAGTGCTTGATCTATATGCTCTACACAATAAGCCTCCTGACAAAGGTTGGTACTCGCCCACAGATTTCATCCATATGATTGAGCTTTGTCGTATCTATTGGTGTTGTACTACTGTTTAGATACTGTCATGAGAAAGTGGTATTGTCCTTGAGAAGTGCTTCATCTGTGTTGTTTTAAATATTTCCTTTCCTTTTTTTCGAGCAAACAGGGATGCTAGCATTTAGTTGTCCTCTTGTCTTTGCACAACAAGATCATCCTTCTCTGAAGAAGAATATGGAGTACATGAAGTGCCTAGTTCCGATTATGCCAGGATAAATAAGCCAAGCCTCTCTTCTTAAGAAGGGAGCAGTTGAAGGATGGTTACATTATTGCCCACAAGAACAAACTAACTTCAGCTCAGAAGGACTCACAGATCTCCATCTTTGTTGCTGTGATGGCCAGTACAATGTTGCTTTACGATTCCTTCCGGTGAGTTCCAATTTTTAAAATGTGTGATCTGCATGGATCATGTAGGTTGAATGTTTAAACTGTCAATTCATAGTAAAGTTTTCTTTATACTAATCACTTTTTTTGTATTATGCAAACAAGGCTGCTCAGCTTGATTTCAATGTGAACTGCATAAAATGTTCACGAATACATCAAATATTCTCGAATCATTCATTTCCACCACAAGAAAGGAGGTGCCGATATGTTCAAGGCGTTGCACATATAAAGGAAAAATCAAACAAGCTACGCACGAATTTGGTTGATTTTGGTGGAACTGCACAAAAAGAACAGCTGGTTTATTTAGCACGAGGTGCCATGTCAATGTTCGAACTGATGGCAAACACTGCCCATTCCACAATCGCAGGCATTTGATATTTTGGAATGGGAAAACCTTGTCAAAGTTTGCTCACTGATGTACGCAAAAAAACACACATTTGACATTTTGGAACGGGACAACCTTGTCAAATTTTGCTCATTGATGTTAGCAAGAAGACATGCGTTTGATATTTTCGAATGGGACACCCTTTGTTGTTAGCAGCATCGATCAATTTTTCTTTATTCTTTAGTTGTGAAGTAAATATTGGCTCTGACATGTGAATCTCTGAGATGCATAATCATGGATTGTTTTGAATGTTCCCTATGAATTGCCAGGCCTGTGTGTTGATTGCAATGTACAGGAACGCTAAATTTTGTACTCCCTCTATTCCTTTTTACTTCGCATATTAGATTTCTTTCAAGTCAGTTGATTTTACATTGTGAATGTTGATACTTTTTTCTATAAGATTGGTCAAAGTAGAGATAATTTGACTTCAGACAAAACTTATATGCAGACTAAAAAGGACCGAAGGGAGTACATGTGAAACTGCTGCAAACGAGGTGATCATCCTGGGAATAATGCTAGTACATATTGTTTTGCATGTTGATCCAATGCCAGTGATACAAAAATTCAAACAAATCGAACTAAATTCATTCATACACTGCCGGATTTCATATAAACATGCCGGATTTCATTACATTTCATACATTCTTCAACTAAAAAGGAGTGCGCTGGAGGTATAATTAATTAACCATAGCACCCGTGTCCGGCTGAGCCGAACAAAAGCTTCTTCTCCAGCGGACTGAGCTTCAGTGACATAACAACAGGTGCAGTTGTGTCACTTACATGTGGGCCGGATGCCTCTTGGGCCCAAATGCTAGTGACCCAACTACACCTGCAGTTAAGTAACTGAAGCAACGTCCTTCTCCAACATAGCTCTCCGACTCCACGTCGCCGCCAAGAGGCTAATCGGCCGTCAATGGTCAACCCGCCCAGCTTGGCTTCAACCGGAGGGTAGCAGCGATGGCCTTACTTGGACCCGAGTGCCGGCGACCTACCGTGTTCTATTCTTCCTCATTTTCTGTGTGGCGCGACCTCATTGGCTGTGGGGCGGGGCCTCGACGGAGCTGATGATGTCCTCTATCTCGTTGCCGGCAGGGCGGTGCCTCGGTGAAGCGGGGGAAATCCTCCCCCTCGTTGCCGGCGGGGTGGGGCCTCGGCTGAGCCGGTGATGTCCTCTGCCTCGTTGTTGGCGGGGTAGGGCCTCGGTGGAGCCGACGGTGTCCTCTGCCTCGTTGTTGGCACCGCGGGGCCTCGGCGGAGCCAGCGGTGCCCTCTGCCTCATTGTTGGCACCGCGGGGCCTCAGTGGAGCAGGGCCTTTTCGAAGCCAGTAGAGCGGGGACTCGTCGGAGCCGACATTATCCTCTGCCTCGTCCTTGGTCTCGCCAAACAGTGCCTCGCCCGCTTCATCGCCCTCTTTGTAGGCGGCCACAGCCACCACCACCCTCATGCGGTACCGCCAGCGCTCAAGGTGGCCCTCGCGGGCAGAGCGGTATGAGTCGAGCAGTGCCTCCTGCTCCGCCCGCTCCACGGTGATCTGCTCCTCCGCCTGCAGGTGCTCCTAGAGGAGACGGTGGTTGTAGGCGGCGTCAGCCTGCGCCTCCCGGAACTGCTCCTAACGCTTCTGCCTCACCGTGTCCATGTATTAGGCACGTGCCTCGCTGATGGTCATGACGTAATGCACCGGCGAGGATGGCGCGGAGGAGGGGGTTGGCGCCGGATCATCGACTACCATGTTCTTCATTGGGACGCCGTCGTCCTCCGGCTGCCTGCCGGCCAGCCAATCGGTAGCAATGGATGCCATCTCCTTGTGGTCCATCGTCCGCTTGTCCCGAAGAGCGCTGGAGCTCGAGGAAGACATCGTGGGAGTAGTGGTGTGGACAGGAGAAAGGGAACGGAGGCGGATGACTGCGACTATGGCCGGCGCATCAGTTTAAATAGCAATGGTGGGTGGCGGAGGGATGAACGTGTGGTGCCGGAGTAGCCGCCTCGGCAACCGCGTATCATTAATGTGGGCGGTAGACGGACGGACGGACGACACTTGTGTCGTTTGAAGGCGGAGCAATCGCCTACATCAGAAGCGAAGCGGCAGCGACCGTTTGAGCGGAAAGCACGCAGCGAGGCGATGCAGGTGGGCGAAGCGGTCGGACTTGTGCTTGGCAGCGGGTTGGTCAGAGCCGGACATCTTGGCTTCGCCAATGAAGCTTCGCCGAGCTGGCGGCGACAATCGACGATGGGCGTAGCTTCCGACCGAGGCGGCGCCCTTTATCGAAGCCAGTTCATGTTGTATTCACCATAGAGCAAGAGCTACCAGCGCAGGAGGACCTGTGCTGCAACCTCCATCTCCTCAACGAGCACCGGTGAACAAGCGAATGACAATGTTGTCACGGACATGTGGCCCTATGATCCTAGCTTCTCGAATGAGCAGTGGGCGCTGTATCAGACCATCCGTAGGGCCCGCGAGGCCCTCTCCGTCGTCCTTCGAGTTGTTTCGCTCGCCGTGGCGCTGCCGTCTCGTGTTGTCAACATGGCAACGGCATGAGGAATGAGGAGATGACTTTACTTGGAAAGGATGACAATGGGGCCCACCAGGGCCATAGCCGCCCGTACGCAAGTGCCTCCTTATTATATATAACTGTAATATTTTTTCCTTCCTCCTGGTTTCCTGACATCATGGTCCCACACCATTGTCAACCTATGTAGTCAATAAACGAGAGAATTGCACAAGGAGTGGCCGACAGCTGGGACCAAACAGCTCGAGCAATATTTGTCTTTTTGAGGTGTGAGCACTATAGAGTTTTTCTGGAGCGATGTTTTCGTTGTTGTTCGTGAGGAGGCGAGGGGTATTAATCGCGGGCTGTGGCCCATCTAGCCCAAGCCAGATATCCAGCCCAGATATTTTTTTTTCAAGTTGAAAATGGCTAGCCCAGCTATACTTTTTCTAAGGAATACCCAGGCAAGGTCAACTTGTCATTCTCCGCCCCGTTGGGCTCCAAATCTTTCCTAGGAGGAATGCATTAGGCTTAACAAGAAAATGGGCTTTAAGAAATAATAAATGGGATGTAATTATAAAAACTGGGCAGTAACTATAAAATATGCACCAAACACGTAATTACTTTATAAATTACTATTTCTAGATTTTGAAATTTTTAATTTCATTAATTGTTGCACGCGCAATGTTTCGTTGGATTTTTACGTAATACAAATTTATATTGAAATTGTATTTAAGCTGACTAGAAATTTTGGGATAAAAATATTTCGGATCCCATCAAAATGTGGGCAATTTTATTAAATTCTGTTTTGAACGGTTGGTTGAAATTATTAATCGTTGTCCTATCTAGAAAATGGGTTGTACTTTTAACAAACTGTAAATGGGCTGTAGTGAATTCCATTAGAATTCAAAAATGGGCGATACATTCTTACAAATCACAAATGGGCTATAAGTTCTCTGCCACACACTTGTGGGCCTACTAAGTTGACTCGTATGCAAGGCTTTGTCAACTTATAGTCAACACACGGTTCTAGCAGCAGTGTCCACCGGACGGGCCACCGTATTTCGTGAAAAAAACGTTTCCCCCTGACTGTTGGGACCCACCAGCTACATCTTCGCACGCAAGGAAGTGCGTCCATATTACAGGCAAAAAATGATTCGCCCCTGATAGCTGGGACCCACCAGCTACATCTTCGCATGCAAGGAAGTGTGTCCATATTACGGTAAAAAGATTAAGCCCCACATTGCTGGGACCCACCGGCTACATCTTATACGCAAGGAAGTGCACGGCGGTCGGGACCCACCCGGTCGAAGCGTACATAGCGTTGTCATTCTGGTTGCGAACGTGTACGTACATACTAGTTGATCGGTCTGTCTGCAGGCTGCAGCGATGAACCGTGGTCGTGTATGGAAGGGCACGTGTGATAGTAGAGGTGCGCACGTGTGGTAGTAGAGGCGCGCACGTAGCATGTACACGTACGTACAACGGCAAGGGTGCTAGAAAGTAAATACGGTCACGTATGTACATACGGGTGGGGTCTCAAACACCTACTCGCACATACGTATGGCCAGGGCTCGTGTACATGGCTGGGTCAGAGGAGAAGCTGCGCTGTTGTCGTGTTCATGGGGAGGCAACCGGCTGGGTCGGAACGGAACGCGTCGTCGTGTTCATCGGGAGCCAACCGGCTTGGACGGAACAGCCGATTGAAACGAGGCTTGGTGTACTGCAGAACAGAGGAAACGGCCTTGTGTTCGACCGGCCACGGTCGAAACGGGATCCTGTTCATCGGGAGGGGTCTGGCATACCGCAAAACGGAGGAAACGGACTGATGAAGCCATGTACCTAGGGTAGGGTCATGGACCTGTCCAAGGTACCCTCCCCAAGGACATCTCTTGAAGAAACCACCTTTCAGTCGACCTAGAAGGATTCCACTCGACGGACCTGAAGACACTCGACCGTGAAGCCAACCACTCGACCGCCCGGGAGATCTACTGATCGATCTGCCGCATAAGCGGTCGGTCATTAAGTGGCTTTGTGGTCATCATAGCACTTTATGTAGGACGTTACCAGTAATTAACTATCTTAATGTACCTTAATCCCTGCATAACTGAGGGCTGGAGGGGTCTGGCAAACTCTATATAAGCCACCCCCCTCCTCAGTGTAAAGGGTTCGCACCCTTGTAACTCATACGCACATAATACAGTCGACCGCCTCCGGGCTCCGAGACGTAGGGCTGTTACTTCCTCCGAGAAGGGCCTGAACTCGTAAACATCTTGCGTATACAAATACTCCATAGCTAGGATCTTGCCTCTCCATTCCTACCCCCCATTCTACTATCAAACTTAGAACCACGACAGTTGGCGCCCACCACGGGGCAGGTGTCTTAGCGACTTGTTGGAGAAGTTGCAGTTTTTTCTGATCTCCTTCATCATGGTTTCAGGTGGAGTTTTGGTTGAGGGCCGCGAGATCCGCCTCGGCGCTCTCACGTTCATCGCCGACGACTCCGCTTGGCTGCAGGAGGCTCCACTCGACGTCGACGCACTCCCCGTCCGCGGGGCAACGCACTTTCGCGCGTGCGTCCGCGGTGTCCTCCTGCGGCAACCGTCGACCCAATATCGGTCGGCTCCCGTGCCGTCCTCCCTCCCAGACTCTCTCCGGCGCAAGCGCTCCGGTCGGTTGAGGCTTCAGCGGTGGGTGAGGCACACGATGGCCCGCCAGTCGGCCACTCCCCAAGTCGCGGCAATCGAGCCCGACGAATCTCTCTGACTTTATTCGATCTATCGGTAGCTCGCAGAGATCGCATCCGAAAAGTGCGGCAATGATGATCCAGCGGTGGAGGTTCTGATGGTCAACGGACCATGCAGTCCTCCTGGTTTCCCCCGCGTCGACGGAGGCATTGGCGGAAGCGATTCGGCACAGGTTCACGAAGAGTATCAACCCGAGCCCCTCACTTTGCTGCAGAGGGAGGAGCTTCGCCGCCGGAACATGGATGCGCTTCACACTCCTATCGTTGGAGAAACCCCCGAGGCCCGTGCCTTAGAAGACGCGCGTTTGGCCAACTTGGCTGAGCGCACTCGATTGGAAAATCTCCGGCGAGTGCTCGACGAACGAGCGCAACAACGGGTCCTGTCGTCCAGTCGACGTCAACTCTTTCCACAACCGACTCAGGTATACCGAACTCCAATTCAGAATCTAGCAGCTGCAGCCCGTATAGCAGAGTCCATTCAGCATTCCCAGTCAGAGGCTGGCAGAGGCTTGCTACAGATCAGAGATTTACTCAGGGCAGCAGGAGATCAAAATTCAGCTGTATCGTAGTCGCGGAATAGGATTCACAACATATCCGTCGCTGCAAATACAGTCCAGTCGGCTCATAGCCCAAGATCGCCCCCGAGGCGTGAGGGACGTGGAGGCCGGCGTGATCAGTATGAGGATCGATTCGATCGTGATGATCGACGTCGAAAGTGCCCACTCCTCCCCAAGGGGTGGGTCATACAGCGCCTCAACAGCAGGATGATGAGCGCCATCACGGTGTTGGGCGAAGGATTCGGTCGACCCAGGAACTAGGCTTTGATGTGAGATCCATTATCGTTCAAGGTTTGGTCGGCGAGGAACAGAGCTCACCGAGAAGGCTATGACAGAGATGTGCCCACCCAGCAGAGAGTACACATCTCAGACCGAGTGTTTTAGCGAGCCATCGAGGGCATGGTGATTCCTCCCAACTTCAGGTTGGGGATTGGAGTCGATAAGTTCCTTTGGTGAGTCCAAGCCGGATACTTGGCTTGGGGACTACCGAGTGGCTGTTCAGATTAGCGGCTTAGCGATGAAGTGGCCATGAAACACCTACCTCTTATGTTGGAGGGCTCAGCGAAGCATGGTTGAATCAGTTAGCACCCAAGAACATTTACACTTGGGAAGATCTTGCCCGAGTGTTTGTCGGACATTTGAAGGAACTTGCAAGCGGCCAGTTAGGTTGTGAGTTGCATTCGTGTGTGCAAAAGTCGAATGAAACTCTGAGGGATTACATCCAGAGATGGATCACATTGCATCACATGGTAGAGAATGTATCTGATCATCAGGCAGTCTGTGCCTTCAAGGAAGGCATTAAGAATAGAGAGTTAAGTTTGAAATTTGGTTGGACCGGAGACATGACCCTGAGTCGAATGATGGAGATTGCCACCAAGTACGCCAATGGTGAAGAAGAGGATCGGCTCCAGAGTGGCAAGTACAAGTCAGCCGCTAATGAAACCGGGGGAGGGAACTCCAGTCGGAAGCAGAAGCGGAAAGCCGAGCCAATTGCTCTGGAGAAGCCTTGGCGTGACTCCGAGGAAAGTTCAAGGGAAATCCAAGGGGCCTTGGAACCCCAAGAAGGTGAAAGACCAAGATGGAAATGATATATTGGACTTGCCATGTCACATTCACACGAAGAAAGATGAAGAGGGTAAACTCATTTACCCAAAGCATACCACTCGACTGTGTCGGCTCTTGATTCAGTAGTTCCAGGGGAAGCAGCCCAAGGATAAGGAGAAGGAGTCGGACAAAGTTGAGGACAAGGAAGATAGTGATGGTGGATACCCCCAGGTCAATTTCACCCTGGTGATTTTTGTTGACATTGAAAGCAAAAGTCATTTGAAAGTTATCAACCGAAAAGTGAATATGGTCGCTCCGGCGACACCCAATTATCTGAAATGGTCACAGACCGGCATCACGTTCGACCAGTGTGATCACCCGACACACATAGCCACCCCTGGGAGGCAAGCGTTGGTGGTCGACCCAGTCGTTGAAGGCACTCGACTAACTAAAGTTTTGATGGATGGTGGCGATGCTTTGAACATCTTTGTATCACGAGAGGCGTTGAAAGGGATGGGCATTCGATGTCCGGACTCAGACCGACAACATGAGCTTCCATGGAGTCATTCACGGAAAGAAGGCTGAGTCACTCGGCCAAATTGCTCTCGATGTGGTTTTGGTGATTCCAAGAATTTTCGTAAAGAAAAGTTGACCTTTGAGGTCGTGGATTTCGAGCGCTTATCACGCTATTCGGGAGGCGGCGTATGCACGTTTCATGGATCGACCATGTTATGTATACCACAAACTGAAGATGCCAGGCCCCAAAGGTGTGATCACTGTCACTGGCAATCGGAAGAAAGCAGAAGAGTGTTTTCAGAAAGGGTCTAAGATCACTGATGCTCAGATGGCAGTGGTAGAGCTGCAAGAGTACCAGAAAACTGCAGACCCGAGTGATTTGTTGCGAGCCAAGAAGCCCGCCACGGAGTCAGCATTTCATTCGTCCGGGGAGACGAAACCGATTCATATTCACCCGACTGAACCCAATGCTGCTCCGACTCACATCTCAACAACACTCGACTCCAAATAGGAAGAAGCGCTCATCCAGTTCCTCCGTCAGAACTGGGACATCTTCGCATGGAAGCCTGCTGACATGCCGGGTGTTCCGAGGGGACTGGCTGAGCATCGTCTACGAGTCGATTCAAAAGTTAAACCTGTCAAAGAACATCTTCGACGGTCCGCTGTCTAGAAGAGAAAGGCCATTGGCGAGGAGGTGGCTCGGCTCTTAGCAGCAGATTTTATCCGAGAGATTTACCACTCCGAGTGGCTCGCCAATGTTGTCATGGTCCCTAAGAAGGACAAATGACTTTGCATGTGCATCGACTTCAAACATATCAATCGGGCCTGCCCGAAAGATCATTTTCCTCTCCCCCGCATCGACCAAATAGTCGACTCAACTACAGGATGTGAGCGGTTGTCTTTCTTAGACGCCTATTCCGGTTACCGTCAGATCTGTCTGTATGGACCCGACGAGATCAAAACAGCTTTCATCACTCCATTAGTGCTTACATTATGTCACCATGCCATTCGGCCTCAAGAATGCCGGAGCCACATTCATGAGGATGATTCAGAAGTGTTTGCTCACTCAAATCAGTCAGAATGTGGAAGCATACATGGATGATATTGTTGTCAAGTCACGGAAGGGTTCCAACCTGTTGACTGACCTTGCTGAAACATTTGCCAATCTCAGGAGGTATGATATCAAGCTTAATCCATCAAAGTGCACATTCGGAGTTCCCAGCGGAAAGTTACTCGATTTTCTCGTTTCCGAACGAGGAATCAATGCCAACCCAGAAAAAGTTGGCACTATACTCCGAATGAAACACCCTGTGCGTGTGCACGATGTCCAGAAGCTTACTTGATGCTTGGCCGCTTTAAGTCGATTCATCTCTCGTCTCGGTGAGAAGGCATTGCCTCACTGATGAAGAAGTCAGACAACTTCGAGTGGATTCCTGAAGCTGATGCAGCGTTTGCAGAGCTAAAAGCTCTGCTCTCCACCCAGCCGATGCTTGCTGCCCAATCAGCAAAGAGCCTTTGCTGCTTTACATTGCAGCCACAGGACAAGTCGTCGATCTGATGCTTACGGTCGAGCGGGAAGAAGAAGGAAAAGCCTTCAAAGTTCAGCGCCCAGTATATTATCTTTCTGAAGTATTGTCCCCATCAAAGCAAATATACCCTCATTATCAGAAGCTTGTTTATGGGATTTATATGACCACGAAGAAGGTTGCTCATTACTTCTCTGACCATTCCATTACGATGCGTCGTGACGCCCCATTGTTAGAGATTACGCACTGTGAGAGATGCAACTGGTCGAGTGGCGAAATGGGCGGTTGAGCTCCTTCCCCTTGATATCAAGTTTGAGGCAAAGAAAGCCATCAAGTCCCAAGGAGTAGCAGATTTCATCGCCGAGTGGATTGAACAGCAATTGCCGACTCAAGTTCACTCGGAGCACTGGACCATGTTCTTTGATGGTTCCAAGATGCTGAATGGTTCCGGTGCCGGGGTAGTATTGGTTTCACCCCGAGGAGATAAGCTCAGATATGTGCTCCAGATTCACTTTGATTCTTCCAACAATGAAGCGAATATGAAGCCTTTGTTGTATGGGTTGCGTATGGCCATTTCACTTTCGGCGTCAAATCGCCTCATAGTCTATGGCGACTCAGATCGAGTGGTTAATCGAATGATGAAGGAGTGGGATGTCGAAGTCCGACCATGGTAGTTCTTTGCAATGCGATGAGGAAGCTAGAGAAGAAGTTCGAGGGTTAGAGCTTCATCATGTACCCATTGAAAAATCAAAGGCTAGCGATGATTTGGCGAAAATAGGGTCCAAGAGGGAAGCCATTCCCAACGATGTGTTTTTGGAGCACATGCACACACCGTCAATTCAAGAGGATCCTTTCACCCCACAGCCAAAAAGTGCCACTGATCCAACTGAAGTTGAGGTCCCAATTTGTGGTCGACACGATCATGGAAGTCGTGGTCATCACTCCCATTTGGACGATGCATTACATCGCGTATATCCTAAGGAAAGAGCTCCGGAGAACGAAGAAGAGGCTCGACGGATCGTCCGCCGATCCAAGGCCTTTACCGTGATCAAGGGACAGTTATACTGAAAGCCTTGTTGGAGTCGGCCGAAATGCATAACACCGGAAGAAGGTCGAGATAATTCTTGATGATATCCACTCGGGGACCTGTGGTCATCATCGTCCTCTCGGACCATTGTGGCTAAAGCATACCGGCGGGATTTTACTGGCCAAAAGCAAATGAAATGGCAAAGGAAATAGTCGATAAGTGTGAAGGATGTCGGTTCTATTCCAATATGTCACACAAATCCACCTCGACCTTGAAGACCATTCCACTCATCGGCCCTTCGCTGTTTGGGGATTGGATATGATTGGACCAGCGAGAACTGGCGAAGCGGCTTCACTCACTTGCTCTTGGCGATCGACAAGTTTACTAAGTGGATCGAAGCTAAGCCTATCAAGAATCTCGTCGTGCCTTTGCTATCGGTTTCATCGGAGAGTTGATATTCAGATATGGAGTTCCGCATAGCATCATCAACGACAATGGGTCAAACTTCGATTCGAAAAATTCAAAGCCTTTTGCGCCTCTCAAGGCACGCGAGTCGACTATGCTTGATTGCCCACCCCGGTCGAATGGACAAGCGAGCGAGCAAGCGGTATAATTCTCAAAGGACTGAAACCCGGTGATGCGCGATCTCAAGCATGCAGCAGGAGCGTGGGTCGACGAACTTCCATCAGTTCTTTGGGGATTGAGGACCACTCCTAATCAGTCGACTAGGAGAACTCCATTCTTTCTGGTCTATGGAGCTGAAGTAGTTCTGCCGAGTGACTTGCTTCACAATGCACCTCGAGTCGAACTCTACTCTGAAGATGAAGCGGAGCAAGCACGGCAAGATGCAGTCGACCTCCTAGAAGAGGAGAGAGAGATGGCCCTGATCCGCTCGACCATCTATCAGCAGGACTTGCGTCAATTCCATGCTAGAAATGTGAAGAGCCGAACCTTCCAAGAAGGAGACTTGGTCCTCCGAGTGGATCAACAGAAACCACACAAGCTCGCTCCCACTTGGGAAGGTCCCTTCATCGTCACCAGAGTTCTCCACAATGGAGCATACCATCTTTACAACGTCAATCGCCAGATTGATGAGCCTCGAGCTTGGAATGTGGACCTGCTCCGCCCCTTTTATACTTAAGTAATCACTTGGATGAGATGTAATAAAAGTACCTCTGTAGTTTGTTTATCGAAGACAAGAATGTTATAATTTTCCCAGTGATTGTTATTACTTTTTTGTTTACATAAGAAATTTCCCCGATTGGGTGGCTTAGGCTGCGAACCTGATTAGCCTAAGTTTGTAAAAAAATCCTGCGAGTGGAGAGCCAGCCTCCCACTCGGGGCTTAACTGCGAATCCGTTTAGCCTAAGTACTTGAAAATCCTAATGAGTGGTGAGCCAGCCTCCCACTCGGGGCTTAGCTGCAGTCCAAGTACTCGCCTAAGTGTTTGAAATCCTCACAGTGGTGAGCCAGCCACCCACTCGGGGGCTTAGCTGCAGTCCAAGTACTCGCCTAAGTGTTTGAAATCCTACCGAGTGGTGAGCTAGCCTCCCACTCGGGGGGCTTAGCTGCAGTCCAAGTACTCGCCTAAGTGTTTGAAATCCCTGCAGTGGTGAGCCAGCCTCCCACTCGGGAGGCTTAGCTGCAGTCCAAGTACTCGCCTAAGTATTTAATACAATGTGCGCTTTTCAAGAGGGCTGACGAGGTACATGTCATTGTTGCCTTCCCCTTGAGCTACGACACAAAAATCCTCCCACTCGGAGGCTTAGCCGCAGTCCAGTACCTGCCTAAGTTTGAAAAATCCTACCGAGTGGAGAGCAAACCTTCCACTCGGGGGCTTAGCTGCAGTCCAGTACTCGCCTAAGTATTAGAAAATCCTACCGAGTGGAGAGCAAACCTCCCACTCGGGGGCTTATCTGCAGTACAGTACTCGCCTAAGTATCTGAAAATCCCTACCGAGTGGAGAGCAAACCTCCCACTCGAGGCTTAGCAGCATTCGATGCTACTAGCCTAAGTTTGAAAAATCCTACCGTGGAGAGCAAACCTCCCACTCGGGGGCTTAGCAAATCCGATTACTCGCCTAAGTTTGAAAAATCCAACTGAGTGAAGAGTGAACCTCCCACTCGGAGGCTTAGCTGCAGTCCAGTACTCGCCTAAGTATCTGAAAATCCTACCGAGTGGAGAGCAAACCTCCCACTCGGGGGCTTAGCTGCAGTCCAGTACTCGCCTAAGTATCTGAAAATCCTACCGAGTGGAGAGCAACCCTACCACTCGGAGGCTTAGCTGCAGTCGAGTACTCGCCTAAGTATGAAATCTATTCCGATCCGCAATGACAACAAGGTGCAGGTCGACTGTTACCTTCTCCTTCGGAACTGCGCCACAAGTACAACGTGCGCTCCATCCCGATCCGCAAGGATGACGAGGTGCAGGTCGACTGTTACCTTCTCCTTCGGAGCTGCGCCACAAGTACAACATGTGCTCCATCCCGATCCGCGAGGACAATGAGGTGCATGTTGACTGTTACCTTCTCCTCCGGAGCTGCGCCACAAGTACAATCCGTGCTCCATCCCTACCTGCAAGAATAATGAAGTTTAGGTCGACTGGACTTTTCACCTCAGAGCTGCATCTTAAGCACTGAAGTATATTCCGAGTGAAGAACAAAGTTCGCTCGAAGGCAAATGAAAGCATATTCGACGATAAGCCAAGTTCAGATAACATCCTACGGATAAGTTTTTTACTCCTCAGGTGGAGGACTGGAAGGCGCGACAAACTGGTCCAGGTCGATCCCGTCAGCGATCCGGGTGGCAGCAGCAATGAAAGTCTCCATGAAAGATTGGAAGTCGTACTTCTTGGTATTGGCAACTTTGATGGACGCCATCTTTTCCTCTCGCGCCTCCTTGCAGTGAACCCGGACCAGGGACAGAGCAACATCGGCACCACACCTGGCAGTAGACTTTTTCCATTCCTGCACTCGACTTGGAACGTCATTCAGTCGAGTCATTAAATACTCGAGGTCATTTTGAAGCGTCTCGCCTGGCCAAAGTGTCGAGTCGATCCGCGACACCACAACCTTCAGTCGAGCGAGGTAGGCCACCACACCAGCAACACGAGACTCCAGTCGGAGCACGTTCATAGCGGCTTCATCCTTCACAGGGGAGTTAATGGGGTCCAGGCTTGTCTCCAATCGACTAGTCTCCTCCTCGAAGTTCTGACAGAATTCTGTAAACGCAACTCGAGTTCAAGCTAATGGTTCTATGATGAGTCGGTGATAACAAGTCAGTCGGATAAAAGGAATTACCTTCAAGCATGAGGAATAACTTCTTGGTGAGCCCTCCCAGATAAGCCTCAGGATCGTTCCTCTTCCCGCTTGATTCGCCACCTTGTCGCTCAGAGCTATCTTGTCGTTTTTCAGTCGGCTAACCTCCTTGTTGGCTGCGTCGAGAGCAGCTTTCAGATTGGCATTCTCTTCTTCAAGTTTATCGACTGAAGACAACTTTTCTTCCGCGAGCTTTGTTTTGTCCAAAGCCGCTTTCTGCGCCTCGGCAAGGTCATGATCCTTCTTCTTTAGAGCCTCCTCCATTTTGTCTGCAAAATGACAGTGAGATCAGAATTAGGAATGGGCAGAAAGACAAAGGCAGTCGTCAAGTTCTCACCAGCCATACCTTTTGCTTCATCTCTTGCCTTCTGCAAGTTTTCCTGAGCAAGCTTCAAGTCAAGGTTGAGCTGGATCTGTTTGTTTTCCAATTCAGTATAGCGAGCCACAAGCTCGCAGGATTTCTGCGAAGAGTCAATCGACAGACATCAAAGATAGGTTGCTTCCGAGTGACTAAGAAGAATCATAGTGTTCCTAAGACTACAGCCGAATCAAAATATTCGACAGTAGTCTCGGGGACTACACCCAGTGGGTGCACTCAGCGTGCCCCCACCAATCCAAAAATTCAATCGACACACCCAGTGGGTGCACAGATACGAAGATCTTCAGAAAGAAGAGTTTTCAGGTAGCATATCCTAACAGAACAAGTGGTGACCAACTAACCGGGACGTTCCTCTGAAGAGCTGAACTGGCACCATAGGCCGCCTGGCTGGCCTCCCAGACCACCTTCACTTGCTCCATCATGATCCCCGCCTGGCGTATAGCTTCCTTAGCAGCACCCACTTGGTCCTCTGGGACGTGGTGTGTGGCGAAAAGGAGGTGGATCAGCGATCGGCGATGAAGGCGGATGCTCGTCGGCTGCACAACGAAGACACGAAGTCCGAGTGATGTTGCCACCCTCATGAACCGATGTCTCGAGCCTTGATACAACTGGGCAGTCTTGCCCGGTGACGCCTTTTATTCCTCCTCCGCCTCGGTGACACCTCATCGTCATCATCAGGGAGATCAATGACATGAGGAGGGACTACAGGAAAGATTCAAAGTTAAAACGGAAATCCAATCGACCAAAAGCGGAACTACAGCGATCATACCAAGGTTAGAGGTAGCAGCATCTTCCATTTCCTGGTCTTCGTTCCTGGCTGAGGTCTCGGAGGTAGCAGCGCTGCAGATTTCAGAAATCAGTTAATCAGTAAACAAGTCGACCAAAAGTATGTCCATGCTAAACAAGAAAACACAAGTTCTTCTGTACCCGAAAATGGTGGGAATGACCATCTTCATCTTGGGCAAAGCCTTCGTCGGCTTTGATGGCGTCGCTCGGTGTTGCTTCGGCGCTTTTTCAGTCAGCGCCGGAGAGGACGTCCGAGGGCGTTTCGTCGACTGCCCGACAGGCGCGATAGCCTTGCCACGCTCGACCGCGGGGTCATGGGTAAGCTTGGATCGCCTTTCCATGCGAGGAGGGTCGACTTCTTCCTCCTCTTCCTCCTCCTCCTCTTCGCCGGAGTTGTCGTCGTCTTCGTCCTCCTCACCATCAGATTGCCATTCCTCCTGGCTTTCACCTCCGCTCCCTTCCTCCTCCTCAACTGGTTCTTGCGCCCTGTTGGGCATCGAGTACATCTCAGTGGTGGCCTGGAAGACGACAAACAAAACAAAAGTCAATCGACCGATTATAAGCAAACAAGATGGAGAAAGCGGGATCACAGTCAATGATGCAGGAATGGACCTTGTCTACTTCATTATGGTGGTCGAGTGGAGGGATCCTCCCTGGCTCCTCGAGGTTGTCCTTGTTTCTGTGATGCCTGCAAGACACCTTTCCGGCATGGCATCCTCGATCTCCTCGGGTGGATCCGAGTGGTGTCCTCGGTGCAGTACAACCACATCGGATGGTCTCGGGCTTGAAGCGGCCGGATGCGTCGTCGAAGGAAGACCTCCAAGAGATCCATGCCACCACCCGTCTCAGATGAGCTGAACAACACGTTCGACCAACACCTTCACCTGCGCCTTCTCTTCCGGGATCACCTTCAAAGAAGATGGCTTGCTCACTTGGTCCATGGAAAAACGAGGGAGTCCAGTCGATTAACCTGGCGTTGGCTGGTCCTTGCAGTAGAACCAAGTCGACTGCCATCCATGGACTGACTCGGGTAAGATCATGGCCGAAAAAGAACTTTTTCCTCTCATTTGAACCCCAAGAGCCCCACACATTTGAATCACTTGACTTCTCTCATCACTCGGATTGGCCTTTTTCACCGTTTGGGAGCGACAAGTGAAATTGTGCTTGAAAAGACCCCAATGAGGCCGGCAACCCAAGAAATTCTCGCAGAAAGACACGAAAGCAGCGAGATACACGATGGAGTTGGGAGTGAATTGGTGAAGTTGTGCCCCAAAGAAGTTCAGAAATCCCCGAAAGAAAGGGTGGCGGCGAGAGAAAACCAGCGGTCGACATGGGTGGCCAAGAGAACACACTCACCCCGGAGGTTGTGGTTCGACTCCTTCCCGGGAGCCGTCTTTGATCCATGGGGGATCCGTCCCTCATTGGCCATGTCGTCGAGGTCCTTCTGACTGATCGTCGAGCGGATCCAGTCGCCCTGGATCCAGCCCTGCGGCAAGCCGGCCCTCGACGAAGATCCGCCCCGACTGGTCGCTCTTTCCTTCGCCTTCGCCGTCGCCTTCTTCGCCCGCTCCAAAGCCGTCGTCTTCTCCTTCACCATTGTCGCCGGCGAAATGTGCACAGAGCAGCAGCGCTGAGGTGGAATCGCACGCGGTGGATGAATCTGGGGAAGGGAGGAGGAAAGGGGCACGCACTGTTCAAAAAACCCCCGTTCAGGGCCTTATATGAGGTTGCTTCGAATGGTATTTGGTAGGCCAGGCGATCTGTCAAATTCCATAGCGATGCGCCCAGCGTGATACGTGGCGAAAAAGGTGGTGCGGAGATCGAGGCATCCCTGCCTTATCCCGTCCGATTACTGCGGCCTCCTTCGCCCCGCTCACTTCCCGAAATTTGAATCCCGCTAAATCCGCGTGCCACAGAGCAAATCATCAGACAGAAGATTTCCTCCGTCCTGTCATTCGGAGTTCTCCAAGCATGAAAAGCACACTCGACAGATACAAAGAATGGATCAAGGCGACTGAAAAAGAAGTTGAAGCCGTCACCTAAGCTCATTGATCCAGAACAAGACGTGCTAATCGCACGAAAAGTGGGTCGAAAAATGTCTCAACTCCTTCCCCACTCAAACCTCGATCCATTCGGGGGCTACTGATGAAGCCATGTACCTAGGGTAGGGTCATGGACCTGTCCAAGGTACCCTCCCCATGGACATCTCTTGAAGAAACCACCTTTCAGTCGACCTGGAAGGATTCCACTCGATGGACACGAAGACACTTTCGACCGTGAAGCCAACCACTTTCGACCGCCGGAGATCTACAGTCGATCTGCCGCATAAGCGGTCGGTCATTAAGTGGCTTTATGGTCATCATAGCACTTTATGTAGGGCGTTACGGTAACTCCCTATCTTAATGTACCTTAATCCGGCATAAGCGAAATTTGGAGGGTGCAGCAAACTCTATATAAGCCACCCCTCCTCGGTGTAAAGGGTTCGCACCCCTGTAACTCATAAGCACATAATACAGTCGACCACCTCCGGGCTCCGAGACGTAGGGCTGTTACTTCCTCCGAGAAGGGCCTGAACTCGTAAACATCTTGCGTATACAACTACTCCATAGCTAGGATCTTGCCTCTCCATTCCTACCCCCATTCTACTGTCAGACTTAGAACCATGACACGGACCTCCTACGGTCGAAACGGGGTCCAGTTGATCGGGAGGGGTGTGGCGTACCACAAATGGAGAAGCAGACTTGTGTTGGGCGCTTCAGTCAAGCAGGGTCCTGTTCATCGGGAGGGGTGTGGCGTACCGCAAAACGGGACTCCACGGGATACTGTTCATCTCCACAGTCGACCTCCTCCAGCCTCCAAGGGCTCCTGTTCATCCACCGTCGAGCTCCTCGAGCCTCCACCTGCGACTGTTCATCCACGGGCTCCTGTTCATCCAGCCTCCACCGGCTACTGTTCAACCAGCCCTCTCCACGGGCTACTGTTCATCCAGCCCTCCACCGGCTACTGTTTAACCAGCCCTCCACAGGGTCCTGTTCATCCAGCCCTCCACGGAGTCCTGTTCATCCACCGGCTCGATCGATCGAGTCTTGTTCATCCGATGTAGCGGCCTCTACTACCACGAGTTCCTGTTCATCCAACCCCCACCGAGAACTGTTCATCCAAACCCCCCAACAACACTCACTATTCATCCACAGGCATCATCGATCGGCTTCAGTTAGCAGCAGTAGCGAAGGAATCGCTCGATCGGGTTCATTTAACAGCCATCGATCGATCGCTCGGGTTCGATGTCACGTAGTTCGCGGTCTGTCGCTGAGTTGAGTTAGAGCCCAACGCCTTGCTCGGGTTCAGTTAGAGCGCAACACCTTGCACACACACGTGTACGTACGAGAGAAACACGCATCGCTCGGCCCTGACCAGCCACCGTAACCAGCAACTCCCCGATATTTTCCTCGCCCTCGCTTCTACCACGGTTTTTTCTGTCATGGACGGCCCAAAGAATGTCATGCAACTGCGTCTCCGGCCCGCCCAGGACGAAAAGCCCATTTTCTGTCACGATTTTTTGTCATAGAAGTAGGACCCCACCACATCTATGATGATACCGGGTTTTGTCACAATTATTGTCATAGAAGTGTTAGAAGTATGACAGGAAAAAAATTCGTTCGGCCAAAAATGTCACGGATGTGTCTTTTTTGTAGTGAGGGGTTCCTAACATCAGAGATGTAAACCTCTACCTGCTAGGGGGCTGGATAAAGAGATACATCAAAGACGAAGGAAAGCTCTGGAAAGATATTATAGATAGGAAATACTTAAATGATTCTCCAAATAGTTTTGCTTGCAACCCACAAATCCCTCTAGATTCTGGCAGGGGGTAATGTGGGCAGCCAAAGCACTAAAATTTGGATATAGATGGGTGGTAGGACATGGTAAGAAGATAAGATTTTGGGAAGATATCTGGTTTGGAACCTCTCCATTATCAGTCCAATTCTGGCCACTCTACTCCATTTTTCATCAGCATTGTGTCACTGTAGTTGAGGTGTGGGACAACAATGAAATAAAGCTAACATTTAGAAGGATTTTCACTACACACATGATGGAGCAATGGTACCGCCTCGAGCAGATCATTGAAAAGACACAATAATGGGAGTGTGATGACTCCCTGGTCTGGCAATATGAGGCTAAAGGTGAATACACCACAGGATCCCTGTATAGCATAATTAATTTTAGAGGGGTGCAGCCAGTTTATATTCCTGCAGTTTGGTCCATTAAAATTCCACCTAGTGTGCAAGTCTTTCTCTGGTTGCTATCTCATAATAAATTAATGACTAAGGATAACTTAGCCAAAAGAGGTATTGAGAAACCCCCTGAATGTGTCTATTGTGCTGATAGTGAAACCATTGACCATCTCTTCTTCGGATATGTGGTAGCCAAATGTATTTGGAAACAGGTCTCAGAACTTTTTTCTCTTGACCTGGGTTCAGATTAGCTCTCTGTTGCCAGGTTTTAGCCTGCCAACAAAAAACACACAGTGTTGAATTCAGTATGTGCATGCGTTCTTTCGTCTTTGTGGAAGAATAGAAATGCTCATGTTTTTAATAACACTATGTGGATTGACTTGAAACAGATCTGGAGGAAAGTGTTGGGATTAATAAGGAGATGGGTGATCTTTGCTCAAACAGGAAATGGTGCCTCTATGGGACAAGATATCACGCCAGATTTCCTTGATCTTGGAATCCCCTTTCCAAATTCTGGTGGGATGATTTCACTAGGAACACCATCTGCAAGAGAAGTCGACCAATCCCTCCTCAAGCTGAACCTAGATGACTACAAAGGGCCTGGCGAACCGAGCCCCTACACATCACCTCCAAGGAGTCCCCCCGGTGGCATCAAGCACTGCCTGCTTAGCCCAGTCACCCCTCTGGACCTGCTGGGATCTCCGACCCAACCATGGAAGAAGCTCAGAGCATGGTGGAAGAGCTGGGGATCGACAAGATTGGTGAAGGCCATGGGGGAGCGTGGCCAGCTACAGGCTTGAAGCTTAGTCATGTTGTGTTCCTGCGATGGGAGAGATGTATGGCGAAGTCCTATACTCCCAAGCGTATGATGTATGAGAACTTATTTCTTTTTGTAATCTGGCTTGAACATGCTTAACGTGCTCCCGAGCGTAAAACACATGTACTTGATCTTTACGGTTTCATTTATAAAAAATGGGGCGGGGTTACACCTGTTTCATCTAAAAATACTTCTAGTACCAAATATGATATGCTTCAATTTTTGACAAGGAAACTGATGAGCTAGGCTACATTCAAAACGTCAGTATCTATCTTCGTCATCGTCGGTTGAACGAGCTAAGCTAGCCTTCTAGGGCTTCCTTAATTAGTATACACTTTTGGGAGGATAAGATTTACATCAGAGCATGCAACAACATGACAAATAAAGAAACAAATTTGATCATACCAACAAGGGACTAAGTAAGCTAAGCTCTACCACCTGAGTTATGAGAGCAAAAACCGCCACTAATAGTTCCAACCCTACGCTAGCACCAGCTCTATGCATTGCTTCTTGAGCGCTACTTTCGAAGCCGGCGGCGGCTTCACCAAGTCTATGGCCCTCTTGCACCCCAACATCCCCTGCTTCGGTGCCGGTGCCGTGAGAAGTGTTGATGATGAAATTTGGCTTGCCAGTTTTACAAATTTGATAGTTGTACGAATTGGAGTTCAGCTAAAAGTGCAGATTAGAAATATGTTCAGTGCAGAGGATAAATACGGTAATACTTCCATGATGGAGTTCTTGCTTAGACAGCTGAGGGGCAAGGAAGAAATCTGGTGCAGAGAATATTTGAGATAGAGAAGGTTACGCATGAGGTAGTTGTTAATTTGAAGCAAGCCCAAATATAGGCTAGTACATACTAGTATAGGGCTGGGCTCTTTGTCCCTTGTGTTTTGGGTGCGGGCCAGGTTAATTAGGGATTAGGAATCTTATATTTGACCTGCTTGCAGAGGAAGCAAAACAGGGATTACCTTCTGTACGTGCAAAAGGATTCCTACTCCGATTCAGACAAAGACCAGGGCGTGCCTTATATATATGGAGTACTTGGCCGATTGGAAAAACAATCAATCGATGCTTTTGCAACCTTACGTTACTTTTTCTCCAATGTTTTTTTTCTTTCCAGCACCTAGCTCGTAGCTTCTGCCCAGCCCAAGCAACTCCAAGGATTGGCTGATCTTTGTCGTTTTGCATTGAAAGCGGTCGTTTTACCTCCACGAAAGTGGGGATTACGTAATTGGTGTGTGGATCAATTTAAGCAGCAAGAGAATTGGCGACTCCATTGGGGAAGAAGAAGAGGAACAAAATGAGCACCGACCCCAAGGACGGGAGTGATCTCAACCCCAACAACATCATCGCCGTCACACTTGAGGATCTGCCTGAGGATGAACGACAGAAACTTGAACAGGAGCTTGAGGAAGAGAGGGTAGAAAAGCTGAAGCAGAAGTTGGCGGGCTTCCAAAGGACAAGAAACAACATCACCTAGAAGGTAGCTACACCAAGTCATCCTGTTGGGGTAAGTAAAACTTCTTGTACAGAAGAGATTGCACATCTAATTGATGCATCTGTAGCTAGTAAATACAACAAACAAATATAGACATGGCACGCACGATTACTGAATCTGTAGCTAGCAAATTTGATGAGTTCGGAGAGCAATTTAATAAGGATATTCAGATCGGCTTGCCTCGTCAAATTCGTTCAATGGTACTATAGGCCAATGATGAGCGTTATGAGAAGCGATCGGTGAGTCCGAGAAAATAGTAGGTTCACTAATGTACCTAACCCTATGCATACACCGTTCTGATACCCAATGTTGTGCAGCCCCACATCCCGTTAAGCAATAAACAAAGTGGCCAGAATTACATTGGCAATTCGGCCAATAATTTTGTACCTACTCCTGCTACTCCTGCTCTGACTTCGGTTCCACCAAATTTCAGCAGCAATAACCGAAGTGTTGGCTTTAATTCCAATCTGCAGCAACCCTACTATCAAACAATAGCATATAGAACACCACCCTTGCCACCTATTGGTACTGGGGTTCCTTACGGGCCGGTGCCAGATGCGTCTTTTAATGGTTCTCCACAGCTAATGTATCATGCTCAAAGTTCTTTGTCAGAGTTACCGCCACATACTTATGGTGCATCTATGCTACAAGCTAGTTCTCCACAGCCTACTGAAAATTTTAAGGATCAACTTGCTAATATACTTAGAGAATTTGGCTTGGAACCTAAGGGTAGAAACAGTGCATATCAAAAACCCTATCCTGAATATTTCGACACAACATCTTATCCTCGTGGGTTTAGAATTCCAGATTTTGTTAAGTTCACGGAGAAGATGGTAGATCAACCTTTGAGCATGTAGGACAATTTTTAGCACAATGCAGTGAAGTTGGTACATCAGATATTTTTAGAGTGAAATTATTTCCTTTGTCTTTATCACGTACTGCATTTACTTGGTTTACATCGCTTGCTCCTAACTCTATTGCAACATGGGCTCAATTGGAGCAGAAATTTCATGAGTACTTTTATGGTGGTGAAACTGGACTTAGACTTTTAGATTTGACAATGGTGAAGCAAAAACACAATGAATTTGTTTATGATTATATTAAAAGATTCAGAGATGTCAAAAACTGATGCTTCAGTTTGACCAAAGCTGAAAAAGATTTAGCTGATCTTGCCTTTTCGGGTTTGCTTGCTCATATTATAGATAAATTGGAAGGGCAAGAATTTTCAGATGTTATCCAAGTTTTGCAAAAGGCTTAGGCACAGGAAAACCGTGCTAAAGAAGTTAAACCATACAACTGGTTTAGAGATAATGAGAACAAAGAAAAGGAAAAACCTACGTTTAATATTGTAGAGCATGATAGTGATTCGGCTAGTGAAGATGATGTTGATATATGTATAGCCGAATGGGTTCGAGCACCTAAGTCAAAACCTTTTGCATGTGCTGCACTGAAACCCACACCAGCTAAAAGAGAGGAAATCACATATACTTTTGATGTTAGTAAAGTGTGACAAGATTTTTGACATGTTGTTGCAAGGGAAGTTAATTAGAATAAAAGAAGGGCATGTGATTCCATCTCAAGAAGAACTGGGTAGAAGAGCTTATTGTAAATGGCATAACTCTTTTTCTCATGCTACTAACGATTGCAATGTATTTCGTCGACAGGTGCAATCAACCATTAATGACGGACGGTTGGTATTTACAAAAGGTACTAAGATGAAGCTCGATAGTGATGCTTTTCCTATCAATGTGGTTGAGTTTGAGAATAAGAAAATGCTTAGTCGGTCGGATCAGACCGAATCCGCAAGAGAGAAAAAATTCTTGATGATAGTACTCCTCCAAGGATGATCAAACCAAAGAAACCAGAAGTAGGAGTGTGGAAAGTTAATGCAAGAAGGAGACAAGCTCCGAGGCCAAAGCCGACAGTTAACATGTTGTTGGAGAAATACACTTCATGCAAGGGCACCAATGTATTTAATCGGCTTGGAGGTAATAAACATCCTATATATCCTTCTGGACCTGCCGGTCATGAGCAATGGCAAAGAAATTCATATGACCAGCAGCCATATTTTGAAATGGAGCAAGCATATTGGGGCTGTGCACCTCCTATGTATCCGCAAATTCCTCCATGGGGTTTTAATCCTTGGGCGCCATATCCTATAGGGCCAGCAGGTTATTTTCAACCAGGATGGATCCCGCCTAGGCCTATGTTCAGACTAAACATGCATGAGAAAAGGGCTCGATTTAATCATGAAGCAAGATCACGTGATGCTATTGTGGTTCGAGGTAAAGATGGTTCACACAAACGGGCTAAAGATAGCTCATCCAGGAAAATATTTGCGTAGAGCAGATTGCCTAGACACAATGCTGATGGCAAGGTTCACATAGGTGGCCAGAAGTTTGCATGGGTACCGGTCAGATCTAAGGGTGATGTAAAAAATTCAGTTGAACATGATGAATGTAGGTCTGGGTGTGCTATTACGAACCAACCTGGGTTGGGTGCTGCTTATAATGTTGATAATGGTAAGCTCAAATTAGCTACAGTGTTGCCCCTGATCCAGAAACAATCATGATTGGAGGTTTCAAATTTGGTTCAGTTCATAAAAGAGTTCCAGGTTAAGAAAAGATTAGTAATGATGCATTGCAGCAACAGGGGCCTGATACACGACAACAAGAGGAAATTCTAGCAAAAGAAATCAACTCACATGCTGATTTGGGGCCCAATATGCAGAAAGATGGGACCGCTAGCACAACTGATCAATACCGAATTGTTTCGGCCAAAGACAGGATGTTTGCTCCCCAAGCGTGACACATCCATCTGAGCCAGGAACTTCGAGGGCAGCAGAATTAGGTCGATGGCACGGGAACTAAACCGAAGCTTCGATGGTGCCCGACGGGGCTCACACATACTCAGAAAAGAAGGGTGCAGCGGCTGTCGGTATTGGAAATTAGAGAGGAGTTAGCTGAGAAGAAGCACGACAAGTGGTTCAATCAAGATAAACCAATGGTGCCTTCGAATATGACTTAGAAAGAGAAGCGCATCACAAGGGAGGAAGGCAACATTGCTGATGACATGGTCATGGATGGAAACTCTGGGGATAAAGAGATATGCCTACGGATATGGACATTAATATGGTATTTGAAATTTTCTTTGAATTTTGTGCGCCTAAGGCTGAAGAGGCTGAAGTTGCAGAGCTTGTTCTTGGCCCAAAAATTGTTACATTTGAGAAACCAGAGAAGCATGGATAACACCTAAAGCCTTTGTTTATCAAGGGTGACATTGATGGTAAGCCTATTGGTCGCATGCTTGTTGATGGCGGTGCCGGTGTTAATATCATGCCTTTTTGGTTTATTCTAAATTGGGCCGAAAAGAGGAAGAACTAATGAAAACCAATATGGGACTTAGTGGGTTCTGAGGAGACTTGTCTGAAGCTAAGGGTGTTATTTTTATGGAGCTCACGGTTGGGAGAAAAACATTGCCGACTACTTTCTTCATTGTTGATGTCAAAGGTTGATATAATATTCTTTTGGGGCGCAATTGGATTCATGCAAGTTGTTGCATCCCTTATACTCTACATAAGTGTTTGATTCAGTAGCTTGATGATGATGTTGAAGTCGTTGATGCGAATAAATATGCCTGCATTGCTTTGGCTGGGGCTCCAGTTGATTGGCAAAACGGTGAGATGCGATGCTTGACGGGTAGAGATTTGTCAGATTATGACTATATTAGTATTGGCAGAGATGGTTTTGTTCCTGTACATGCATAGCCGGCTAGTGTATCTCGGCTTAATGATTTATCCTTGTGAACAATAAATAAGGAAGATAGTGCTAAATGGATGCAAAGGCGTGTTGAGGAGTATCGTTCAGGAAAGAACGATGTGCATGAAGCTATTGAGGATTTCGATAAAATGGAGAAGCTTGGACAAGGATTCTCATCGGCTGACCCACTTGAGGAAGTTGATATTGGTGATGGAAGTGTCCCTAGACCTACATTTATTAATGCTAATATCGGGGCCGATCAGAGAGGAAAGGTATGTGCATTACTTAGGGAATTTGTTGATTGCTTTGTTTGGAATTATAATGAGATGCCCGGTTTGAGTAGGGACTTAGTTGAACACAGATTGCCTATTAAATCTGGTTTTAGGCCACATAAACAGCCCCTTAGGCGATTCCATCCTAGTATATATGACCGCATCAAAGCTGAAATTGATCGGTTGTTAAAAGCTCGGTTTATTCGGCAGACGGATATGCGGAATGGATTTCTAATATTGTTCATGTTGAAAAGAAAAATACTGATAAGATTAGAGTATGTATTGATTTTAGGGATTTGAATAAGGCTACCCCTAAAGATGAATATCCTATGCCTATAGCCGACATGTTAATTAATGATGCTTCTGGACATAAAGTAATCAGTTTTAAAGATGGTAATGCTGGTTATAATCAGATATTTATGGCCTAAGAAGATATGTTTAAGACTGCTTTTCGATGCCACAGTTACATTGGTTTATTTGAGTGGGTATTATGACTTTTGGATTGAAGAATGCCAGAGCTACATACCAGTGTGCTATGAATCTGACTTTTCATGATCTTCTAGGCATCGTATTAGAAATGTATATTGATGATGTAATTGTTAAATCAGATGGGTTTGATCATCATTTAGCCGATTTGTGATTAGCTTTTGAAAGAATGCATCGGTATGGGCTGAAAATGAATCCACCCAAATGTGCTTTTGGTCTATCGGCTGGTAAGTTCTTAGGTTTTATAATCCATGATCATGGCATAGAGATTGATCCTAAGAAGGTAGATGCCATCAGAAAATTGGAGGCGCCCACATGTAGAATGGATGTGCAGAAATTGTTAGGAAAAAATAATCACCTCAAACGATTCATATCTAACCTTGCGGGAAAAATTGACTCGTTTTTCCTTTACTTCGGTTAAAACATGATTCCAAATTCAATTGGGGGGCAGAACAGCGAGAGGCTTTTAATAATATAAAACGGTATTTGTCAAGTCCTCTGGTGCTCCGAGCACGCAAGTCTGGTGTGTCGTTCAGGTTATACATTGCCGCACAAGACAAGGTAATCGACAGAGTTTTAGCACAAGATAATGGCGGGAAGGAGTACATCATTGCATACTTGAGCTGCCGCCTACTTGACGCTAAGAGTCGGTACGTGTTTATTGAAAAATTATGTTTATCTTTATATTATGCATGTACAAAATTTCGGCCATATTTACTTTGTAGTACATGTGTAGTAGCTTGCTAAGCTGACGTGATTAAATATATGCTGCATCCGTCGATTCTTAGTGGTAGGATTGGAAAATGGGCTTATGCACTAATATAATATGACTTGGCATATGAATCGTTGTGTGCTATGAAAGGCCAAGTCATCGCAGATTTTATTGTTGATCATAGGATTAAGGATCAAGAAGATGTTAATTATGTTAGTGTGTGCCCATGGAAGTTTTATTTTGATGGATCAGTTTGTAGGGAGGGACAAGGCATCGGTAATGTTTTAATTTCGCCAAACAATGTTGTTTATGAAACATCGGTCCGTTTGGAATATCCTTGTACAAATAACCAAGCTGAATATGAAGCTTTGTTGTTTGGTTTACAAAATTTAGTAGATATGTGTGTAAAGGATATAGAGGTCGTTGAAGATTCACTTCTGGTAGTCCGGCAAATTGGTGGTGAACTTCAATGTTTCGATGGGTTGTTAAACAGCTATTTGGACCGATGTTTAGATATAATTAAGTCTCTGAATACTTTCACTACCAATCATACAACTAGGGCCGAGAATTCTAGAGCTAATTCCTTAGCGCAGCAAGCATCTGAATACCAAATAAGCAGGGGAAAGTTTTCCATTTTAGGGAAACTGATGCTATATGCTATTAATAGTAATGTTGATCTGTTGTCTATTAATTTGCTAAAGGATGCAGCAGGTCCTTGTTCAATCCGGCAGCAAATAGTACATGGCAAAGAAGACTTGGTGCAGGAGTCACAAATAACCGAATCAACGGCTAATTTAGAACCAGGTGATTCGAGAACTCCTCTGATTAATCATCTAAAGGATCCTGGGCAAACAAGAGATAGAAAAATTCGGCGACAAGCTTTCAAATATACTTTGCTAGATAGTGAGTTGTACCGCCAAACGATAGATGGATTACTTTTGAAGTGCTTAGGTCCTGATCAGTCAATAGTAGCTATGGTTGAAGTACATGAAGCGCTATGCAGAACACATCAGTCGGCTCATAAGATGCAATGGTCATTGAAAAGAGCAGGTTTTCATTGTCCGACGATGTTAGGGGACTGTTTTCACTATTATAAAGGGTGTGAAGAATGCCAGGAATTTGAAAATGTTCAATTGGCACCTGCAGCTATGATGCATCCCATTATTAAGCCATGGCCGTTTAGAGGATGGGGTTTAGATTTTATTGGTCAAATATATCCTGCTTCATCTAAAGGTCATCGCTTCGTCCTAGTAGCTACAGATTATTTTACCAAATGGTGAAGCAATTCCTTTAAGAAATATGACCCATAAGGAAGTGATTAATTTTGTTTTGGAGCATATTATTCGCAGATTCGGTATTCCTCAAACTTTGACTACTGATCAAGGTTCTTCTTTTATGTCTCATCAATTTCGTGAGTTTAACGAATCTTTTAGAATTAAATTGTTAAATTCGTCTCCTTACTATGCTCAAGCTAACGGACATGCCGGATCTAGCAATAAATCTTTAATTAAGCTTATAAAGAAGAAAACTAAGGATCATCCAAGAAAATGGCATCAAGTGCTTTCGAAGGATTTATGGGCTCATCGGATATCTAAGCACGGAGCAACTCAAGTGACACCATATGAGTTAGTGTATGGACAAGAAGCAGTGTTACCTGTAGAGGTTAATTTGCAAGCTCTTACAGTAGCCAAACAAAATGATTTGTCGTCTGTAGTCTATAATAATTTGATGCTGGACAAAATTGATGATATTCCAGAAGAAAGATTAAGAGCCTTATAGGAAATTGAAAAAGAAAAGTTAAGAGTAGCTAAGGCTTATGATAAAAGGGTGAGGGAAAAATCGTTTCAAATAGGAGACTTGGTGTGGAAAACGATTTTGCGTGTTGGAACTAGGAACAATAAATTCGGCAAGTGGTCGCCGAGTTGGGACCCATATAGTGTTGTTGAAATTGTTCCTAGGAATTCATATTTTGTAAAATCTTTGCAGGGGAGAAATTGCCTAAAGCTCTCAATGGAAAATATTTAAAGAAGTATTATCCTAGTATGTGGCAAGAGGCTTGATGGCATGACGGACGATATTATTTAAGATATCCTCCTAAGCAAGATATGGCCGATATGTTATTTGGACATCGCCCTGAGCAATGATATGACCTATGATGCAATTGACATCATCCCAAAGGTATCGCTATAGTGTTTTTGGTAGATGCAATCATACCAAAAATAGGGGTGCATGTGTTGATGATGAAATTTGGTTTGCCAGTTTTACAAATTTGATAGATGTTGGAATCCGAGTTCAGCTAAAAGTGCAGATCAGAAATATGTTCGTGCAGAGGATAAATACGGTAATACTTCCATGATGGAGTTCTTGCTTAGACAGTAGAGGGGCAAGGAAGAAATCTGGTCTGTAGAATATTTGAGATAGAGAAGGTTCTGCATGAGGTAGTTGTTCAGCTGAAGCAAGCCTAAATATAGGCTAGCACATACTAGTATAGGGCTGGGCTGTTGTCCCATGTGTTATGGGCGCTGGCCGGGCTAATTAGGGATTAGGAATATTATATTTGACCTGCTTGCATAGGAAGCAAAACAGGGATTACCTTCTATACGTGCAAAAGTAGTCCTACTCCGATTCAGCCAAAGACCACGGCGTGCCCTTATATATATGGGGTACTTGGCTGATTGAAAAAACAATCAATCAATCCTTTTGCAACCTTACGTTACTTTTTCTCCTACGTTCTTTTCTTTCCAGCACCTAGCTCTTAGCTTCCCCCCAGCCCTAGCAACTCTAGGGTTTGGCTGATCTTTGTCGTTTCGCATTGAAAAACGGTTGGTTTACCTCCACAAAAGTGAGGATTTTGTGGTGCTGCGTGGATCAATTTCGCGCAGCAACAAGAAGGTCGACGCCGAAGAGTCTCGCAGCCTTCTGCACGGGTGCCCACGACTGGTCCACGAGGTCTGCGGGGACGGGGCTGTTGGTGCTCGGCCGCAGCTTGCAGTCAATGAAGAGTTTGCTGTCTTCACCGGTGCTGCCGCATATCGGTGCCGCATATTTGATCCATTATTATGGTCAATCAAGATTTGACCAACAAGATATCCTCAAATCTTGAGAATGTCGTACCTCTTTCCTTCGGCGTCTTGGTCTTCTTCTTCTTGCTCGGATTGGGATCGGATGTTGTCCCAACTTCAAATGCGGTGGTGGCCTCCAATTCATACTCCATTTCGATCAGTTGTTCTTCAGTGTCATTGATCATGTTCGACAAGAACGCCTCCTACATGATTCAACTTTGCAAGCATTCATCATGAGCAAATGAACTAGTGGTCTATGCTAAAATATGATCAGACAAGAGTAAAGAAAACATACTGACTCTTGTTCAGTCATTTTGTCGAAATGTTGAGGGAAACCCGGGCATTGCCGGAGCCCGTGCTCATCCACGCCCGAACGAGCTGCTGCAAGTTAGACACGTCGACCGCCGGCGAAAAACTCTCCAGAATGGCCCAGCCGGCGCTCCGATCACCCTGTGTCCCAAAGGGGGCAGATAGCATAATCCGTATAGGCACTCGGAGGGAAGGGGTACGGGGATCCGAACACGGCGGAGGAGACAGCTGCTCCACCATGTCCGAACCTCCCTCTGCCACCGCTGCCTTCCACTCTCGCTTCCGGCGTCGCCGCAACTTGCAGGCGACATTCTCTGCCTTGCAAGTCGCCGCTGACGACACAGCGCCTCCCACAGACAAGGTGGACCGCGTCTCCGTCGCGGCGACTTTGTGGGTCAGGCTGGACGACATGTCCGGTGGTGGATCAGAACCGGAGGTGAGGATTGGGAGCAAGGATGGAGGCCGACGAGGGTCCGGGCACGGGAATGGTTGGAGGGCGGCGGGAGAAGAAGGGAGGGTTTGGTTGGTTTGGTGCAATTTGGAGTGGGCCCTGGTTGTCCGGTCCGACGTGGCGGACGTGCCCGGGCGCGCCCATATCTGCCCCATATTTGGGCCAGATATGAGGGGTGCCAGTCAGCCCGAGTGTTTGAGAGTGGTTTGAGAGGCCCGTCTAGGTCAAAAAATCATGACGGGGCAGTGAGTGGGCGGCCTATCTGGGCGTTTGAGACGGGTTTGAGGGGTCCGATTGTAGATGCTCTAACCACTTGACCAAGTGTGCTTTTGATGTGCTGCAAGCTGGTTCTTTTTAAAATTGAAAATTAAATAATTTTGTTCTACTAGTAGAAGGATATTGGTCCCCAAAAAAGATGTTGCTATTACACCAGGAGACTTCAGGCCCATCTCTTTGCTCAACAGCACCCTGAAAATCATAACCAAGCTTCTAGCTAACAAATTGCAAAAGCTTATGCTCCACTTGGTCCATAAGAATCAATATGGATTCTTGAACAACAGATGCATCCAAGATTGTCTTGCCTAGTCGTATGAATACATTCACCAATGCTTCCGATGCAAAAAATAAATTGTGCTCCTAAAGCTAGACTTTGAAAAAGCTTTTGACCTCCTGAATCATGACACCATATTTGAAATATTGTCTGCTAGAGGCTTTGGGAACAGATGGATCAATTGGATTAGCAAATTTACAGCACAGGTTTTTCCTCAGTCTTGCTCAACGGTGTGCCTGGTAAGAAGTTTTTATACAAACAAGGTGTCAGACATGGTGACCCTCTATCCCCACTACAAAAAAAGACACATCTGTGACATCTTGGGCTGAACGAATTTTTTTCCTGTCATGCTTATGACACTTCTATGACGATAATTATGACAAAACCCGATATGATCATAGATGTGGTGGGGTCCTGCTTCTATGACAAAAAATCATGACAGAAAATGGGCTTTTCATCCTGGGCGAGCCGGAGACGCAGCTGCAAAACATTCTTTGGGCCATCCATGACGGAAAAACCGTGGTAGAAGCGAGGGCGAAAAAAATATCGGGGGAGTTCCTGGTTACGGTGGGTGGTCGGGGCCGAGTGATGCGCGTTTCTCTCATATGTACGCATGTGTGTGCGAGGCGTTGGGCTCTAACTGAACCCGAGAACTTACACTGCAGGCTACGCGTTACTGAACCCGAGCGATCGATCTGTCCCTTGTTGTTAACTGAACACAAGTGATTCCTTCGCTACTGCTGCTAACTGAAGCTGATCGAACACTGCTACATCGTTCCCTTGATGAACAGTGAGCGTTGTTGGGGGGGGGGGGTTGGATGAACACTTCCCGGTGGGGGAGTGGATAAACAGAATCCCGTGGTGTTGCCGCTGGATGAACATGACCACGATCGAGCCGGTTGGGGGTGGTTGAACAGGACCCCATGGAGAGCTGGATGAACAGGACGCTGTGAAGGGCTGGTTGAATAGTAGCCCGTGGAGGGCTGGTTGAATAGTAGCCAGTGGAGGGCTGGATGAATAGTAGCCCATGGAGGGGAGGTTGAACATGATCCCGTGGAGAGGGTTGGTTGAATAGTAGCCGGTGGAGGAGCGCGCGGTGGATGATGGGTGACCAGGAGCCCGTGGATGAACAGTCGCAGGTGGAGGCCGGAGGAGGTCGACGGTTGATGAACAGTTGCCCGTGGAGGCTGTCGACGGTGGAGATGAACAGTATCCCGTGGAGTCCCGTTTTGCGGTACGCCACACCCCTCCCGATGAACAGGACCCCCATTTCGACCGTAGCGCTCCAACACAAGTCTGTTTCCTCCGTTTTGCGGTACACCACACCCCTCCCGATCAACAGGACCCCGTTTCGAACGTAGGATATCCGTTTCCTCCATTTTGCGGTACACCAGACCCCTCCCGATGAACATGATCCCGTTTCGATCGTGGCCGGTCGAACACAAGGTCGTTTCCTCCGGTCTGCAGTACACCAGGCCTCGTTTCCATCGACTGTTCCGTCCTAGCCGGTTGGCTCCCGATGATGCATTCCGTTCCGACCCAGACGGTTGCCTCCCCATGAACACGGCGACGGCGCAGCTTCTCCGTTCTGACCCAGCCATGTACATGAGCCCTGGCCGTACGTATGCGCGAGTAGGCGTTCGAGACCCCACCTGTATGTACGTACGTGGCCGTATTTACTTTCTTGCACCCTGGTCGTTGTACGTACGTGTACATGCTACGTGCGCGCCTCTACTACGACACGTGCGCGTCTCTACATCGACCAGTATGTACGTACACGTTCTCGACCGGAATGACAACGCTACGTACGCTTCGACCAGGTGGGTTCCAACTGTCAGGAACTTCCTTGTGTGCGAAGATGTAGCTGGTGGGTCCTAGGAGTCAGGGGGGCGAATCATTTTTTTTCTATAATATGGACGCACTTCCTTGCGTGCGAAGATGTAGCTGGTGGGTCCCAACAGTCAGGGGGAAACTTTTTTTCACGAAATACGGTGCCCCGTCCAGTGGGTCCCTGCTGTCAGGTGGAGGAATAATTATTTTGCGCGTAATAAGGAGGCACTTCCTTGCTGCGGCCGTGGACCCAGCTGTCGGCCTCTCCACGTACATTACTCTTTCGACAGAAGTCGTTCGTTGAACACATTGACCATGCCACGGAGAGAGCACCAGGGCGGTGGACGATGGCGAGACCTTGGAAGGGGACGAGGCGGAGCCGGGGAAGACGTGGCAGTGGATGCCCACGTGAAGGGGAGTACATGGGTTGACTGCTTCTGCTGCGGTGTGAGGCTGCCGTCGTCGGAGAATAACAAGAGGTGTGGGTGAGTATAGAGGGATGGCATGGCCAGCGGTGGCAACCTGGCCGACACGGGAGGCGGGGAAGCGGGCACGGCCGACGCTTGCTTGGGCGGCTGGAGCTAGAAGACCAGAGGTTGAAGAAGCATTACGGCCGTTGGATGGACATCGTACGGTCTCTGCAACTGGAATCGTTTATATTGACTAAGTTGACAATGCCCTTGGTACGCGTCAACTTAGTAGGCCCTGTGTCAGCCTCTCTGAGCGGTGCGCCCGGATGTCGTGGGAGAAATCATTTTTTGGTAATTTGAAGCTAGAATATCTGAGATTAAAGAAGAAGCACGACATCCGTTGGATGGACATCCAATGGCCACTGCTGCTAGAACCGTGTGTTGACTATAAGTTGACAAAGCCTTGCATATGCGTCAACTTACGTATTTTTTAGGGGACGCGTCAACTTACTAGACCCACAAGCCTGTGGCAGAGAACTTATAACCCATTTGCGATTTGTAAGAATGTACAACCCATTTTTGAATTCTAATGGAATTTACTACAGTCCATTTACAGTTTGCTAAAAGTACAACCCATTTTCTAGCTAGGACAATGATTAATAGTTTCAACCAACCGTTCAAAACAGAATTCAATAAAATTTCCCACATTTCGATGGGATCTGAAATATTTTTATCCCGAATTTCTAGTCGGATTAAATACAATTTTAATATAAATTTTTATTATGTAAGAAATCCAACAAAACATTGCGCGCGCAACAATTAATGAAATTAAAATTTTCAAAATCCAAATGTAATATTTTATATACTAATTACGTGTTTGGTGCACTTTTTATAGTTCTTGCTTGATTTTATAATTACATCCCATTTATTATTTCTTAAAGCCCATTTTCTTGTTAAGCCTAATGCATCCCTCCTAGGAAAGATTTGCAGCCCAGCGGGGCGGAGAATAACAAGTTCACCCGGATTGTGTACAACTGTCGGCCCAGTTGCATTGCTGATGTTGAAAAAAGGCCCGTGTAGGACAGTACAACCTTACATGGCTACTCAGCCCATATTCAGCAACGCTGGAAAGGCCCAAACAAGGCTTCTGTACAACTTTTTGAAATCACTGAGCTCAATTAATAACTTAAGAAAAAAAATTAGAGTACAATGGAACCTAATTAAAAGGTGTCACGAGGGAAGAAATAATTCAACGGGTCCCACTTGTGCATGTGTGCGTGTGAGCGCGCGCGCGCGCGCGTGTGTTTGTGTGTGTGTGTGCGTGTGCGTGTGTGTGTTTGTGTGTGTGTGTGTGTGCGTGTGTGTGTGTGAGAGAGAAACCCATCGGTTAATGCTCGTAAATACATCTTTCAGCCAAATGCATTGATGATGCTCAGTAAGAACTTATATAGTTGACACAACCATATATAACATCATAGCACAGTGAACTTGCATACAAAAATTTCAGGCAGGCGGCACAATCAGGGTGGAAGCTGTGGATCGCTACGGGTAGGGCTATGTTGAAACCAATGAACTCGTACATAATGGTTCATCGTCTTTATCAATGACGGGGAAATATCTTGAATGTTGTGCAAAGAAAACAGACAGACAACACAATATATAAGTTCTGCTAGAACATTTAGTTGACGTACAACCCTTTCTAAAAAAAGTTCAGGTAAAAAAATATAACATGTCCTAATCAAATGTACTGGCACATCAGTGCTTCACACCCATAGCTCAGATTTAATTAGTACAGTATCTGACAAGATTCAGTTGTTACCTCAAATTAGAGCACATCCAGGCAGCCAGCCCTGCCTCTTCTCCTAAAGAAGCAGTGGCCTCCGCCGCACGATGGAGTAGGCCCTGTGCCATCCATCGTTCCGAGCAACATGGGAAAGTCTGAAGTTGACTCCTATAATGGACGTCGTCGATGGACCCGGGCACCAGCGGCGGCGGCAGGACTTCGATTGATGGATTGACTACTTCTTACATGCACGAACACTCGATACAACTACATCCCTAACGTGGTCCGTGGCGGCCTTGGTGGCGACGAATAGTACAACCCCGGTTTCCTGCACCGGTATCTCAACACCAATCACCTTCGGTATGGTGGACGGCTTCTTCATCCATGCCATAACCGTCAGAGCCCAGCTGTCTGGAGGAACAAACATACTTACAAGCTCACCTCCAAGGTCGTTGATAAGCTCATTCATGGACTTGATGTTCCAAGCACGTCGAGGCATGCCGTGGAAGGTAAGCTTTGTTAAAAACTCAAGCTCAAAGGACACCGAGCCACATCCTGGGTGCCACCGATCAAAGCTCACCGACGCGCCATCACAGAACAAACGCCGGGAATATTCAAACACACAACTGTAGCCGAAAGTTGTCCGGAACCTGACGAAGAAATCAGCCGATGGCGGACGACGAGAAAGTCACTTATTTGGATTCCGTGCGCAATGCCAAGAGCTTTGACAAGGTCGTCCGACGAGACGGGAGGCCGAACACCGTTGATAATTACCATCAGCACTTTGCCGGCAAACTGGTTGTCAAGCGCTGCCATGCCACTGTTGAGCGACAACACGCAGTGCCCGAAGGCAGGACGGACCTCAGGATCTCCGACTCGGAGATTTGCGTTGACCGGCGACATGATAGTGCGCTTAATTACAGGGAGTATAGGAGGGGGATTTGGGGGAACTGGAGTAGGAATCAAGATTCCAGAGGTGGGGGAGGGGCGGGAGATTGGGGATGAAAAGGTAGCATGAATTTCGAACACGCGCCAATATGCTCTCAGCGCACAAGCGCACGAAAACACTAGTGGCGCCCACATGTCGGCCTAAGGCCCCTATTCTTTCTTTTTTTGAGAGTCCGGCCTTTTTTATAGGATCTTTTGAGAGCTCGGCCTGAGAGTCATAATTGACCTATTTGGCATTGCGTTACTACTCGGCCCACATTCGACGACACCTCACTGGCCCAAACAAGTGTACATCATCGAAAAGACACTGAGCTCAAATTTATAACTTGAAAAAGGGAGATATACTCTGAACACTGGAGAATGGTGATGCCCTCATTTAGCCCACCAGCAGTTCGAGACAATAAACGGTTTGAAACAACGATACATACAACATTCAAACACTGACTAGTGACTACTACTGACATAAACAACAAGACATGATATATAGTTCATAAGAAGTCTTGCTACACCTCCAAAATGCACCCATCTGCAGCGCTCAGACTCTTGTGATCCAGACCAGAATGACATTATAAATAGAGGCAACTATTACACAGTAAGAGTGACATAGACGAGGATGAGAAAATGACAAGGAATATGCATAACAAAAGATAGAACTACCCATCCAGAACAAGCAACAAATACAACAAGTCATTTGAAGAGGGACGATCCAACACCATCATAATTTGCAGCCCCGGTTCAGCCACCAGTGATCCGGAGACACCAGTACTCCACCCTTTCGACGGAAGAGCCCAATTACCTATAAACCTGAAGGCTTGAACCACATCACTGCCTGTCGGACTCGACACATCCAAGGATCAAAGTTAATCCAGATGCCTTTGTCATTCTCACCTTCTTTTGGCTGCAAGCTGTATCGTTGACAATCAGGGGAGTTTGCTCCCGAACTCCTAGGGCTCGCCGTGTAGACACAACTTCCCATAGCAAACAGAGCCTCCCTTCCATCAAGGTCCTTGCCAACGGTGGTCTCCTGGTTAATCGGATAATTGAGTCTGAGAAACAGAGAGTGTGAACCAAGGCTGTTTACCCGCCTCCAACTCAAAAATCCTGAAGGCCCCAACAAGCTGGTAACCTGCTCATAGACATAACAGCTGTTGTCCGGATACTCACATATTTCACGGTGCTTGCATACAGTAGGTTTTTTGCAATATAACTTTTCCAGCTCATGTGTCCAAATGATCATCAGTCTTTTGCCGTTGTCTGATTGAGCGAGGAACCAGTTCTGCTTCCCTGTTTTTGGCAAAGGTGGTGTGATTGTAAAGGGAAGTAACTGTAGGGACACTGCATCATATAAAAAGGACATGCATTGTTATTGTAAGATCAACATTGTTCAGAGTATGAGTAGGATAAGGCAAGAAACATGATTGATATGTCCCTGTTGGAACTGGGAGGAAAATACAGGGAAATGTATACTGGGTTCAAAAATATAGAAGTACCATGCATGGGTATACTCATGTTATCTCACAATCGATTCTTCATAGGAAAGTACCATGTCATGCATGTTATGTAATCATGTTTTGTCCTCACAAACAAATTCTTCAAGGAAACTAACAGACCATGCATTGTTATATACTCATGTTCTGTGGGCAAATTTTTGTGAGCATATTATTCTAACCATTGATTGCTGAAGGGCAAACATAGGTATATACACATGGTAAGCATTACAGGATTTCACTATTTCCAAATATAGAGTTCTCCATATGCACATTTACTTCCCTAATGTATGGTTAGATGAAACTAGCAGTGTGATGCATGTTTCTACATCATGAAAATGAAGAAACTAACATGGCCATTGATACGCACTCATATTTAGATTACTATAAAATAAGGAGAATATCAATATCTTCCTAACCGTTTGATTGTTCAGGGGTACAAATTGGCTGTAATGACATGGTCACAATCGCATGAATTAACTCATCCCAAATATAGCTGATTTACGGCGTGTCTAATACATTGCCATAGTTCTACTCGAATTCTGCTCAAACAGGGGTATGTCAATCATCACAAAAAGTTCAAATAGTGTCATGGCGTCTTCATTAACATCATACGGAAACAACTTATACGCGCCGTCCCAGCAATACGTGGTGCCATCTGCTTTGTCGATCGCGTAGATGATGCCACTGTGTTTAATAGCATCACAGAAGTGTGTATCAGCTTTGACGATGATCCACTGCGAGCTGAGCTGTCTCTAGCTAATGAAGGCACCGGCGGAAAGATAGGCGAGTCCCTTGACGAACAAGGCAATTAGCTTGAAGTCTGCGTAATGCGCATGTCGTGTGGGCACTTGGAAGATTACAATCTTCTGTAAAACAAGGTGCGTCCAACTGACGACTTACTCTAGATGACTTGGACCGCGACTATAAAACTCTATATCATCCAACGGAGGAAGGATAATCTCATGGGAGGTCTGTAAGTTCACGAGCACCAACTATTTCCCATCTTCTTTGACGCAGCCATCCAGTGGGAGTTCATGCCAACCCAGAACATACCTGCAAGAAGTTTCGAGCGATGGTGATCGGATCGAAGTCGAGGGAAATGATGTATGGCGACCCACTACATAGCTGCAAAGAAGGTTTGGCTAATGGAGGTCGGATTGAAGTCGAGGGGCATCATGTACGCCTCCGTATCATGGTGAGAAAATCTCGCAAGACCAGATAGCAGCAAGCAGGGTGTCTTGAAAAGCTTAGGCCTCATTTCAACGATGTCCGTGTGCATGCCTCTCGAGCATGCATCCATCCGCAGGGCGCTCAACATATCCATACACGAACAACAGAGGTCGAGGACGTCACTGGGGAGATTGCTCCAATCGCGGCTCATATGGATGTTGCGCGGTTCGTGTTCAGCCATGGTGGAGTTTGGAAGGTGGGGTTTTGGGGTGCTTGATTTACGGGGGAGAAGGCTCTCGGTGCTGGAGCGGCTAGCGAGGGAATAGTGGTACTGGGGGAGGTGAGCGAGGCGAGGGTACGCGGGGCCATAGTGAGATGATGAAGAGTGACCTCGGGATCTCCCGCGAGACGGAGACAGAGATGGAGATGGAGTGGTGCTATGGGAGAGGGAGACGAGGCGAGGCAAGCTATACAACGACGGTGACAGTGACTGCACAATGCACAGGGTGAGGCTGACTTTGGTAACCCGGGCACGCTGCCTGGACTGGTCTCACCTCGGGCGCAGGGTCTTGTCACTTCACTGTGAGCACCGGATGAATAATAATATTTTGACCATCAAGTGTACCACAGTTGTACTACTACTACTAGTAGGAGTAGTAGGAACATGAGTAGTACTCCCGTGCTAGCATGCCTCGGGGTTCACTTCATCCTCCAGGTATCATCCATATTGCAAGTAGAACCAAATTCTCATGCATGCGGAAGCGCGAAGAAGGACTTTTCTTTTTTGAGGATAACCACATATTCCTTAACTAGAGAATGTTGTGTCTCCCACGCACGCGCCAATATCCATCCAAACCAGCTACGACACATTTTTTTATCCATTTGCATAGGTCCCACCTATCAGGAGGGGTGCAGAAATAAAAAGGAATCACAAAATGTCTCGCCACGGTGATTCGAAAGAGTGACCTCAACTAGCCAGTGGCACATGCAGCGCTAGAAGGATGGGCACTGTCGGTGTACTAGAGTAGGGGTACCCTAGTATCCCGAACTTGTGCACGGGCGATTCTGCGACACCAGCAACAAGGCTTGCGGGTGACCGCCAAGGTCCTCCGCGGTTCCTTTGGAGCCATTCAAGAACAAAGTATTCAAGCCAAGGAGACAAGGCCCGGCAAGAGGAGCTTGCCGAAGGCCAACCAAGGCATCTCAAGGAACTTGCCGCGATCGCCACGCATCCGGCGAGGCCGATGGCGACAAGCTTCCGGACGCGACAAGACAACGACCGCGGCAAGGCGCTTGCCGCGGCAAACTACCACTCTGTACCCGCGCTCTAGCACATCCACCAACGTGTCGCCTACGACCTTTCGGTAGCGCGGTAAGAAGGCTGTCTTGACCCGGTCTTGTGATGTGGCAAGCGGCGACAAGATTGCCATTGTGGCGGCGGTGGCGTCCACAGCGGTCCTTTTGCACTATTTGGGCGGCGTGAGCGGGCATTTAATGCCTTTGTCCCCTGCCGTCGGGGTTAGGTATGTTACCTTTATGCGGGTAGTTGTACCAACCGCAATTCCTTTTCCATTTTACCCTTGTCTACGTTGCCACCTGTCGGAGACCCTTTAGCATATAAAAGGAGGCCCATGCGCAACGTAGAGAGGGGTTCAGAGGCAGAAAAAACACTCACGCTCGGTCTCGTTAGCAGCTAGTGTGTACTGTAGCACTCAGCGCTCCCGAGCAAGAACTCAATACACTCAGACATGCAGCAGTAGGAGTGTTATCTCTCCGGAGAGCTCCGAAGCTGGGTAAACTGCTCATGTGCTTCGCCTCGATCCGCTCTTCGTGCGATCTCCGCCCCCCGCCGAACCGAAAGGGGCTCGGTCCGCCGGTCCCATAGGTGTTCGTGGATCAGTTTCCCCGACATCTTTGGCGCGCCAGGTAGAAGCGTAGAGGTTGTGTGAACCTGATCCGGCGTTCACACGAAGCTAGATCTTCATCTTCTTCATCGACATGCCACCGAAGAAGAAGGCTTCGGAGGCAGCTGTTCCGTCCACGTCGATCCCACCACCACCGGAGCAAACGGGTGGTGGGGTAGACGCCAGCGGAAGAACGGGCATCGACGAGGGAGCCCACGATGCTGCCAGATCCAAGGACAAGGCTGCGCAGACCTCGGCGTCCGTACATGCACTGCGCCCATCTTAGGAGACGCAGGACCGACAGCGTCATGGTATTCACAGTGCCATACGTTCGTTGGGCCAAGATCGAGCTGGTGGATCTCGGGGTGCTCAAGACCAGCATGCACGCCAACATGCTGGCACGAGCGAGACACGGTCGCTCGACGGGATACTGCTCCTTCTAACATAGTTAGAAGTCGAGCATATCCGCTCCTCGCGCCGTTCGCCACCGCCGCCCACCACTCCATTTGAAGCTTTGGCGCGAGCTCAATTGCTCTGGATTACCCTCCAACGGCAGACAAGATCGATGAATGGAGGGCCACCATTCGTAGTCTCATCGGCCGCCAGCTTAACGGCGACACTCCATGACAGCCGAGTACATCGCCGCTGCAGGACTGCTACCGACGAGCCGATGGCGACGAAACCGGTGGGGGTGCAACCACCATGCACTCTCCACCCCGAAGGCCAAGATCGCCGACTCGCCGGACCCACCTCGACAGCGGCTCCACCGCATCATCATGTAACGCCCCGGATTCGATCCGCCAGGTGTCTTCCAGTTATTCGCCGTTGTTGCCATGTCATTTGCTTGCGTGTTGCACTTTGCCATGTCATCTGCATTTCATATCATGGCATCATGTGCATTTCATTTTGCGTACGTGTTCGTCTCATGCATCCGAGCATTTTCCCCGTTGTCCGTTTTGCAATCCGGCACTCCTATGTCTCCGGCGCCCCCTTTTACCTCTTTTAGGTAATGCGGCGAGTTAAACGGTCTCGGAATGGCCCGAGGTTTGCCAAGCGGCCTTGGTATAGCACCGGTAGAACGCCTGTCAAGTTTTGTGCCATTTGGAGGTTGTTTGATACTCCAACGGTTAACCAGGTAACCGTAAAAGCCTCTTTTGTGTGCAGCCCAACACCCCTTCCAAGTGGCCCAAAACCCAGCAAACTCCCCTCCATGCTCTCGGTCGTTCAATCACGATCGCGTGGGCGAAAACCGCACCTCATTTGGAGTCTCCTAGCTCCCTATGCCTATATAAACACCTCCCCCTCCAAAAATTCGCAGTCCAAACCCTAGCCTAGCCTCTCCCCGCCCATTTGGCGCGTCCGCCAGCTGGACATGTCCGCCGCCCGCCACGTCGCCCGACCGATGGGGGCGCGCCACGTCAGCGCCGCCGCCTCCCTCCTCCACTCACGCGCCGCCACCTCAGCGGCTCCCCCTTTCTCTCTCCTCCCGCGCAGGCACGACCGGCCCCCGCCGCCTCGCGCCTCCCCGGCCCGGCAGCGCCGCCGTCCCGGCTGCGCCCGCCCGGCCAACCGCCTCGCCGCCAGCCGTGGCCCGCGCCCGGCCGTCGCCACCTCTCGCCAGCGCCATGGCTCCGCCTCCGGCGCCCAGCCCCGCCGCCGCCGGCAGCCTCGCGCCCGGCAGGGCCCGCTCCGCCCAGCCAGTGCCGCCCAGCCGCCCTCGTCCGCCCGCGCCGCCTCCGGCCGGGATAGCGCCACGCCCGCCGCCTCGCCCGGCGCCGCCTCGACCCCGCGCCCGCGGCGACCCTCCCTGTCGTCCTCCGGCCGCCTCCTCCTCTGCTCCGGCCGCCACACTCCTCTTCTTCCCCGACGAACCTCGGGCCTGACGCGGCCCAGATCCAGTTCTGACAAGGTTGACTTCCCCCCCTCCAAAAATCCACTAAGTCCCCGTTCTGCTAATATTTTCATGCATTTTCATCATGCCATAACTCTCTGCATATTGCTCCGTTTCGTGCGTGTAATATGTCAAATTGTTCGCTTCCATGAGTACATAATTTAATCTCATTGCATCATTTTCATTTGAGCTTATCTTGATGCCCGAAATGCTGTTAGAAGAGAGCTATGTGATGTTAGTTTCAGATTATTATCAGAACATGCACTTTTGTCATTTTTGCCATGATTGATGTGTGCATCCTATGAACTTGAGTCCTACATGTGTTTTCTAATATGCCATGCCATATTTACAGGGGTGTATGTCATGTATTTTTGTGATCTCTGTGGTGACTAGCACAAGCATGCAAACTAGGCTTCATGATGTTGCTGATTTCAGCCCCTGTTCTGCTGATATTTTTATGCCATGTTAACTTGATACTACCGAGAGATCCATCCTTATTTTGAGATACTTCAGTAAGGATGTTTTGAACATATGGTTATTCTCTATCAATCCATGCCCTTGTTTGCAATTATGGAGTGCCATAGCTTGAGTCAATCGAGCTCTACTTTTGCTATAAAATGTTTCCTGTCAGATTGTTTACATGTTATTCAATTTTGCCAAGGTTGTTGTAGTTTATCCGTGTATGCTATGATGTTGTTCTTGCCATGTATAGCTTCTATGACATGTCTTCTTACTGTGAGTTGCCTTGCCATGCCATTTGTTGCTCTGTGGTGAGTGGTTCAAGCTCACCAACATGCCTACTTATTGTTGTTCCTGCCATGTATGAATCTGTAATATAACTTGCTATGTTTACATGGGTGCCATCATATTTTCTGATTCTTTTTGGCTCATGGTCAGTAAAGGACTTTTGTTCTATGCAATTAGTAGATTCATGCCATGCCTTTGTTTGCCATGATAAGTTCCTGTAACATGTTGTTTGATAGCTCTAAACATTGCAACCTGATGTTATTTCTACTAAAGTCTGAAACTGTTATTATTTGCAATCTTGCCATGTGTGTTTGAGCATGTTCTAGTGATTTCTGGAGTTAGCTCAGTGTTCATGTTTTGTCATGCTTTACCTGTACATCATTCCCATGCCTTTTGTTTTCATGTTGAGATGCTGTAACTTGTTGTTTTGATGCTTGCAATATGCCTAGTTGCTGTTTTGGGCAGATTGTTGCTTTGACTTGTATAGGGTGTATGTGTTGAACCGTTGCTCCGTTTTGGGTGTGCTCTATATGAAACTTGCTTGATTTTGCATGTAGTTTCATATTATCATGTTGCATCCTTGTTTTGAGGTGTTTGCTTGATGTTTGGATGCATTTTGCATCAATGCCATGCTTATCTTGTTTTGCTCATATCTTCTAGGCCGTAGCTCCGAATCTAATGAACTTTATATGTAACTTGACTAGAATTTCGTGTAGATCATCGTGGTGCATCTTAACTTGCTGTTTAACAACTTCAAATTAATATTTATTCAGATCTGGACCAATTTCGAAATTTGCATATGAGGACTTACCGGAATTGTTATATGTTGTTTCCGGCCTCATTTAAACTTGCCTTGATGTGTTGCTCTTGTTTGCATCATCTCTTGCCATGAGTAGCTTCATGTAGCTTTTTCATGCATCATGCTTGGTTGTGCATCATGTCTTGTCTATGTGTGGTGTGTTTACTATGTTGTGTGCTTCTTCTTGTTAGTTCCTGTTTCGTTGCGATCGTAAGGATTCGTTAAATCACGCTTGGTTCGGCTTCATCGTTCGTCTTCTTCATGGACTCGTTCTTCTTCCTTGCGGGATTTCAGGCAAGATGACCGCTACCCTGGATCTCACTACTATCATTGCTATGCTAGTTGCTTCGTTCTATCGCTATGCTGCGCTACCTATCACTTGTTCCTCAAGCCTCCCAAATTGCCATGTCAGCCTCTAACCTTTTGCACCCCTCCTAGCAAACCGTTGTTTGGCTATGTTACCGCTTTGCTCAGCCCCTCTTATAGCGTTGTTAGTTGCAGGGGAAGATGAAGTTTGTTCCTTGTTGGAACATGGAGATGTTGTTCCTTGTTGGAACATGTTTACTTGTTGGGATATCACAATATATCTTATTTAATTAATGCATCTATATACTTGGTAAAGGGTGGAAGGCTCGGCCTTATGCCTGATGTTTTGTTCCACTCTTGCCGCCCTAGTTTCCGTCATATCGGTATTATGTTCCCGGATTTTGCGTCCCTAACGCGGTCGGGTGATTTATGGGACCCCCTTGACAGTTCGCTTTGAATAAGACTCCTCCAAAGAAGGCCCAACATTGGTTTTACCATTTGCCTCACCTAGCCCTTTTTCCCTTGGGTTTCCGGAGTCCGAGGGTCATCTTTATTTACCCCGGGCGGTGCTCCTCCGAGTGTTGGTCCAAACTAGAGCACCGTGCGGGACCATTTCTTGGCAACTTGGGTTACGTCGGTTCCTGTACGCTTCGCTCATCCGGTGTGCCCTGAGAATGAGATATGTGCAGCTCCTATCGGGATTTGTCGGCACATCCGGGCGGCTTTGCTGGTTTTGTTTTATTGCTGTCGAAATGTCTTGTAGCCGGGATTTCGAGACTGACCGGGTCTTCCCGGGGAGAAGGAATATCCTTCGTTGATCGCGAAAGCTTATCATGGGTAAGTTGGGACACCCCTGCAGGGTATAAACTTTCGAGAGCCGTGCCCGCGGTTATGTGGCAGATGGGAATTTGTTGATATCCGGTTGTAGTAAACTTGAAGTAAACTCTTCTAAAATACACCAACCGTGTGCGTAACGTGAGTGTCTCTTTTCGGGGTTGATCGAGAGGAGAACACGGTTTACGGGTTATGTCTGACGTAAGTAGGAGTTCAGGATCACTTCTTGATCATTACTAGTTGACGACCGTTCCTTTGTTTCTCTTCTCGCTCTCATTTGCGTATGTTAGCCACCATATAAGCTTAGCCGCTCCTGCAACCTCACCACCTTACCTCTTCCTTACCCATTAAGCTTTGCTAGTCTTGATACCCATGGTAATGGGATTGCTGAGTCCTCGTAGCTCACAGATTACTACACTACCAGTTGCAGGTACAGGTTTGCGATGATCACGGCCGAGAGCGATGTTTGCTTGTTTGGAGTTCTTCTTACGCTTCTTCTTCGATCGGGGATAGGTTCGGTCGGCAGCACTGGCTAGCGAGGTGGATATTGTTTGAGTTTACTGTTTATGTTTCATCCGTAGTCGGATGTTGATCTTGTATATGATGTTGTTGATGTATTCTTGTGGCATTTGTGCCTTATGTATGTATCCCCATCTATTATGTAATGTTGATGTAATGATATCCACCTTGCAAAAGCGTTTCAATATCTTGGTCTATCCTTGGTGGGACCTTCGAGTTCCTTTTGGATAGGGTCGCATATTGGGCGTGACAAGTTGGTATCAGAGCCTCGACCGACCCTAGGAGCCCCCTTGATTGATCGTGTAGTTTGACCGTTGTTGAGTCTAGAAGAAAACTGTTTTCAGAGTCTAGTTATATCGGAGAGTAGGAATTCTTTTTACTCCTCAGTCCCTTCGTCGCTCTGGTCAGGAATCTTGACGTAGGTGTTTTGAATTACTCCTCTTCTCATTCAAATTTTTCTTTAGGTTCACGCAGTTGGTTTTCCGTTCGTTGTTCCTCAGCTCTTTTCACCCGGTGCATTTCTCGTCAAGTCGACTCGAGCCTCTTCATCGTTGTCAAGTCCAATCCTCAGTTGTTTTCTTTTCCCACCTGCCCTCCCTTTTTCCTCTCGGAACCGGAGTCCGTAGTCGAATATCCATTCTACTCGTGCGAAGTCTTTGCTTCCTTTCCTTAATGATTTCAATCGGTGTTTTTCTCTTCAAGATATTCGCCGTTTCCCCTTCCAAGTTGCCTTTGTTTTTCCCGCCCTCCCACCCTCTTATTCCCGGAGCCTGAGTCTTTTTCGACCATAAATTTCATTCGTGTGGAGCCTCTTCAATCTTCCGTCAATTATTTCAACCGGTGAATTCTCGTTCTGTTCGACATTCTTCATCTCTCTTTCTTCTCCGGTGGACTCAATTCTAGTTTTTCGGGTTAATCATATTCTTTTCCTTCGAAGTGTTCTCTTTGCTCATTCGCCTCTCGCCAGTTTATCATTCCGGAGTTCCGAAGACATCTCAGGGGATTCGTCTTTGTTCCAATTAATTCGAGGTTGTCACCTCAGCCAAATATTTCAATTATTCCGGTGCATCATCTATCTGTTCAACATCCCTTTCCAACGATGTTTTTCTTTTAGTGGGCCCTAACCCACAGGTATTTTCCCAGGATCTTACCTGACTCTTCTAATTATTCCGGAGCTATTCTCTAATTCTTTTAGGAGTTTGACGTAAGTATGAATTTCATCGATCGGATGCCATCTCCAAGATAGTTTTCAAATTCTTTTCATTGTTGGCTCAACCTCTTCGCTTTTCATTCTCCCGGAGTGCCTTAACAATTTTGGTGGTGTTTCTCGTCATCATTTGAAGATCGAAGTAAAGTTTTCCCTAAATCTTGTCCGTTCTCCCGGAGATTTGTGGTGCTAGCTCGATGTTATCCTATCTAATTGTTTCCAGTCATGTAAAATTCTTTTCACCCATCCAGAGTATTTCAGGAGTTGCTTTTCTGTTCCGATTATCCGGAGGCCATCTTTTCGGAATATCTCTCCATTCTAAGTTTTTCAAAGTCGTTCTCCAATTATTCTATATCCGTGCCCCTTCGTTCATCTCAATATTCTTCCGGTGCTTCGTTCAAGTATTCTTCTGTCAGTTCGCGATCTCTTTGTTCTCTTGCATTTTAATTCCCTCAAGTATCTCCGTGCTTCTCTAATTCTGCCCGGTGATTCTTTCTCTTTCATCAGTCATTTCCAAATCCTTACGGTGGTTCGTTCAAGAGTATTTTCCTTGTTTATCATATTAATCCATTCGTTCTTTTCGATCCTACCGGTGGTTCATGAAGACCTTCTCAAGTTTGCGACATGTGACTTCTCAATCCTTTGCAAGAAGAATAAGCAGTATGCAAATCCATTGCTTCCCATCAATTTAATTGGTGGAGGATAAGCATAACATAATTCTTATTCTCATTTCATCGTGGTCAAGTTGATTAATTCTTTTCTTCGAGATTGTTCTTGATGAATAATCCCTTGGTTCCAAGTTGTTCATCTTTTCTTTTCCGGAGTTCAAATTTCCTCGGCTATTTAAATCGGAACCTCCATCTAAATCATCATAGCGCTCATCTTATTCTTTCTTCCTTCATTCTATCTCACCATCCTTTTTGTTACCGGAGTTCTTCACGGTGGTTCTTCATGATTTATTTCTTTCTTCAAGAGTTCATCAAGATTTTGTTGGCGGAGTTCAAGTATCTTTTCTTCTCGCGTCTCGAAGTGCAATTAATTCTCCGTATTCTTTTGAAGTGGAGTTTTGCATTTCTTCATTCTTCTCAGCTATTCAAACTTTTGGTCGTGGTATAATTTCACCTCAAGTTTTGAGATGTTTTTGATAAGTCCACAACAAGCTTATTTTTTCGTTGTTGATTTTCTCAACAACTCCATTCAATCCTTCAAAATTCTTTTCATTCAAGTTTTTCAATTCTTTCCGGAGGTTTTGTGTCATGTCTTTGAAGGAAATATGCCCTAGAGGCAATAATAAAGTTATTATTTATTTCCTTATTTCATGATAAATGTTTATTATTCATGCTAGAATTGTATTAACCGGAAACATAATACATGTGTGAATATATAGACAAAACAGTATGTCACTAGTATGCCTCTACTTGACTAGCTTGTTAATCAAAGATGGTTATGTTTCCTAACCATGAACAAGGAGTTGTTATTTGATTAACAAGGTCACATCATTAGTTGAATGATCTGATTGACATGACCCATTCCGTTAGCTTAACACTTGATCGTTTAGTATGTTAATGCTTTCTTCATGACACATACATGTTCCTGTAACTATGAGATTATGCAACTCCGTTTACGGAGGAACACTTTGGGTACTACCAAACGTCACAACGTAATCGGGTGATTATAAAGGAGTACTACAGGTGTCTCCAAAGGTACTTGTTGGGTTGGCGTATTTCGAGATTAGGTTTTGTCACTCCGATTGTCGGAGAGGTATCTCTAGGCCTTCTCGGTAATACACATCACTTAAGCCTTGCAAGCATTACAACTAATGAGTTAGTTGAGAGATGATGTATTACGGAACGAGTAAAGAGACTTACCGATAGCAGATTGGACTAGGTATTGGATACCGACGATCGAATCTCGGGTAAGTAACATACCGATGACAAAGGGAACAACATATGTCGTTATGCGGTTTGACCGATAAAGATCTTTGTAGAATATGTAGGAACCAATATGGGCATCCAGGTTCCGCTATTGGTTATTGACCGAGAATGGTTCTAGGTCATGTCTACATAGTTCTCGAACCCGTAGGGTCCATGCAACAAGGTTTCGATGACAGTTATATTATGAGTTTATGAGTTTTGATGTACCGAAGGAGTTCGGAGTCCCGGATGAGATCGGGGACATGACGAGGAGTCTCGAAATGGTCGAGGCGTAAAGATCGATATATTGGACGACTATATTCGAGTTCGGAAAGGTTCGAATGATTCGGTATTTTTGAGTACCGGGTAGTTACGGAGAAGCAATGGGCCTTGATGGGCTTTAGTGGAAAGAGGAGAAAGGGCCAAGGGGCTGCTGCGCCCCCTCCCCTCTAGTCCGGGTGGACTAGGGAAAGGGGCCGCCACCTCTCCTTCTCCTCCACTTCCTTCTCCCTTCCTCCCCTCTTGGTGGACTCCTACTAGGACTTGGAATCCTAGTAGGACTCCACATCTTGGTGCGCCCTCCTAGGCGGCCACCTCCTCCCTTGTTCCTTTATATACGAGGCGGGGGCACCCAGAACACACAAGTTGATCTACGGATCGTTTCTTAGCCGTGTGCGGTGCCCCCTCCACCATATTCCACTTCGGTCATATCGTCATGAGCTTAAGCGAAGCCCTGCGCCGGAGAAGTCATATCGTCATGAGCTTAGGCGAAGCCCTGCGTCGGTGGAGCATCAACATCGTCACCATGCCGTCGTCTTGTGGAACTCATCCCGACACTTTGCTTTGGATCGGAGTCCGGGGATCGTCATCGAGCTGAGCGTGTGCAGAACTTCCGGAGGTGCCGTCGTTCGGTGCTTGGATCGGTCGGATCGTGAAGGCGTGCGACTACATCAACCGCGTTGTTATAACGCTTCGCTTTCGGTCTCTGAGTGCGTGGACGGACACTCTCCCCTCGTTGCTATGCCATCACCATGGTCCTGTGTGCGTAGGGAAATTTTTGAAATTACTCGTTCCCCAACAAGTGGTATCCGAGCCAGGTTTTATGCGTTGATGTCATATGCACGAGTAGAACACAAGTGAGTTGTGGGCGATACAAGTCATACTGCCTACCGGCATGTCATACTTTGGTTCAGCGGTATTGTTGGGCCGAGACGATCCGGACCAACCTTACGCGTCACGCTTCTGTGAGACCGGTTCCCTCGGCGTGCTTTGCACATAGATGGCTTATGGAAGACTGTCTCTCCAACTTTAGTTGAACCGAGTGTGGCTCGCCCGGTCCTTGAGAAGGTTAAAAGCGGAGTCTATTTGACAAACTATCGTTGTGGTTTTGATGCGTAGGTAAGAACGGTTCTTGCTCAGCCCGTAGCAGCCACGTAAAACTTGCAACAACAAAGTAGAGGACGTCTAACTTGTTTTTGCAGGGCATGTTGTGATGTGATATGGTCAAGACATGATGCTATATTTTATTGTATGAGATGATCATGTTTTGTAACCGAGTTATCGACAGCTGGCGAGAGCCATATGGTTGTCGCTTTATTGTATGAAATGCAAGCGCCATGTAATTGCTTTACTTTATCACTAAGCGGTAGCGATAGTCGTGGAAGCAATAGTTGGCGAGGCGACAACGATGCTACGATGGAGATCAAGGTGTCGCGCCCGGTGACGATGGGGATCATGGCGGTGCTTGGCGATGGAGATCACAAGCACAAGATGATGATGACCATATCATATCACTTATATTGATTGCATGTGATGTTTATCCTTTATGCATCTTATCTTGCTTTGATTGACGGTAGCATTATAAGATGATCTCTCACTAATTATCAAGAAGTGTTCTCCACGAGTATGCACCGTTGCGAAAGTTCTTCGTCTTTGAGACACCACGTGATGATCGGGTGTGATAGGCTCTACGTTCAAATACAACGGGTGCAAAACAGTTGCACCGCAGCGGAATACTCAGGTTATACTTGACGAGCTATGCATATAAGATATGACCTCGGAACACGGAGACCGAAAGGTCGAGCGTGAATCATATAGTAGATATGATCAACATAGTGATGTTCACCATTGAAACTACTCCATCTCACGTGATGATCGGACATGGTTTAGTTGATTTGGATCACGTGATCACTTAGAGGATTAGAGAGATGTCTATCTAAGTGGGAGTTCTTAAGTAATATGATTAATTGAACTTTAATTTATCATGAACTTAGTCCTGGTAGTATTTTGCAAATTATGTTGTAGATCAATAGCTCGCGTGGTTGCTTCCCTATGTTTTTATATGTGTTCCTAGAGAAAATTGTATTGAAAAATGTTAGTAGCAATATTGCAGATTGGATCCGTGATCTGAGGTTTATCCTCATTGCTGCCTGAAGAATTATGTCCTTGATGCACCGCTAGGTGACAGACCTATTGCAGGAAGCGGATGCAGGCGTTATGAGCGTTTAGCTAGCTCAATATGATGACTACTTGATAGTTTAGTGCACCATGCTTAAATGGCTTAGAATCGGGACTTCAAAGGCGTTTTGAACGTCATGGACCATATGAGATGTTCCAGGAGTTGAAGTTAATATTTCAAGCAAAATACCCGAGTTGAGAGATATGAAGTCTCCAACAAGTTCTATAGCTAAAAGATGGAGGAGAATCGCTCAACTAGTGAGCATGTTCTCAGATTGTGCAGGTACTTCAATCGCTTGAATCAAGTGGGAGTTAATCTTCCGGATAAGATAGTGATTGACAGAATTCTCTAGTCACCATCACCAAGTTAGTAGAACTTCGTGATGAACTATAATATGCAAGGGATGACAAAAGTAATTCCCAAGCTCTTCGTGATGTTGAAATCGCCGAAGGTAGAAATCAAGAAAGAGCATCAAGTGTTGATGATTGACAAGACCACTAGTCTCAAGGAAAAGGGCAAAGGGAAGAAGGGGAACTTCAAGAAGAACGGCAAGCAAGTTGCTGCTCGAGTGAAGAAGCCCAAGTCTGGACCTAAGCCAGAGACTAAGTGCTTTTGCTGCAATGGAACTGGTCACTAGAAGCGGAACTATCCCAAGTATTTGGCGGATAAGAAGGATGGCAAAGTGAACAAAGGTATATTTGATATACAGATTATTGATGTGTATTTTACTAGTGTTAAGTAGCAACCCCTCGGTATTTGATCTTTGGTTCAGTTGCTAAGAGTAGTAACTTGAAGCAGGGAGTTGCAGAATGAATAGAAACTAGTTGAAGGGAAGTGACGTTGAGTGTTGGAAGTAGTTCCAAGATTGATATGATCATCATCGCACACTCCCTATGCTTTCGGGATTAGTGTGGAACCTAAATAAGTGTTATTTGGTGTTGAGCATAAATATGATTTGATCATGTTTATTGCAATACGGTTATTCATTTAAGTAAGAGAATAAATTGTTGTTACATTTACATGAATAAAACCTTATATGGTAACACACCCAATGAAAATGGTTCATTGGATCTCGAACATAGTGATACACATATTCATAAAATTGAAAACAAAAGATGCAAATTAAATAATGATAGAGACACATATTTGTGGCAATGCCGTATAGGTCATATGGGTGTAAAGCGCATGAAGAAAACTCCATGCCGATGGACTTTTGGAATCACTTGATTATGAATCATTTGATGCTTGCGAACCGTGCCTTTTGGGCAAGATGACTAAAACTCCGTTCTCCGAACAATGGAACAAGCTAATGACTTATTGGAAATAATACATACCGATGTATACAATTCAATGAGTGTTGATGCTCGTGGCAAGTATCATTATTTTACGACCTTCACAGATGATTTGAGCAGATATGTATATCTTCTTGATGAAACATAAGTCTGAAATAGTTGAAAAGTTCAAAGAATTTCAGAGTGAAGTAGAAAATCATCGTAACAAGAAAATAAAGTTTCTGCGATCTGATCGTGGAGATGAATATTTGAGTTCTGAGTTTGGTCTTCAATTAAAACAAAGTGGAATAGTTTCACAGCTCACGCCACCGGAACACCACAACGTTATGGTGTGTCCGAGCGTCGTAACCGTACTTTATTTTGATATGGTACGATCAATGATGTCTCTTACCGATTTACCAATATCGTTTTGGGGTTATGCATTAGAGACAGCTGCATTCACGTTTAATGGGGCACCATCTAAATCCGTTGAGGCGACACCATATGAACTATGGTTTAACGATGAAACCTAAGCTGTCGTTTCTTAAAAGTTTGGAGTTTTTATACTTATGTGAAAAAGTTTTAACCTGATAAGCTCGAACCCAAATCGGAGAAGTGCGTCTTCATAGAATACCCAAAGGTAACTATTGGGTACACCTTCTATCACAGATCCGAAGGCAAGTTTTTCGTTGCTAAGATGGATCCTTTCTAGAGAAGAAGTTTCTCTCGAAAGAAGTGAGTGGGAGGAAAGTAGAACTTGATGAGGTAATTGTACCTTCTCCCTTATTGGAAAGTAGTTCATCACGTAAATCAGTTCGATGATTCCTACACCAATAAGTGAGGAAGTTAATGATGATGATCATGAAACTTCAGATCAAGTTGCTACCAAACCTCGTAGGTCTTCCGAGCAAAATCCGCACTGAGTGGTATGGTTATCATGTTCGGAAGTCATGTTACTAGACCATGATGAACCTCTGAACTATGAGGAAGCGATGATGAGCCCAGATTCTGCGAAATGGCTTGAGGCCATGAAATCTGAGATAGGATCCATGTATGAGAAACAAAGTATGGACTTTGATTGACTTGCTCTATGATCAGCAAGCCATGTTAAATAAATGGATCTTCAAGAGGAAGACGGACACTGATAGTAGTGTTACTATCTACAAAGCTCGACTTGTTGCAAAAGGTTTTCGACAAGTTCAAGGGGTTGACTACGATGAGACTTTCTCATCCGTAGCGATGCTTAAGTCTGTCCGAATCATGTTAGCAATTGCCACATTTTATGAAATCTGGCAAATGGATGTCAAAACAACATTCTTTAATGGATTTATTAAAGAAGAGTTGTATATGATGCAACCAGAAGGTTTTGTCAATCCTAAAGGAGCTAACAAAATGTGCAAGCTCCATCGATCCATCTATGGACTGGTGCAAGCATCTCGGAGTTGGAATATACGCTTTGATAAGATTGATCAAAGCATATGGTTTTATCTGAGACTTTTGGAGAAGCCTGTATTTACAAGAAAGTGAGTGGGAGCACTACAAACATTTACGATAAGTATATGTGAATGACATATTGTTGATCGGAAATAATGTAGAATTATTCTGCAAAGCATAAAGGAGTATTTGAAAGGAGTTTTTCAAAGAAGGACCTCGGTGAAGCTGCTTACATATTGAGCATCAAGATCTATTGAGATAGATCAAGTCGCTTGATATGTTTTTCAATGAATACATACCTTGACAAGATTTTGAAGTAGTTCAAAATGGAACAGTCAAAGAAAAGAGTTCTTGCCTGTGTTACAAGGTGTGAGATTGAGTAAGACTCAAAACCCGACCACGGCAGAAGATAGAAAGAGAATGAAAGTCATTCCCTATGCATCGATCATAGGTTCTATAAAGTATGCTATGCTATGTACCGGACCTATTGTATACCTTGCTCTGAATTTGGCAAGGGAGTACAATAGTGATCTAGGAGTAGATCACGGACATTGGTCAAAGAACATCCTTAGTGAGGACTAAGGAAATATTTCTCGATTATGGAGGTGATAAAAGAGCCCGTCGTAAAGAGTTACATCGGTGCAAGCTTTTACACTGATCCGGATAAATCTAAATCTCAATCTGGATACATATTGAAAGTGGGAGCAATTAGCTAGAGTAGCTCCGTGCGAGCATTGTAGACGTAGAATATTTGCAAAATACATACGGCTCACGAATGTGACAGAACCCGTTGACTAAGCTACTCTCACGAGCAAAACATGATCATACCTTAGTACTCTTTGGGTGTTAATCACATAGCGATGTGAACTAGATTATTGACTCTAGTAAACCCTTTGGGTGTTGGTCACATGACGATGTGAACTATGGGTGTTAATCACATACGGATGTGAAAATTAGTGTTGAATCACATGATGATGTGAACTAGATTATTGACTCTAGTGCAAGTGGGAGACTGAAGGAAATATGCCCTAGAGGCAATAATAAAGTTATTATTTATTTCCTTATTTCATGATAAATGTTTATTATTCATGCTAGAATTGTATTAACCGGAAACATAATACATGTGTGAATATATAGACAAAAACAGTATGTCACTAGTATGCCTCTACTTGACTAGCTTGTTAATCAAAGATGGTTATGTTTCCTAACCATGAACAAGGAGTTGTTATTTGATTAACAAGGTCACATCATTAGTTGAATGATCTGATTGACATGACCCATTCCGTTAGCTTAACACTTGATCGTTTAGTATGTTAATGCTTTCTTCATGACACATACATGTTCCTGTAACTATGAGATTATGCAACTCCCGTTTACGGAGGAACACTTTGGGTACTACCAAAGCGTCACTGGCAATCGGGTGATTATAAAGGAGTACTACAGGTGTCTCCAAAGGTACTTGTTGGGTTGGCGTATTTGAGATTAGGTTTTGTCACTCCGATTGTCGGAGAGGTATCTCTAGGCCTTCTCGGTAATACACATCACTTAAGCCTTGCAAGCATTACAACTAATGAGTTAGTTGAGAGATGATGTATTACGGAGCAGTAAAGAGACTTACGATAGCAGATTGGACTAGGTATTGGATACCGACGATCGAATCTCGGGTAAGTAACATACCGATGACAAAGGGAACAACATATGTCGTTATGCGGTTTGACCGATAAAGATCTTCGTAGAATATGTAGGAACCAATATGGGCATCCAGGTTCCGCTATTGGTTATTGACCGAGAATGGTTCTAGGTCATGTCTACATAGTTCTCGAACCCGTAGGGTCCGCACGCTTAAGGTTTCGATGCGGTTATATTATGAGTTTATGAGTTTTGATGTACCGAAGGAGTTCGGAGTCCCGGATGAGATCGGGGACATGACGAGGAGTCTCGAAATGGTCGAGGCGTAAAGATCGATATATTGGACGACTATATTCGGAGTTCGGAAAGGTTCCGAATGATTCGAGTATTTTTCGAGTACCGGGTAGTTACGGGAGAAGCAATGGGCCTTGATGGGCTTTAGTGGAAAGAGGAGAAAGGGCCAAGGGGCTGCTGCGCCCCCCCTTCCCTCTAGTCCGAATTGGACTAGGGAAAAGGGGGCCGGCCACCTCTCCTTCTCCTCCACTTCCTTCTCCCTTCCTCCCCTCTTGGTGGACTCCTACTAGGACTTGGAATCCTAGTAGGACTCCACATCTTGGTGCGCCCCTCCTAGGCCGGCCACCTCCTCCCTTGTTCCTTTATATACGGGGGCAGGGGGGCACCCCATAACACACAAGTTGATCTACGGATCGTTCCTTAGCCGTGTGCGGTGCCCCCCTCCACCATATTCCACTTCGGTCATATCGTCGCGGAGCTTAGGCGAAGCCCTGCTTGCGCCGGAGAAGTCATATCGTCAGCGGAGCTTAGGCGAAGCCCTGCGTCGGTGGAGCATCAACATCGTCCTGCACGCCGTCGTCTTGTGGAACTCATCCCCGACACTTTGCTGGATCGGAGTCCGGGGATCGTCATCGAGCTGAACGTGTGCAGAACTCGGAGGTGCCGTACGTTCGGTGCTTGGATCGGTCGGATCGTGAAGACGTACGACTACATCAACCGCGTCGTTATAACGCTTCCGCTTTCGGTCTATGAGGGTACGTGGACAGACACTCTCCCCTCTCGTTGCTATGCCATCACCATGGTCCTGTGTGTGCGTAGGGAAATTTTTTGAAATTACTACGTTCCCCAACAGTCTTCATCAAGTGTCATTCCATCTTGTGAAGTTCGTGTTCTATCCTTTCCTTGTTCAACTGGAGTGCTGCCTAAATCCTTTCAGTCTTATCCGTTTCTTTTCTCATTCTAACCACTCCAGTTAGAACGAGTGCTTTCATAGTCTTTCTGATTCCGTGAGCTTTTGATTCTCGTCATTCTCGTCGTTCCTCTCTTTTCTCGAGCGCTCTCGATTCTTTGCTTCTTCTTTTGAGTTCTTGTTTCACCTCATCCTTTTTCTCTTCTGTCTCGGTCCTAAGATCTCGGGACGAGATCTCTTGTTAGTGGAGGAGTGTTGTAACGCCCCGGATTCGATGCGCCAGGTGTCTTCCAGTTATTCGCCGTCGTTGCCATGTCATTTGCTTGCATGTTGCACTTTGCCATGTCATCATCTGCATTTCATATCATGGCATCATGTGCATTTCATTTTGCGTACGTGTTCGTCTCATGCATCCGAGCATTTTCCCCGTTGTCCGTTTTGCAATCCGGCACTCCTATGTCTCCCGGCGCCCCCTTTTACCTCTTTTCGTGTGCGAGTATTAAACGGTCTCGGAATGGCCCGAGGTTTGCCAAGCGGCCTTGGTATAGCACCGGTAGAACGCTTGTCAAGTTTCGTGCCATTTGGAGGTCGTTTGATACTCCAACGGTTAACCGGGTAACCGTAAAAGCCTCTTTTGTGTGCAGCCCAACACCCCTTCCAAGTGGCCCAAAACCCAGCAAACTCCCCTCCATGCTCTCGGTCGTTCGATCACGATCGCGTGGTAAAACCGCACCTCATTTGGAGTCTCCTAGCTCCCTATGCCTATATAAACACCTCCCCTCCAAAAATTCGCAGTCAAACCCTAGCCTAGCCTCTCACACGCCGCCCGATCGCGTCCGCCGACAAGCGGACATGTCCGCCGCCCAGCCACGTCGCCCGACCAATGAGGCGCGCCACGTCAGCGCCGCCGCCTCCCTCCTCCACTCATGCGCGCCACCTCGGCGCCTCCCCTTCTCTCTCCTACGGCCCGCCCGGCTCATGGAGCCAGGCGGGGCCCAGCCAGAGCCCCGCCGCCTCGCGCCTCCCGGCCCAGCAGCGCCCTCGCCAGTCCACGGCTGCGCCGCCCGCCCGGCCCGCCCTCGCCGCCCAGCGCCAGCGCCCGGCCGCCTCCTCTCTCGCCACGCGCCATGGCTCACTTTCCGGCGCCCAGCCCCGCCGCCCGATTTCCGCCGCCCGCCCGGCAGCAGCCTCGCGCCCGAGCAGGCCGCTCCGCCCAGCCAGTGCCGCCCTGGCGGCCTCGTCCGCCGCGCCGCCTCCCGGCAGGATAGCCGCCGCCCGCCCGCCGCCTCGCCCGGCGCCGCCTCCGGCCAGCGCGCCCTTTCCAGCGCCCGCCCGGCGACCCTCCCTGTCGTCCTCCGGCCGCCTCCTCCTCTGCTCCGGCCGCCGCGCTCCTCTTCTTCCCCGACGAACCTCGGGCCCGGCGCGGCCCAGATCCAGTTCTGACAAGGTTGACTTGCCCCATCCGAAAATCCACTAAGTCCCCGTTCTGCTAATATTTTCATGCATTTTCATCATGCCATAACTCTCTGCATATTGCTCCGTTTCGTGCGTGTAATATGTCAAATTGTTCGCTTCCACGAGTACATAATTTAATCTCATTGCATCATTTTCATTTGAGCTCATCTTGATGCCCGAAATGCTGTTAGAAGAGGGCTATGTGATGTTAGTTTCAGATTATTATCAGAACATGCACTTTTGTCATGTTTGCCATGATTGATGTGTGCATCCTATGAACTTGAGTCCTACATGTGTTTTCTAATATACCATGCCATCTTTACAGGGGTGTATGCTATGTATTTTTGTGATCTCTGTGGTGACTAGCACAAGCATGCAAACTAGGCTTCATGATGTTGCTGATTTCAGCCCCTGTTCTGCTGATATTTTTATGCCATGTTAACTTGATACTACCGAGAGATCCATGCTTATTTTGAGATACTTCAGTAAGGATGTTTTGAACATATGGTTATTCTCTACCCATCCATGCCCTTTTTTGCAATTATGGAGTGCCATAGCTTGAGTCGATCGAGCTCTACTTTTGCTATAAAATGTTTCCTGTCAGATTGTTTACATGTTATTCAATTTTGCCAAGGTTGTTGTAGTTGATCCGTGTATGCTATGATGTTGTTCTTGCCATGTATAGCTTCTATGCCATGTCTTCTTACTGTGAGTTGCCTTGCCATGCCATTTGTTGCTCTGTGGTGAGTGGTTCAAGCTCACCAACATGCCTACTTATTGTTGTTCCTGCCATGTATGAATCTGTAATATAACTTGCTATGTTTACATGGGTGCCATCATATTTTCTGATCCTTTTTGGCTCATGGTCAGTAAAGGACTTTTGTTCTATGCAATTAGTAAATTCATGCCATGCCTTTGTTTGCCATGATAAGTTCCTGTAACATGTTGTTTGATAGCTCTAAACATTGCAACCTGATGTTATTTCTACTAAAGTCTGAAACTGTTATTATTTGCAATCTTGCCATGTGTGTTTGAGCATGTTCTAGTGATTTCTGGAGTTAGCTCACTGTTCATGTTTTGTCATGCTTTACCTGTACATCATTCCCATGCCTTTTGTTTTCATGTTGAGATGCTGTAGCGTGTTGTTTTGATGCTTGCAATATGCCTAGTTGCTGTTTTGGGCAGATTGTTGCTTTGACTTGTATAGGGTGTATGTGTTGAACCGTTGCTCCGTTTTGGGTGTGCTCTATATGAAACTTTCTTGATTTTGCATGTAGTTTCATATTATCATGTTGCATCCTTGTTTTGAGGTGTTTGCTTGATGTTTGGATGCATTTTGCATCAATGCCATGCTTATCTTGTTTTGCTCATATCTTCTAGGCCGTAGCTCCGAATCTAATGAACTTTATATGTAACTTGACTAGAATTTCGTGTAGATCATCGTGGTGCATCTTAACTTGCTGTTTAACAACTTCAAATTAAGGTTTATTCAGATCTGGACCAATTTCGAAATTTGCATATGAGGACTTACCGGAATTGTATATGTTGTTTCCGGCCTCATTTAAACTTGCCTTGATGTGTTGCTCTTGTTTGCATCATCTCTTGCCATGAGTAGCTTCATGTAGCTTTTTCATGCATCATGCTTGGTTGTGCATCATGTCTTGTCTATGTGTGGTGTGTTTACTATGTTGTGTGCTTCTTCTTGTTAGTTCCTGTTTTAGATTGCGATCGTGAGGATTCGTTCGTCACGCTTGGTTCGGCTTCATCGTTCGTCTTCTTCATGGACTCGTTCTTCTTCCTTGCGGGATTTCAGGCAAGATGACCGCTACCCTGGATCTCACTACTATCATTGCTATGCTAGTTGCTTCGTTCTATCGCTATGCTTTGCGCTACCTATCACTTGTTCCTCAAGCCTCCCAAATTGCCATGTCGCCTCTAACCTTTTGCACCCCTCCTAGCAAACCGTTGTTTGGCTATGTTACCGCTTTGCTCAGTCCCTCTTATAAGCGTTGTTAGTTGCAGGTGAAGATGAAGTTTGTTCCTTGTTGGAACATGGAGATGTTGTTCCTTGTTGGAACATGTTTACTTGTTGGGATATCACAATATATCTTATTTAATTAATGCATCTATATACTTGGTAAAGGGTGGAAGGCTCGGCCTTATGCCTGGTGTTTTGTTCCACTCTTGCCGCCCTAGTTTCCGTCATATCGGTATTATGTTCCCGGATTTTGCGTCCCTAACGCGGTCGGGTGATTTATGGGACCCCCTTGACAGTTCGCTTTGAATAAGACTCCTCCAGCAAGGCCCAACATTGGTTTTACCATTTGCCTCACCTAGCCCTTTTTCCCTTGGGTTTCCGGAGCCCGAGGGTCATCTTTATTTTACCCCCCGGGCCAGTGCTCCTCCGAGTGTTGGTCCAAACTAGAGCACCGTGCGGGACCATTTCTTGGCAACTTGGGTTACGTCGGTTCTGTCAGACGCTTTCTCATCCGGTGTGCCACGAGAATGAGATATGTGCAGCTCCTATCGGGATTTGTCGGCACATCCGGCGGCTTTGCTGGTTTTGTTTTATTGCTGTCGAAATGTCTTGTAGCCGGATTTCGAGATCGACCGGTCTTCCGGGAGAAGGAATATCCTTCGTTGATCACGAGAGCTTATCATGGGCTAAGTTGGGACACCCCTGCAGGGTATAAACTTTCGAGAGCCGTGCCCGCGGTTATGTGACGGATGGGAATTTGTTGATATCCGGTTGTAGTAAACTTGAAGTAAACTCTTCTAAAATACACCAACCGTGTGCGTAACCGTGAGTGTCTCTTTTCGGGGTGGATCGAGAGGAGAACACGGTTTCTGGGTTATGTCGGCGTAAGTAGGAGTTCAGGATCACTTCTTGATCATTACTAGTTGACGACCGTTCCTTTGTTTCTCTTCTCGCTCTCATTTGCGTATGTTAGCCACCATATAAGCTTAGCGCTCCTGCAACCTCACCACCTTACCTCTTCCTTACCCATTAAGCTTTGCTAGTCTTGATACCCATGGTAATGGGATTGCTGAGTCCTCGTAGCTCACAGATTACTACACTACCAGTTGCAGGTACAGGTTTGCGATGATCACGACGCGAGAGCGATGTTTGCTTGTTTGGAGTTCTTCTTCTGCTTCTTCTTCGATCAGGGGATAGGTTCCAGGTCGGCAGCCTGGGCTAGCAGGGTGGATATTGTTTGAGTTTCTGTTTATGTTTCATCCGTAGTCGGATGTTGATCTTGTATATGATGTTGTTGATGTATTCTTGTGGCATTTGTGCCTTATGTATGTATCCCCATCTATTATGTAATGTTGATGTAATGATATCCACCTTGCAAAAGCGTTTCAATATGCGGGTCTATCCTTGGTGGGACCTTCGAGTTCCTTTTGGATAGGGTCGCATATTGGGCGTGACACATCAGATCCACGAGCTCGTCGCGATCAACGCCAAGTTCTTCACGGACGACAGCAAGAAGACGCTCGAACTCGCATCGAGCGCCGAAGAGAAGCACGGCGTCAATCGGACCAGCGCGCTGGGCCCTCTGTCGACATGCATGCGCCCGAAGAACCAGCGACTTGCCGTCTGTGATAGGTTGCCCTGCGTTCACTCGTGAGCTGCGGCAAGTCCGATGGCCCAGACGAAGAATTTCAAGCCGGGCGTACGGAGAAGTACGACGGCAAGTCGCATCCGTCGGAGTTCCTCAGCATCTACACCATCGCGGTGCAAGTTGACGGGGGGAGGGACGACAAGATCCTGGCCAACTACTTCCCGCTGGTGCTCAAGCCCAATGTCAGATCCTGGCTCATGCACTTGTCGGACAACTCCATATCATCCTGGGCAGACCTATGCCATCAGTTTGTCGGCGCCTTCTGATGACCACAAGCCTCATGGCCAAGAGAGCGACCTTCATCTACTCGCCCATAAGGAAGGAGAGCCCTGCGCAAGTACATTCAGAGATTGACCAGCGTCAAAGACAACATCCCAGATGTCCACCCTGCCTTGATGTCGGTAGCGTTCCATCAGAACGTGCGAAACCGCATGATGCGGGAGGAGATGGCGATGTGCAAGATCAGAGACGTCAGTGAGCTATATGCCCTGGCCGACAAGTGTGCACGTGCTGAGGAAGGGAGGAAACTCTCCGGAGAAAATCTGAAGCGGGGAGGATCTGATAGTGAGGAGGCTGCCCCGGCAAAGAAAAACCGGCGGCGGAACAACAGGAAGAAGGAAGGCAAAGATGTGCTAGTCGTTGAGCAGTCCGGCAACGGAGGTGGCGCCAAGAAAGCCAAAGCTGGTAGCTCCAGTGAGGAGATTGCCACGGGCACCAACTTCCAGGCTGTGGCGGTCGCCGACAAGCAGGACAGCACCAACAAGCAGTACTGCAAGATCCACCGCACCAAGGGCCATGACCTCCAAAGCTGCAAGAAGGTCGAGCAGCTCGTCGAGCAGCAGAAGGCTGAATACGAGCGACGCGACAAGGAGAAGGCCCAGGAAGGTGCTGGAGGAGCCGGCAAGAAACGCCCCGGCCGAGGGGGACGCCGCGGCAAGGCCAAGCAGCGACAAGGAGACAGACCTCCCCGCGGCCGCGACAAGGATGAAGATGACGACGACGATGAAGATATGGATGATGACGAGAGCGATGAGCAGGAGTTCCAGAAAGCCACAGAGGTCCTGTGCGTTGATGGCGGTGCTTCTCTGCATACTTCACACCGCCAGCTCAAGCAGTGGGTGCGGGAAGTCAACGCGGTAGAACCACCCGTCGAGTTACGCAAGCCTCTGAAATGGTCCAGCACGCCTATCATCTTTGATATTGAGGACCACCCTGATCGCATAACTGCGGTCGGGTGCTTGCCGATGTTGGTTTCACCAACTATCCGCAACCTCAAGGTCACTAAGATGCTAGTTAATGACGGCGGGCGGCTTGAACCTGATCTCCTCCGCGGTACTCCGAAACTCCGGATCCTCGATGGCGAGCTCGAAGAGACCAGAGCACATTTCAAGGAATCAATCCGAAGGAGCAAGCGAAGGGAAAGATCACGTTGCGGTGACATTTGGCAGCAAGTTGAACTTCAGGATCGAGAGGGTCACTTTTGACGTTCTTGACTTTCCATTGCCTTACAATGGGATACTCGACCGTCCGGCCTCGCCAAATTCATGGCAGCCTCTCACTATGCATACAACATGTGAAGATGCCATGCCCGATAAGTGTCATCTCATCCTGGCGACAAGAAGGATGCTCTTATCTGCGCCGACAAGATCTACCGGAAGCGGCAGCAACAGACCGCAAGTCACTTGCTGTTGAAGCTCCCGGGGCGAAGAAGAAGACCAAGTCCGGCAAGAGTTCTGATGCCCACTCCGGCAAGCGCACCTCTTCAGAGTGCTGCGCTACCGTCGAGGACGCACCATCGAGCTCCACCGGCAAGTATAAGAAGGCAATGGCAGCTCCACCAGAGACCAAGAAGGTGTCCGCCAAGGAGGATGGCACTGGTGGTACCTTTACCATCAGTGCCACTCTCGATCCTAAATAGGAAAGCGCGCTCGTTGCTTTCCTCAAGGGCGAACGTCGGCGTATTTGCGTGGCAACCGTCGACATCCCGGTGTTCCCGTGAAAGTAATCGAGCACCATCTTGCCGTCTGTCCTCATGCGCGCCCGTCAAGCGTAAAGTCGAAGCGAGCGGTGGGCGCCAAGAATTCATCGCAGAAGAAATCAAGAAATTGGAAGCAGCAGGCCTTGTCAGAGGAGTGCTCCATCCTACGTGGTTGGCCAACCATGTAGTCGTGCGCAAGGAAAACGGGAAATGGAGGATTTGTATCGACTTTACCGATGTCAATAAAGCTTGTCCCAAAGACCCATTTCCCTTGCCGCGCATCGACCAGATTGTTGACTCCACGGCCGGATGTGACTTGCTTTCATTTCTTGATGCATACTCGAGATACCATCGGATCTTCATGGCGTAAGAGGATGAAGAGAAGACCGCATTCATCAAACCATGTGGCACCCATCTGTTTAAATGCGGATGCCTTTCGGTTTAAAGAATGCTGGTTCAACATTTGCAAGGGTAGTCCATGACGCTTTTGAGCCGCAAATACACAGAAATGTGGAAGCCCCACATGGATGACATAGTGGTCAAGAGCAAGGACAAGGCGACTCTGATTCAAGATTTAGACGAAACCTTTGCAAATCTGCGCCAAGATCAACCTCAAGCTTAACCCGAGAAGTGTGTGTTTGGAGTCCCTCCGGCAAGCTTCTCGGGTTCTTCGTCTCAGCGGGAATTGAAGCCAATCGACAAGATCAAGGCCATTGAGCAGATTGAAGCACCAAAGCACGTCAAGGATGTACGAAGACTTGCCGGTTGCGTAGCTGCTCTCAGCAGGTTTATCTCTAGGTCTGCTGAGCGCGCCCTGCCATTTTTCAAAATATTGAAAAAGGCAGGTCCAATGAAATGGACTCCGGAAGCGGAGGCTGCACTGCAGGACTTTAAGAGATACCTGTCCTCCACTCCAACGCTTGTCGCACCTAAGCCACAAGAGAAGTTGCTGCTATATATAGCGGCAACCAATCAAGTGGTTAGTGCTGCGTTAGTAGCGGAGAGGGAGGCGGATGACGAGCCAGCAACCGTGGCAGATGCATCCAGCGACAAGCAGGGGACTTCACCGGCAAGCTCTGGTCCCGACAAAGATGGATCTGCGCAGGCGCGTGAGAAGATGCAGAAAAGGATGGTGCAGCGCCCAGTTTATTTTGTCAGTTCCCTCCTGCAGGGGGCTAGGTCAAGGTACTCTGGTGTGCGTAAATTGCTTCGGCCTTCTCATGGCCTCGAGAAAGCTGCGCCATTACTTCCAAGCACATGAGATCCACGATCGTCACTCGTTTTCCGCTGAAGAGGATACTGCAAAATCCAGAAGCAACAGGCAGGATTGTCGAGTGGGCACTAGAACGGTCAAGCTTTGGCCTCAAGTTTGAGAGCACTTCAACTATCCAAAGCAGAGCATTGGCGGAGTTCATAGCAGAATGGACACCAACACAAGATGAAGAAATTCCAGAAACGAGCATCCCCGTCAAGGAAGCAAGCAAAGAGTGACTGATGTACTTTGATGGTGCCTTCTCGCTGCAAGGCGCCGGTGCGGGCGTGCTACTTGTTGCACCCATCGGAGAGCACCTCAAGTACGTAGTCCAGATGCACTTTCCCAAGGAGCAAGCAACGAACAATACCGCAGAGTATGAAGGTTTACTTGCCGGTCTCAGGATCGCAGCAGACCTTGGGATCAAGAAGCTCATTGTCAGGGGTGGCTCACAGCTTGTCGTCCGCCAAGTGAACAAGAATTATCAGAGTCCGTTGATGGAAGCTTACGTTGATGAAGTGAGAAAGCTAGAAGAGCACTTTGACGGCCTACAGATGGAACATGTTCCAAGAGCTCAGAACGACATGTTCCAGGGATCTTTGTGCTCAAACTGACTCAACCGTCTATAACGCCATCAACTAGAGGAAGTTGATTTCTGGTGACTATTTTCCGGCAGAGCTCCCCGAAGCCGCCGCCAAGAAGGTCCTCAAGATCAACACCAAGGGTGCTGAGGAGCAGTCTGGTCCGGCAAGCCCTAGGGTTTGTTCCGTGGAAGCAGACGCTCCCGACAAGTTTTGCTCCGGCAAGCTTGCCGGGGAACGTCAAGCTCTGGCTGAGCCGCAGGTTCTCGCCAGAGAAGCGGATGTTCCAGCAGCAGAATGTGCCTTTAGTCCTTGTTGTCGAGCCGCAAGCTCCAAAGATGGGCACAATAGATTGTCTGTTTCCTTGAGACAGAGAACTTCCCGAAGAGCAAGAAGAAGCGGAAAGAGTAGCGGCGGTCAAGTATGTACCAGTTTGTCGACAACACACCTGCATGTAAGAAGACTCAACGGTGTGAAATTGAAGTGTATTCACCGGGAAGACGGACAGAAGCTGTTGGCAGAGATACACGGAGGCATATGTGGTCACCACATTGGCGCAAGAGCACTTGCCGGCAAAGCGTTCCGGCAAGGTTTCTTTTGGCCAACAGCCCTCCAGGATGCAACTGCACACAAGTAACCAAATGTGAAGCGTGCCAGTTCCATTCCAAGCAGATACACCAGCCAGCTCAAGCTCTCCAGACGATCCCTTTATCCTGGCCATTTTCGGTCTGGGGGCTCGACATCCTCGGCCCCTTTCCCCGAGCTGTCGGGGCTTTGAGTACTTATGCGTTGCGATCGACAAGTTCACAAAGTGGCCGGAAGTGGAAGCGATGAGGAAGGTGACAAGATAGTCGGCCAGTCAAGTTCTTGGTCGATTGTTTGCGCCGGGATCCCTAACGGGATCATCACCGACAACGGCACGCAATTCACGAGCCGCACCTTCATGCAAGACGCCCAAGATCTTGGCGCCAAGGTTCTGCTTCGCTTCATTGCTCATCCGAGAAGTAACGGTCAAGCGGAGAGGGCGAATCTTGAAGTGCTGCGCGGGCTCAAGACCAGGACTTTTGACAGGCTGCACAAGTGCGGAAAGAAGCTGGATTGAGGAGCTGCGGTGGTTCTTTGGTCGATCGGGGCGACGCCAAATCGAGCCACCGGCGGACACCTTCGCTCTAGTCTATGGAGGCGAGGCAGTTCTCCCCACGGAACTTCGTATCTGGGTCACCTCGAGTGCTCGCTTATGATGAGCTTGAGCAAGAGCAGTTGCGACAAGATGACGCTGCTCCTTGAGGAGGACCGCCTTCGTGCATTTGACGAGCTGCTCAATACCAGCAAGCTTTGCGCCGCTACCATAACCCGCAGTTAATGCCATAAGTCTCGAGGAAGGCGACCTTGTTCTTGGTAGCGTTCAGTCCGCCAAGAATTCCAACAAGTTGACGCCAAGTGGGAAGGCCCTTACCGGGTGAAACGAGTCACTAGGCACTGGCTGTCCGCCTTGAGACCGAAGATGGCATTCCAAAGTGAGCAACTCCTGGAACATTGAGCATCTTCGTAAGTTTTACCCGTGAGCGCGGTTGCGGAACCTGTTCCGGCAACCACCTTTTGTACAAGTCTTGTCGATGTTGCATGTAATCCTTTATGCGAAGCGAGCGCAGACCCCGTGCATAAGTAAAGCTCATGTGCTCCACACATCTTGTCAATTTCATGCTTTCTACTTTTCTTTTGCATGTGTTATCTGACACTTTGTGCAGCACCTACCCCCGGTAAGCAATAACGAGCCGTAAGGCTCCATATCCTTATTTTCTCTTCTTTCTCTTTCTCAAAGAAAGGAAGGTTCCCTCGCCCACAAGTCTGCTGGGGGGAAAGGAGAAGATAATGGTGTGGACCAAGCATCGTTCGAGGAAGTTTCGCCTTACCGGGAAGCACACGACAGAAAAGCTAAGTTGCTAAAGTTTGAGCAATCAGTTTTAAAAATTTTAAGTTATCTTCCTCGAACGACCGTGCTGTGTATGGAAAACACATGTGGCGGAGGAACCAACTCGTAGCTAGTTGCGCCCTTACTTTGTTTCGAGTCCGCTCAACAACTTAAGTGAGCTGCGACTAGTTGCGACAAGGTTTCTTGTCGGTAGCGGCACCGCCAAGGCTGGACGTCCGCACTCGGCCATGACTAAGTGCCTAAGGTGCTCAACCGACAAGTTCCCTAAAAGCGTAGGGCAAAAACATACAAAGGAAGGAATCAAGTAAAGGAAATAACATAGCAATCGCTACCCGAAATAGAGTCATATTACAAGATAGCTTGTCGCAGCTCTAACAGATTGTTCTCATAACATGACCAGCAACGACAAGAAAAAGAGAAAACAGGCGGCCTAATCTACGCGATCGCCCTCAACCCTCTTAATCCCGCTCACCTTGTCCACAATGGGTGCGACATGGGTCTTAAGCGCTTCCAGATCAGCATCCGGCGGCAAGGTCCTGAGGACGTTGGTGAGGTTGAGGCCTGGGTTGCGGAAGGCCACCTTCACCAGCACCTTTTGAAGAGCTCCCGCGCAGATCATGCGCGACTCGTCGGCCAGCTGCTTTGGGATCTTCTCCCGGAGTCGCCAGAGGGCCGTCGCCACGCCTTTGAAGAACAAGCTGAGCTTGGTGCTGGGTTGGAGGTGCTCATCGGAGGAATACCCGAGATCCTCCATCCCCAGCTGCGCCAGCTCCCTGTCGATGGCTGCGGCAACATCCACGAGACCCTCGGTCCAGTGCTCCACATTCTCCCTAAAAGTGTTCAGGCAGCAAGAAGACTCGTCAGCAGCGCCTCGTCGGCCTTGATCTTCTCCCTGGCGCCGTCCAGCGTCTTGGTCAAAGTAGTCAGCTACAACTCAAGATCTGCGTTGGAGTCCTTGGCGGCGCTAAGCTCCTTGCTCCTCTCGGCGAGACGACCCTGCAGCTTGCCAAGAGTGTAGGCATCCTTCTCGCGCTCACGCTTGAGCACAGCAAGCTCCTCGCTGCTCACCTTGAGATCGGCCTCTAGCTGCGCCACCTTCGTCTCCAACTCCTTCTTGGCGGCCTCGGCAGCTGCGGCAGCATCCTCTGCTTCCTTGAGAGCCCCCCCCCCCCCCCGAATGTTTTCTTGCGCGCGGCAAGATCCTCCTCGTGGCTGTTAAGGTAAACCTTCCGCTGCGCCAACTCGCCTTCCTGCGCAGACAGCTTCTCGGCAGCAAGCCGCTGTTGCTCTTCAACTTCAGCCTTCTCGAGGAGGAAGGCTTTACGCTCCTCGGCGAGTTGCTCCCGCTCCTCTGCCAGGGACCGGAGAGCTTCCTGGTTGAGGCCCCGGAGCTCCTCCACGCGCTTCTCGATGTCCACTCCCGCCTTCGCGACAAGCGCTTCTCGGGATACCAGCTTGGCCTGTCGGGCGCGGTAGAGCGACAACAGCTTCCGCAGCAGCTACTCCTCCTCAGGCTCGCCGCTGCTGCTGTCCGGCGCGTCGACCAGCATCAGCCCAGCGGAGGCGAGCAACTCTTCATCAAAGGTTTCTCCTTCGATCGGCGCCCTGGAGCTCGACGCCCAGGGGAGCTTGATGAAGACGCCATCGCCGGCCTTCAAATAGGTGCGGGCTGGGGCTCTTGAGCCCGACTGGCCGCAGCAGAGGCGGAGGGATCGGCGGTCGGCGTAGCGCCTGACGCTCCTGCGGCCTCGGGGCCGTCAGTGCGATCGCCGGACCCCTCGCCAGCTTCTGTGGCGGTAGCTTTGGTGGCCTCTCCGCCGGCGGGATCATCAGCGCCGGCTTCTTCTTCGGTGACAGCGGCGTCGTCGATATTGCCGCGCGCGTTCTCTTCACCAGCGACCTCGGTTTCCATCGGCTCCGTGGCAGATGGACCTGGCGACCGGAAAAGGAAGAAAAGTCAAGCAAATATTCAAAAAGAAAATCAGAAGAAGAAGAACCCAAGGGAAGTTTTCAAGCAAGAGGATTACCTGTACTAGGATCTCTGATCGTGGTCTCCGCCACCGGGGTCAGCTGGTCTTGTCCCTTGCCGGAGAACTGTCCCTTGCCGGAGAATTCTCCCTTGCCGGGGAATCCTCCCTTGGCGGTGTAGTCGAAGCAGATGGCATGTCGGGAGCGGCTTCCGGGCACTCCTGGTGAGACTGCTCTGCTCCTACACAAACCAATAGTCAGATGTCAGCAAAGAAAGAGCACCCACGCGCGCCTAACAGCAGGAAGTAAACCATATACTTACGCTGGGGGCTGCTTTGGGGAATAGTTGCTGGGTCCGGCAAGGTGGTCTCGGACACCCCCCTGCTGTTACGGTGGGATCGTCCTCGATGACAATCACCGGGACCTTGGCTCTCTTTGCCGCTCTCTGGGCCAGAGTCCTGAAAACAAATGGGTTCAGAGTAAAGCAAATCAGATACAAGACAAAACAACAAGAATTGAAGAACTACAAGTACATCAAAGAATCTTACTCTTCCTCTTCCTCGTCGGAGCTGAGCGCGGAGAGGTCGAAGTCCGGCCCACCTTCGGCGCGACAAGGCGGAGGAGTAGGTTCCCTTAGCCGCTTGGCGGGAGCAGAAGCGGTGGTCCGGGAGGGCCCCGCTCCAGTTGCCGCAGCGGCGTGAGGCGCTCCCGCGGCAACAGTGCTTGCCACGGTGGAGCGCGTCGCGCGGCAAGGTGGCTGTTGACCCGTCTGCCGCCCCGCTACGTCCCCGGCCTTGCGGAGATGCCTTCTTGGTGGAGCTGGGGGCTCTGCTTGCGGCGAGCTGTGTGAAGGTGAGAAAGAGGAGGAGTCGATCTTCAACGAGTCGCTCGCGCCCTCGGCGGGCTCGCTCGACTCAGCTTGAGCCCGACAAGCTCTCCCTCGCCGGCAAGCTCCTCTTGCTCGGCAAGGCTTGCCGCCTCTGCTGCTTCTGCCTCCTCCACGGTGAATCCAAACTCGCCCGCGGCAGTGGCTGCCGCCGCCTCTTCCAGCCTAGTGGCAATGCGCTGCATCTCCGCATCGGTGGTGTCGCGAGTAAGGCTCTTCTGTTCATCGGAGCGGACCGGCATTTCTACCAAGCTGTCAAAGAACTCCCGCACGACGTCGTCTGAAGGCTCTTGCCAAGTTGGGACAATTCCATGCGAATCGCACAGCGGCATCATTGCACGGATGCGGTCGAGCGAGGAGTTGTTGCATAGCGGAACGACACCCCTCGGCAACCTGAACACTTCGGGATGTTGAGGATCGGGCTTGAACAGTTCCAAGAGCATCGCATCCAGTTCCAGGACAGTGAAGTTGAAGTTGAGGCCCGGGCGCAGCCTCATGATATCCGGCCCGGGCGCGCGGGTCTCCTCCTCTCCTGCAGGGGGGCGATGCGGCGGCGAAGAAAATCTGCGCCAACGGCGCCTACGGTGAGCCCGGCAAGCCTGAGGCGTAGGATCCGGGTGACGGCAATCTTCAGCCTATCGTCTTAAGGGCCACGTTGCTCCAATCGTTGCCAGCGCTCTGGGGCTTACGGCTGGGCGGTAAATGGCTGCGGGTTCTCCTCGACAATCCAGCACCAGTCTGCTCTCCATTCATCCCACTTGCTGCGTAGCTCTCCCTCCAGATAAGCTTCCTTCTTGCCAGTCCTCGAGATCCAGGCGATTCCCCCAGATAAAGGCTCCCCTCTCTCAACTCGGGGCATAAAGAAGTGGCGAAAAAGAGCTACATTTGGATAGACTCCGACAAAGTTTTCGCAGAGATGTGCGAAAACTGCCATGGTCAGAACGGCATTGGGGGTGAAGTCAAGGAGACGGAACCCGTAGGTGTTCATAATGTCACAGAAAAACTCAGAGAAAGGCGGGCAGAGCCCGCAGTAGAAGAACAACGCGAAGAAGGGATATCCATTCGGAGCCAGTTCCGAAGCGGCAGCTGAGAGTACCTTCGTGCGCGGATGCGCTCGCGTCTCCGTCGACCAGAAGAGGTAGTAATACTCCCTCAGCTCCTTCGCGGCGAGCTGAGGGGGGAAGATTGCCCGCTCCTTTCGCAGCGCCGCGAGCCGCTGCGCCTCGGCCGACTTCACAACCTTCCCGGCTTTCGGAGCCATGGCGGAGGTGGTGAGAGAGATCGACGGCGTTGGTGGTGCCGGTGGCGATGGGGGGGCGGAGCGCTGCTCTCTTTCAGCTTTGGAAAGAAGGGGGGAGCGGCGGAGGTTTTTGAGATTGGAATAGCAACCGGCGAGATGGGCGAACTGCCCCTGTTTCCCCTGCTTATAAAGAGGGAGGGGGCAGACGTTCCGTCTTTCTGAATAAAGAAACCACCCACGATCTCTCCCACGACGCCGCGTTTGACGCGTGCCGTTCGAGGAGGGCGCGGTGGATACAAAGTGAGATACGGCGTAACCCAGGCCGCGCGTGCCTGCTGTTTTGGGCCTGGCCCAAAGACTTTTCGGCACCGTGTGTGGCCCAAGCCGAGGGCTCCTGTCGGTGTACTAGAGTAGGGGTACCCTAGTATCCCGAACTTGTGCTGCAGGCGATTCTGACACCAGCGGCAAGGCTTGCGGGTGACTGCCAAGGTCCTCCGTGGTTCCTTTGGAGCCATTCAAGAGCAAAGTATTCAAGCCAAGGAGACAAGGCCCGGCAAGAGGAGCTTGCGGGAAGGCCAACCAAGGCATCTCAAGGAACTTGCCGCGACGCCACGCGTCCGGCGAGGCCCGATGAGCGACAAGCTTCCGGACGCGACAAGACAACGATGACAAAGGCGCTTGCCGCCGCAAACTACCACTCATGCAGCGCTCCAAAGCACATCCACCAACGTGTCGCCTCGGGACCGTTCGGTAGCGATGTGGCAAGAGGTCAGGCGGCCAGGTCTTGTGATGGCAAGCGCTGGCAAGATTGCCATCGTGGCAGGCGGTGGCGTCCCTGACGGTCCCTTTTTGCACTATTTGGGCGACGTAGACGGGCATTTAATGCCTTTGTCCCCTGCCGTCAGGGTTAGGTATGTTACACTGTACGGGTAGTTGTACCAAACGCAATTCCTTTTCCATTTTTACCCTTGTCTACGTTGCCACCTGTCGGAGACCCCTTTAGCATATAAAAGGAGGCCCATGCGCAACGTAGAGAGGGGTTCGAAGGCAGAAAAACACTCACGCTCGGTCTCGTTAGCAGCTAGTGTGTACTGTAGCACTCGGCGCTCCCGAGCAAGAACTCAATACACTCAGACATGCAACATTAGGAGTGTTATCTCTCCGTAGAGCTCCGAAGATGGGTAAACTGCTCGTGTGCTTCGCCTCGATCCGCTCTTCGTGCGATCTCCGCCCCCCGCCGAACCGAAAGGGGCTCGGTCCGCCGGTCCCATAGGTGTTCGTGGATCAGTTTCCCCGACAGGCACGTACAGGGACATGCCCCACTCCACTCTACCTGTGTATCCTTTTCGTTTAGTCTACCTAGCCGTCTAATCAACTTCCTGCAGGCCACTTCTCCCATTTACTTCTCCATTGGGAACCGATTTTCCTCGGCTTCTTCAATACTCGTTCATCTTCATTTGCATCCAAACCACACTGCATTCACATTGTTTTAACCTCTTGACATCCTCCTGGAGAAATTCCGAAGCCCCTATAAATAATCATATTCTTCAGTTAGACAAGCCATCTAATCCTAATTCTCCAAATCATAGACCTTCGGTCCAGCAGTTCCAAATGAAGAAAGAGATTGAGATGTAGGTTTTTAGCATCCAACATGTCCTCGTCGAAGGCTCGTTGAGCATAGTTGCCACAGTCACCGACCACCCAAGGGTTGTTCGGAAGTGGATCAACAATATACCCAACTCCCTCCAAAAGGTGGAGATGAAGGTCATCCGTCTCGACACATAGTACACGGAGCGTGCCACTGGGAAGATCCAACGCACCGCCGTCCTTCAGTTGTGCCTTGAAGATGATGTTTTGGTGTACCACATCATACACGCGCCCTCTATACCAGGTGAGCTTCATGATTTCTTGTCTCGGGAGGACATATACTTCTGTGGGGCAGCCATCGCAGGGGACAAACATAAGTTGGAGCCGTACAACCTTGATTTGAAAAGCATCGCTGACGTACAAACCAAAATAAAAATTTCTATAGAAGATTGTGATAAACCGACACCATCCCTATTCGACCTAGCAAATTTTGTGCTCGGAACAAATCTTCAGAAGGGTGACGAGACATTGGCATTAAGGGTCTGGATGGGAGAATCATCCCTTGACGCACTGCCCTTGATGCCCGTGTGAGTTTCGAGATAGCTGGAAGGTCCAGAGAGCTTGTTGCGAAGAAGTCTCGAACAGAAAAGAAGAAGAAGGAGAAGAAGAAGAAGAAGAAGAAGAAGAAGAAGAAGAAGAAGAAGAAGAAGAAGAAGAAGAAGAAGAAGAAGAAGAAGAAGAAGAAGAAGAAGAAGAAGAAGAAGAAGAAGAAGAAGAAGAAGAAGAAGAAGAAGAAGAAGAAGAAGAAGAAGAAGAAGAAGAAGAAGAAGAAGAAGAAGAAGAAGAAGAAGAAGAAGAAGAAGAAGAAGAAGAAGAAGAAGAAGAAGAAGAAGAAGAAGAAGAAGAAGAAGAAGAAGAAGAAGAAGAAGAAGAAGAAGAAGAAGAAGAAGAAGAAGAAGAAGAAGAAGAAGAAGAAGAAGAAGAAGAAGAAGAAGAAGAAGAAGAAGAAGAAGAAGAAGAAGAAGAAGAAGAAGAAGAAGAAGAAGAAGAAGAAGAAGAAGAAGAAGAAGAAGAAGAAGAAGAAGAAGAAGAAGAAGAAGAAGAAGAAGAAGAAGAAGAAGAAGAAGAAGAAGAAGAATAAGAAGAAGAAGAAGAAGAAGAAGAAGAATAAGAAGAAGAAGAAGAAGAAGAAGAAGAAGAAGAAGAAGAAGAAGAAGAAGAAGAAGAAGAAGAAGTTGCACCAGTAGTAGGGCATTATGGATGGATGAACTATTTCCTCTCTTGTAAAAAAATTATTCCCTCTCTGTGTATATTGATATAGATGGACTATTTTGATGGTGTGCATGTCTTTGCAACAAGTAGTAGCGTGGGTCCGCTTGACTATAAGGAACTATTTAGGGCATGTACAATGGCTGATAAGATAGTCTTATCTTAAGTCTTCCATGTAATTTAGAGATGATAAAAAAGATTGTCTACAATGGTCATCTCTTAGCCTTATCTTCGATAACTAGTCATTCCTAAAAATATGGTGAGACATATTGTGCTAAGAGAGCATCTCTTGTCTTCTCTCTTAAATAAGAGAAGACAAGCCTTTTCTTATGAGTTCTCTCTCCTCCACCTCATCATTTATCCTGCGTGGCACTCCTAAGATAGCACCTGTGTACATGCCCTTATCCGCATAGCTTTCTCTACTACTCCTTCCGGTGATCGGTATAGAATGCATGTGTCCGTAGACATGACAACTTGTTCATGGAAGTTCAACTACGGCGACCATCACATTTCATCCATTGCCACTCGCGATTCCCACGATGCCGCTCCAACTACGGCTCGTCAAGTTTAACCCGAGTATTCTTCGTGTGCAAAACTGGCTTGCACCCGTTGTATGTGAACGTAGAGCTTATCACACCCGATCATCACGTGGTGTCTCTAAGACGCATTTAACTTTCTGGCAGTGCATACTCAGGGAGAACACTTGTACCTTGACATTTAGTGAGTGATCGTCTTATACTGCTACCGTCGAACTAAGCAAAATAAGATGCATAAAGGATAAACATCACATGCAATCAATGTAAGTGATATGATATGGCCATCGTCATCTTGTGCCTTTGATCTTCATCTCCAAAGCACCGTCATGGTCACCATCGTCACCGGCGTGACACCTTGATCTCCATCGTAGCATCGTTGTCGTCTTCCCAACTATTGCTTCTACGACTATTGCTACCGCTTAGTGATAAAGTAAAGCAATTACATGGCGATTGCATTTCATAAAATAAAGCGACACCATATGGCTCTTGCCAGTTGCCGATAACTCCGTTACAAAACATGATCATCTCATACAATAAAATTTAGCATCATGTCTTGACCATATCACATCACAATATGCCCTGCAAAAACAAGTTAGACGTCCTCTACTTTGTTGTTGGAAGTTTTACGTGGCTGCTACGGGCTGAGCAAGAACCGTTCTTACCTACGCATCAAAACCACAATGATTTTTTGTCAAGTATGTGCTGTTTTAACCTTCAACAAGGACCGGGCGTAGCCACACTCGATCCAACTAAAGTTGGAGAAACTGACACCCGCCAGCCACCTATGTGCGAAGCACGTCGGTAGAACCAGTCTCGCGTAAGCGTACGCGTAAGCATACGCGTAATGTCGGTCCGGGCTAATTCATCCAACAATACCGCCAAATCAAAGTATGACATGTTGGTAAGCAGTATGACTATTATCGCCCACAACTCACTTGTGTTCTACTCGTGTATATAACATCTACGCATAGACCTGGCTTGGATGCCACTGTTGGGAACGCGGTAATTTCAAAAATTTCCTACACACACGCAAGATCATGGTGATGCATAGCAACAAGAGGGGAGAGTGTTGTCCATGTACCCTCGTAGACCGAAAGCGGAAGCGATATGACAACGCGGTTGATGTAGTCGTACGTCTTCACGATCGACCGATCCTAGTACCGAAAGTACGACACCTCCGCGATCTGCACACGTTCGGCTTAATGACGTCCCATGAACTCACGATCCAACAGAGTGTCGAGGGAGAGCTTCGTCGGCACGACGGCGTGATGACGGTGATGATGAAGCTACCGGTGCAGGGCTTCGCCTAAGCACTACGATGATATGACCGAGGTGGTTATGGTGTAGGGGGCACCGCACACGGATAAGAGATCAATGATCAACTTCTGTGTCTATGGGGTGCCCCCTGGCCACGTATATAAAGGATGAAGGGAGGAGGAGGCCGGCCCTCATAGGGCGCGCCAAAGTGTGGAGTCCTACTAGGACTCTCTAGTCCTAGGAGGATTCCACCTCCCACATGGAATAGGAAAAAGGGAAGGGAGAAGGAGAAGGAAGGAAGGGGGCGCCCCCTTTCCCTAGTCCAATTCAGACCAGTCCATGGGGACGGTGCGCGGCCACCCTTGATCTCTTTCTCTCTTTTCCCGTATGGCCCATTAAGGGCCAATACAAATTCTCGTAACTCTTCGGTACTCCGAAAAATACCCGAATCACTCGGAACCTTTCCGATGTCCAAATATAGCCTTCCAATATATCGATCTTTATGTCTCGACCATTTCGAGACTCCTCGTCAAGTCCCCGATCTCATCCGGGACTCCGAACAAACTTCGGTCATCAAATCACATAACTCATAATACAAATCGTCCACGTAGCGTTAAGCGTGCGGGCCCCTACGGGTTCGAGAACTATGTAGACATGACCGAGACTCATCTCCGGTCAATAACCAATAGCGGAACCTGGATGCTCATATTGGTTCCTACATATTCTACGAAGATCTTTATCGGTCAAACCGCATAACAACATACGTTGTTCCCTTTGTCATCGATATGTTACTTGCCCGAGATTCGATCGTCGGTATCTCGATACCTACTTCAATCTTGTGTCGGGGAGGCTGATCTGACCCACGAACACCTATGCGACCGGCGGACCGAGCCCCTTTTGGTTCGGCAGGGGCGCGGAGGTCGCACGAAGAGCAGATCGAGGCGATGCACACGAGCAGTTTACCCAGCTTCGGAGCTCTACGGAGAGATAACACTCCTACTGCTGCATGTATGTGTGTACTGAGTTCTTACTAGAGAGAGAGAGAGAGCCAAGTGTTTTCTGGCTTCGAGCCTCCCGAACCCTCCTCTACGTTGCGCATGGGCCTCCTTTTATATGCTCAAGGGGTCACCGACAGGTGGCAACGTAGACAAGGGCAAAAATGGAAAAAGAGTGCGGTTGGTACAGCTACTTGTACAGTGTACCGTACCTAACCCTGACGGCAGGGGACAAAGGCATTAAATGCCCGTCTATGTCACCTAAACAGTGCAACAGGGACCGTCAGGGGCGCCACCGCTTGCCACGATGGCAGTCTTGTCAGCGCCGCTTACCACCACGCTCCGCTGGCCGCACAGCCTCTTGCCACGCGCGCCTGGAAAGGTCCCATGGCGACACGTTGGTGGATGAGCTGGACCGGAGGAAAAGAGTGGTAGTCTATCGCGGCAAGCGCCTTGCCGCGGTTGTTGCCTTGTCGCGTCCGGAAGCTTGTCGCTCACCGGGCCTTCCCGGCAAGCTCCTCTTGCTGGGGCCTTGTCTCCTAGGTGCCTTGGTTGGCCTTCCCGACAAGCTCCTCTTGCCGGGGCCTTGTCTCCTTGGCTTAAATACTTTGTTCTTGAATGGCTCAAAAGGAACCACGGAGGACCTTGGCGGTCACCTGGCAAGCCTTGCCGCTGAGAGCGCCAGAATCGCCTGCAGACGAGTTCGGGGTACAAGGGTACCCCTACTCTAGTACACCGACAGGAGCCCCCGGGCCTGGGCCACACACGGTGCCGAGCGCTGTTGGGCAGGCCCAAAACAGGGCACGGGCACACGCGGCCTGGGTTATGCCGTAACTCACCCCGGACCCACCACGCCCTCCACGAACGGCACGCGTCGATTGCGGCGTCGTGGGAGAGATCGTGGGTGGTTTCTTTATTCGGAAAGGCGGAACGTCCGCCCCCTCCCTCTTTATAAGCAGGGGAAACAGGGGCAGTCCGCCCACCTTGCCAGTTGCTGTCCAATCTCGAAAAAACCTCCGCTGCTCCCCCCTTCTCCCCAAAGCTGAAAAGAGAGCAGCGCTCCGCCCCCCATCGCCAGCAGCGCCACCAACGCCGTCGATCTCCTCCACCACCTCTGCCATGGCTCCGAAAGCCGACAAGGGGAAGGCCGTGAAATCGGCCGAGGCGCAGCGGCTTGCGGCGCTGCGAAAGGAGCGGGCCATCTTCCCCCCTCAGCTCGCCGCGAGGGAGCTGAGGGAGTACTACTACCTCTTCTCGGTCGACGGAGACGCTGAGCGCATCCGCGCGACGAAGGTACTCCCAGCCGCCGCGCCTGGCACCAAATGGGTATCCCTTCTTCGCGCTCTTCTTCTACTGCGGGCTCTGCCCGCCCTTCTCTGATTTTTTCTGCGACATCATGAACACCTATGGGTTCCGCCTCCTTGATTTCACCCCCAATGCTGTCCTGACCATGGCAGTTTTCGCACATCTCTGCGAAAACTTTGTCGGCGTCCATCCCAATGTAGCTCTCTTCCGCCACTTCTTTATGCCTCGAGTTGAGAGAGGGGAGCCCCTTGCCGGAGGAATCGCTTGGATCTCCAGGATCGGCAAGAGGGAAGCTTATCTGGAGGGAGAGCTCCGCAGCAAGTGGGAGGAATGGAGGGCAGATTGGTGTTGGATTGTTGAGGAGAACCCGCAACCCTTTACCGCCCAGCGCCAAACCCCAATAGTGCGCGGCAACGATTGGAGCAACGTGGCACCGGAGGACGCCAGGTTGAAGATTGCCGTCACTCGGATCTTGCGCCTCAGGCTTGCCGGGCTCACCGTAGGCACCGTTGGCGCAGACTTTCTTCGCCACAGACGCTTCTTGCAGGAGAGGAGGAGACCCGCCTGGGAGTTTCATAACTCGGCGGATATCATGAGGTTGCGCCCGGGCCTCAACTTCAACTTCACCGTCTTGGAACTTGACGCGATGCTCTTGGAGCTGTTCAAGCCCGATCCTGATCATCCCGAGAAGTTCAGGTTGCCGAGAGGCGTCGTTCCGCTGTGCAACAATTCCTCGCTTGACCGCATCCGTGCAATGATGCCGTTGTGCGACTCGCATGGAATTGTCCCCACTTGGCAAGAGCCTGTAGACGACGTCGTGCGGCAATTCTTTGACAGCCTGGAAGAAGTGCCGATCCGCCCCGACGAGCAAAAGAGCCTCACCTGCGACACCACCGATGACGAGATGCAACGCATCACCACCAGGCCGGAAGAGGCGGCAGCAGCCGCTGCCGCGGGCGAGTTCGGATTTACTGTGGAGGAGGCAGAGGCACCAGAGGCGGCAAGCCTTGTCGAGCGAAGGGAGTTTGCCGGCGAGGAGGAGCTTGCCGAGCTTGAAGCCGAGTCGAGCGAACCCGCCGAGGGCGCCTCCTCCCCACCTTCAAGCAGCTTGCCGCGAGCGGAGCCCCCAGCTCCACCAAGAAGGCGTCTTCGCAAGGCCGGAGACGTAGCGGGGCGGCAGACGGGCCAACAGCAGCCGCGCCGCGCGGCGCGCTCCACCGCGGCAAGCACGGTTGTCGCGGGAGCACCCCACGCCGCTGCAGCAACCGGAGCGGGGTACTCTCAGACCACCGCTTCTGCACCTGCCAAGCGGCCAAGGGAACCCACTCTTCCGCCTCGTCGCACCGGAGGCGAGCCAGAATTTGATCTCTCCGCGCTCAGCCTCGATGAAGAAGAAGAAAAGTAAGATTCCTTGCTATACTTGTAGTTCTTCAATTTTGTTGCTTTGTCTTGTATCTGACTTGCTTCACTCTGAACTCATTTCCTTTTCAGGACGCTGGCCCAGAGAGCGTCGAAGAGAGCCAAGGCCCCGGTGATTGTCATCGAGGACGATCCTACCGTGGCAGCAGGAGGCGCGTCCGAGACCACCTTGCCGGACGCTGCAATTCTTCCTCAAAGCAGCCCCCAACACAGCCCCCAGAGTAAGTATATGGTTTACTTCCTGCTGTTAGGCGTGCATGGGTGCTCTTCCTTTGCTGATATCTGACTGTTGGTTTTGTGTAGGAGCAGAGCAGCCCCACCAGGAGTGCCCCGAAGCCGCTCCTGACATGCCTTCTGCTTCGACTACACCGTCAAGGGTGGACCCCCCGGCAAGGGAGAATTCTCCGGCAAGGGAGGCTTCTCCGGCAAGGGTCAGCTCTCCGGCAAGGGACAGCACCAACGATCCCCCGGCGGCGGAGACCATGACTGTAGACCCTAGCAAAGGTAATCTCCTCGCTTGAAAACCTTCCCTCGTGTTCTTCTTCTGATCTTCTGATTCTTCTTTTTGAATATTTGTTTGACTGTTCTTTCTTTTTCGGTCTTCAGATCCATCTGCCGCAGAGCCAATGGAGACCGAGGTCGCCGGCGAGGAGGACGCGCGTGGCAATACTGACGACGCCGCCGCCACCGAAGAGGAAGCCGGCGCTGACGAGCCTGCTGGCGAAGAGGCCGCCAAAGCTGCCGCTGCAGAGGCTGGCGAGGAGCCCGACGATCGCACTGACGGCCCTGAGGCTGCAGGAGCGCCAGGCGCTACACCGACCGCCGATCCCTCCACCGCCGCCGCAGAGCGCCAGTTCAAGAGCTCCCAGCCCGGCGCCTACCTGAAGGCCGGGCGATGGCGTCTTCATCAAGCTCCCCAGGCGCCGAGCCTGTGGCTCCGGTCGAAGGAGATACTTTTGACGAAGAGCTGCTCGCCTCATTGGCCGACGCTGGTCGACGCGCCAAGCAGCAGCAGCGGCGAGTCTGAGGAGGAGGTGCTGCTGCGGAAGCTATTGTCGCTCTACCGCGCCCGGCAAGCCAAGCTAGAATCCCGGGAGGCGCTTGTCGCAAAGGCGGGAGCAGACATAGAGAAGCGCGCGGAGGAGCTCCGGGGCATCAATCAGGAAGCTCTCCGGTCCTTGGCAGAGGAGCGGGAGCGACTTGCCGAGGAGCGCAAAGCCTTCCTCCTCGAGAAGGCTGAAGCTGAAGAGCAACAAAGGCTTGCTGCCGAGAAGCTGTCTGCGCAGGAAGGCGAGTTGGCGCAGCGGAAGGTCAAACCTGACAGCCACGAGGAGGATCTTGCCAAACGCGAGCAGACTTTTGGCGGGGCTCTCAAGGAAGCAAAGGACGCTGCCGCAGCTGCCGAGGCCGCCAAGAAGGAGCTGGAGACGAAGGTGACGCAGCTGGAGGCCAATCTGAAGGAGAGCGGCGAGGGGCTTGCTGCACTCAAGCATGAGCGCGAGAAGGACGCCTACACTCTTGGCGAGCTGCAGGGTCGTCTCACCGAGAGGAGCAAGGAGCTCAGCGCCGCCAAGGACTCCAACGCAGATCTCGAGTTGAAGCCACCACCTTGACTCAGAACGGGCCGGCGCCCGGGGAGCAGGAGGCGGCCTTGAAGGAGAAGATCAAGGCCGACAAGGCGCTGCTGGCGAAGGCTGCCGCCGCCCAGAACACCTTTAGGGAGAATGTGGAGCACTGGACCGAGGGTCTCGTGGATATTCTTTGCCGCAGCCATCGACAGGAGCCGGGCGGAGCTGGGGATGGTGGATCTTGGATATTCCTCCGACGAGCACCTCCAACCCAGCGCCAAGCTCAGCTTGTTCTTCAAGGGCGTGGTGATGGCCCTCCAGCGACTCCGGGAAGAGATCCCAAAGCAGCTGGCCGAGGAGTCGCGCTAGATCTGCGCGGGAGCTCTCCAAAAGGTGCTGATGAAGGTGGCCTTCCGCAATCCAGGCCTCAACTTCACCAACGTCCTCAAGTCCTTGCCGCCGGATGCTGATGTGGAGGCGCTCAATGCCCTTGTCGCACCCATCGTGGACAGGGTGAGCGGGATCAAGAGGGTTGATGGCGACCGTGTAGATTAGGCCGCCCGTGTTCTCTTTTCCTTGTCGCTGCTGGTTATGTCATGAGAACAATCTATTAGAGCTGCGACAAGCTATCTTGTAATATAACTCTATTTCGGCTAGTAATTGCTATGTTATTTCCTTTACTTGATTCCTTCCTTTGTATGTTTTTGCCCTACGCTTTTAGGGAACTTGTCGGCGCAGGCACCTTAGCCATAGCGCTGAGTCTTGAGACGTCAGCAGCCTGCTGGCGGTGCCGCCTCCGGCAAGCAACCTTGTCGCGACTAGCCGCAGCTCACTTAAGTTGTTGAGCGGACTCGAAACAAAGCAAGGGTGCAACTAGCTACGAGTTGGTTCCTCCGCGCACAGGTTTTCCATACAAAGTACGGTCGTTCGAGGAAGATAACTTTATTAAAAATTTAAAAGCTGATTGCTCAAATTTTAGCAACTTAGCTTTTCTGTCGTTTGCTTCCCGGTAAGGCAAAATTTCCTCGAGTGACGCTTGGTCCACACCATTATCGTCTCCTTCCCCCGGCTAACTTGTGTGCGAGGGAACCTTCCTTTCTTTGAGAAAGAGAAAGAAGAGAAAATAAAGATATGTGGCCTTACGGCTCGTTAGTGCTTACCGGGGGTAGGTGCTGCACAAAGTGTTAGATAACACATGCAATATAATGTAGGAAGCATGAAATTGACAAGATGTGCGGAACACATGAGCTTTACTTATGCACGGGGTCTGCGCCCAGCATTGTACAAAGGATTACATGCAACATCGTCAAGACTTGTACAAAAGGTGGTTGCCGGAACAGTTTCAAGAATCGCGCCTCTACCGTAAAACTTACGAAGATGCTCAATGTTCCGTGAGTTGCTCACCGGAATGCCATCTTCGGTCTCAAGGCGGACAGCGCCAAGCCTAGTGACTCGTTTCACCCGGTAAGGGCCTTCCCACTTCGGCGTCAACTTGTTGGAATTCTTGGCGGACTGAACGCGCCGAAGAACAAGGTCGCCTTCCTCGAGCCTTCTGGCACTAACTTTGCGGCTATGGTAGCGACGCAAAGCTTGCTGGTATCGAGCAACCCGTACAGCGGCCTGAAGACGGTCCTCCTCAAGGAGTAGTGCGTCATCTTGTCGCAGCTGTTCTTGCTCAAGCTCATCATAAGCGAGGACTCGAGGTGACCCGTATACGACTTCCGTGGGGAGAACTGCCTCTGCTCCATAGACTAGAGCGAAAGGTGTCTGGCCAGTGGCTCGATTTGGCGTCGTCCTGATCGACCAATGAACCACCGGCAGCTCCTCAATCCAGTTTCTTCCGCACTTGTGCAGCCTGTCGAAAGTTCTGGTCTTGAGCCCGCGCAGCACTTCAAAGCATTGCCCTCTCCGCTGACCGTTACTTCTCGGATGAGCAACAAAGCGAAGCGCACCTTGGTGCCAAGATCTTGGACGTCTTGCATGAAGGTGTGACTCAGAATTGCGTGCCGTTGTCGGTGATGATCCCGTTAGGAACTCGAAACGGCAAACAATTGACTGAAGAACTTGACTGCCGATGTCTGTCACCTTCCTCATCGCTTCCACTTCCGCCACTTTGTGAACTTGTCGATGGCAACGCATAAGTACTCAAAGCCCCGATAGCTCGGGAAAAGGGCCGAGGATGTCGAGCCCCTGATCGAAAATGGCCGTGATAAAGGGGTCGTCTGGAGAGCTTGAGCTGGTGGTGTATCTGCTTGGAATGGAACTGCACGCTTCACACTTGGTTACTTGTGCAGTTGCATCCGGAGGGCTGTTGGCCAAAAGAATCCTTGCCGGAAAGCTTTGGGCAAGTGCTCGCGCCAATGTGGTGACCACATATGCCTCCATGTATCTCTCGCCAACAGCTTCGCCCATCTTCCTGGTGAATACACTTCAATTTCACACCGTTGAGTCTTTTTTCTGCATAAGTCTTTGTCGACAAACTGGTACATACTTGACTGCCGGGCTACTCTTTCCGCTTCTTCTTGCTCTTCGGGAAGTTCTCCTGTCTGAAGGAAATGGACAATCTGCTATGCCCATGCTGGAGCTTGCGGCTCGACAACAAGGACAAAAGGCACGTCTGCTGCTGTGGGAACATCCGCTTCTACGGCAAGAACCTGTGGGAACTTGTCGGGAGTGTCTGCTTCAACGAAACAAACCCTAGGGCTTGTCGGAGCAGACTGCTCCTCAGCACTCGTGGTGTTGATCTTGGGGACCTTCTTGGCGGCGGCTTCGGGGAGCTCGGCCGGAAAATAGTCACTAGAAACCAACTTTCTCTTCTTGTTCTGTCCAGTTGATGGCGTTACAGTTGGTTGAGTCAGCTTGAGCACAAAAATCCCTGGTTCCACAGGTAACTTAAGTGCAGCGCACTTTGACAGGCCATCATCAATGTCGTTCTGAGCTCTTGGAACATGTTCCATTTGTAGGCCGTCAAAGTGCTCTTCTAGCTTTCTCACTTCATCAACGTAAGCTTCCATCAACGGACTCTGATAATTCTTGTTCACTTGGCGGATAACAAGCTGTGAGTCACCCCTGACAATGAGCTTCTTGATCCCAAGGTCTCATCATGATCCTCGAGACCGGCAAGCAAACCTTCATACTCTGCGGTATTGTTTGTTGCTTTCTCCTTGGGAAAGTGCATCCGGACCACGTGCTTGAGGTGCTCTCCGTGGGTGCGACAAGTAGTACGCCCACACCGGCGCCTTTGTAGCGAGAAGGCACCATCAAAGTACATCAGCCACTCTTGCTTGCTTCCTTGACGGGATGCTCGTCTCGAATTTCTTCATCTTGTGTTGGCGTCCATTCTGCTATGAATTCTGCCAATGCTCGCTTTGGATAGTTGAAGTACTCTCAAACTTGAGGCCAAAGCTTGACAGTTCAAAGGCCCACTCGACAATCCTGCCTGTTGCTTCCGGATTTTGCAAGATCCTCTTCAGCCGGAAAGCGAGTGACGATCGTAATCTCTTGTGCTTGGAAGTAATGGCGCAGCTTTCTCGAGGCCATGAGGAGGCCGAAAAGCAATTTCTCGCACACTAGAGTACCTTGACCTAGCCCCTCGCAGGAGGGAACCGACAAAAGTAAACTGGCGCTGCACCATTCTCTTCTGCACCTTCTCACACTCCTGCGCAGATCCATCTTTGTCGGGACCAGAGCTTGTCGGTGAAGTGCCTTGCTTGTCGCTGGATGCATCTGCCTTGGTTGCTAGCTCATCATCGACCTCCCTCTCCGCTACTAACGCAGCACTAACCACTTGATTGGTTGCCGCTATATATAGCAACAACTTCTCTTTTGGCTTAGGTGCGACAAGTGTTGGAGTGGAGGACATGTATCTCTTTAAGTCCTGCAGCGCAACCTCCGCTTCGGGAGTCCATTTCATTGGACCTGCCTTTTTCAAAATTTTGAAAAATGGCAGGGCACGCTCAGCAGATCTAGAGATAAACCTGCTGAGAGCAGCTACGCAACCGGCAAGTCCTCGTACATCCTTGACGCGCTTTGGTGCTTCAATCTGCTCAATGGCCTTGATCTTCTCGGGATTTGCTTCAATTCCTCGCTGAGACACGAAGAACCCGAGAAGCTTGCCGGAGGGGACTCCAAACACACACTTCTCGGGGTTGAGCTTGAGGTTGATCTTGCGCAGATTTGCAAAGGTTTCGTCTAAATCTTGAATCAGAGTAGCCTTGTCCTTGCTCTTGACCACTATGTCATCCATGTAGGCTTCTACATTTCTGTGTATTTGTGGCTCAAAAGCGTCATGGACTACTCTTGCAAATGTTGCACCAGCATTCTTTAACCCAAAAGGCATCCGTACAAAACAGTATGTGCCACATGGGGTGATGAATGCGGTTTTCTCCTCATCCTCTTCTCGCCATGAAGATCTGATGGTACCGAGTATGCATCAAGAAATGAAAGCAAATCACATCCGCCGTGGAGTCAACAATATGGTCGGCGCGCCGCAAGGGAAATGGGTCTTTGGGACAAGCTTTATTAACATCGGTAAAGTCGATACAAAGTCTCCATTTCCCATTCGCCTTGCGTATAACTACAGGATTGGCCAACCACGTAGGATGGAGTACTCCTCTGACAAGGCCTGCTGCTTCCAATTCTTGATTTCTTCCGCAATGAATTCTTGGCGCCCAACGCCTGCTTCTGACTTTCTTCGCTTGACGGGTCATGGATGAGGACAGACAGCCAGGTGGTGCTCAATTACTTTCACGGGAACACTGGGATGTCGACGGTTGCCATGCAAACACGCCGACGTTACGCCCTTGAGGAAAGCAACGAGCCGCTTTCCTATTTAGGGTCGAGAGTGGCACCGATGTTGAAGGTACCACCGGTCTGCGTCCTCCTTGGCGGACACCTTCTTGGTCTCTGGTGGAGTGGCCATCGTCTTCTTACACTTGCCGGTGGAGCTCGATGGTGCATCCTCGACGGTAGCGCAGCACTCCGAAGAGGTGCGCTTGCCGGAGTGGGCATCAGAACTCTTGCCGGACTTGGTTTTCTTCTTCGCCCCGGGAGCTTCAGCGGCAAGTGACTTGTGATCTGCTGCGGCTGCTGCTTCCCGGTAGATCTTGTTGGCGCAGATAAGAGCATCCTTCTTGTCGCCAGGGACAGAGATGACGCTTATCAGGCCTGGCATCTTCAGCAGGTTGTATGCATAGTGAGAGGCCGCCATGAATTTGGCGAGTGCTGGACGGCCAAGTATCCCATTGTAAGGCAATGGAAAATCAGCAACGTCGAAAGTGACCCTCTCGATCCACGAAGTTCAGCTCGCTGCCAAATGTTACCAGCAACGTGATCTTCCCCTTCGGCTTGCTCCTTCCCGGATTGATTCCTTGGAATGTGCCGGTCTCCTCGAGCTCGCCGTCAGGGATTTGGAGTTTCTGGAGTACCGCGGAGGAGATCAGTTTCAAGCCGGCCCCGCCGTCAACTAGCATCTTAGTGACCTTGAGGTTGCGGATAGTTGGTGAAACCAACATCGGCAAGCACCCGACTGCAGTTATGCAATCAGGGTGGTCCTCAATATCAAAGATGATAGGCGTGCTGGACCATTTCAGAGGCTTGCGTGACTCGACGGATGGTTCTGCTGCATTGACTTCCCACATCCACTGCTTGAGTTGGCGGTGTGAAGTATGCAGAAGCACCGCCGCCAACGCAGATCTCTGTGGCTTTCGAACTCCTGCTCATCAGTCTAAATGCGTCTTCCATGTCTTCATCCTCGTCGTCATCTTCATCCTTGTCGCGGCCGCGGGGAGGTCTGTCTCCTTGCCGCTGCTTGGCTTTGCCGCGGCGTCCTCCTCGGCCGGGGCGCTTCTTGCGAGCTCCTCCAGCACCTTCCTGGGCTTTCTCCTTGTCGCGTCGCTCGTATTCAGCCTTCTGCTGCTCGACAAGCTGCTCGACCTTCTTGCAACTCTGGAGGTCATGGACCTTGGTGCGATGGATCTTGCAGTACTGTTTGTTGGAGCTGTCCTGCTTGTCGGCGACCGCCACATCCTGACAATTGGTGCCCGCGGCAACCTCCTTGTCGGAGTTACCAACTTTGGCTTTCTTGGCGGCACCTCCGTTGCCGGACTGCTCGACAACTAGCACATCTTTGCCTTTCTTCTTTCTGTTGTTCCGCCGCCGGCTTTTCTTTGCCGGGGCAGTCTCCTCACTATCGATCCTACTTACAGATTCTCTCCGGGAGTCTCCTCCCTTCCTCAAAGACGCAGCACACTTGTCGTCCAGGGCATACAGCTCACTGACGTCTCTGATCTTGCACATCGCCACCTCCTCCCGCATCCTACGGTTCCGCACGTTCTGATGGAACACGCTGATTACCGCGGCAGGGTGGACATCTGGGATGTTGTGCTACACACGGCTGAATCTCTGAACGTACTTGCGCAGGGACTCTCCTTCCCTCTGGGCGAGCAGATGAAGGTCGCTCTCTTGGCCATGAGGTTTGTGGCCGCCTGTGAAGGCGCCGACAAACTGATGGCATAGATCTGCCCAAGAGGATATGGAGTTGTCCGGCAAGTGCATGAGCCAGGATCTGACATTGGGCTTGAGTACCAGCGGGAAGTAGTTGGCCAGGATCTTGTCGTCTCGTCCCCCGGCAGCTTGCACCGCGATGGTGTAGATGCCGAGGAACTCGACGGATGCGCCCCGCCGTCGTACTTCTCCGCATGTCCGGCTTGAAATTCTTCTTGTTGGGCCATCGACTTGCCGCAGCTCACGAGTGAACGCAGGGCAACCTACAGACGGCAAGTCGCCTGGTTCCCCGGGCGCATGCATGTCGACAGAAGGCCCAACGCGCTGGTCTGATTGACGCCGCGCTTCTCTTCGCGCTGGCGCGAAGTTCGAGCGTCTTCTTGCTGTCGTTCGTGAAGAACTTGGCGCTGATCGCGGCGAGCTCGTGGGTCCGATGACGCGGTGGAGTCGCTGTCGAGGTGGATCCGGCGAGTTGGCGATCTTGGCCTTCGGGGTGGAGAGTGCATGGTGGTTGCACCCCCACCGGTTTCGTCGCCACCGGCTCATGCTTGGCGGTCCTGCAGCGGCAGTGATGTGCTCGGCTGCCGCGGAGCGTCGCCGTTGGCAAAGCCGATGAGACTCTGGATGGTGGCCCTCCATTCGTCGACCTTGTCGGCTGTTGGAGGGTAGTCTAGGAGCAGTTGAGCTCTCGCCAAAGCTTCTGCTGGAGTGGTGGGTGGCAGTGGCGAACGGTGCGAGGAGCGGGATATGCTCGGACTTCTAACTATGTTAGAAGGAGCAGTATCCCGTCCAGGCGACCGTGCCTCGCTCGTGCCAGCATGTTGGCGTGCACGCTGGTCTTGAGGGCCCCGAGATCCACCAGCTCGATCTTGGTCCAACGAGCGTATGGTACTGTGAATACCATGACGCTGTCGGTCCCGCGCCTCCTGAGATGGGCGCGGTGCATGTACGGACGCCGAGGTCTGCGCAGCCTTGTCCTTGGACTTGGCAGCGTCGTGGGCTCCCTCTTCGACGCCCGTTCTTCCGCCGATGTCCACCCCACCACCCATTTGCTCCGGTGGTGGTGGGATCGACGTGGACGGCCCTGCTGCCGCCGAAGCCTTCTTCTTCGGTGGCATGTCGAACGAGTGAGTCGCGAACCACGCCACCACCATAAGAATGACATGTGTGCCAGCCGCATTTAAGGTACGCATGTCATTGACTCATAGGCCGGTGCACTAAGACACTGAAGCTCGGTCCCGTGGGCCCCGGGAGGGAAATGTAACTCCCGTTGCAGGCCTTGTGGTGATCCCGCAGTACGATCTCGTGCCAAAGCCCATCAGACACCAAATTTCTTAGCTTCCGTGCTACAGCTAGATCTTCCCCTCGTTTCTTTTTCCAACCCGGCGGTGGGCGGGGTGCGGTTTGCCAATAGTCGGTTTGCTCAACGGTGATCCCACATGAAAGTGAAAATGCTAGGCAACACGCCTTCGCTAGCTATGTGGCGTGCCGGATTCCCGGGCGTGTGGGGGTGTGACGCGAACGTGGCAGGTGATATGCCTCCAACGTATCTATATTTTTTTATTGTTACATGCTATTATATTATCCGTTTTGGATGTTTAATGGGCTTTAATATGATCTTTTATATTATTTTTGGGACTAACCTATTAACCAAAGGCCCAGTGCCAGTTTCTGTTTTTTTGCCTATTTCAGTGTTTCGCAGAAAAGAAATACCAAACGGAATGAAACCTTCCCGGTGATCTTTCTTGGAACAAACGCAATCCAGAAGACTTGGAGTTGAAGTCTGGAACTCCGCGAGGCAGCCACGACGCAGGAGGGCGCGCCTAGAGGGTTAGGCGCACCCCCACCCTCGTGGGCCCACGGAGATCCACCGACGTACTTCTTTCGCCTATATGTAATCTTATACCCTAAAAACATCAGGAGGAGCCATGAAACCACTTTTCCTCCGCTGCAACCTTCTGTAGCCGTCAGATCCCATCTTGGGGACTTTTTTGGTGATCTGCCGGAGGGGGAATCGATCACGGAGGGCTTCTACATCAACACCATAGCCTCTCTGATGATGTGTGAGTAGTTTACCACAGACCTTCGGGTCCATAGTTATTAGCTACATGGCTTCTTCTCTCTCTTTGGTTCTCAATACAAAGTTCTCCTTGATGTTCTTGGAGATCTATTCGATGTAATACTTTTTGCCGTGTGTTTGCCGAGACCCGATGAATTGTGGATTTATGATCAAGATTATCTATGAATATTATTTGGCTCTTATCTGAATTCTTATATGCATGATTTGATATCTTTGCAAGTTTCTTCGAATTATCGGTTTAGTTTGGCCTACTAGACTGATCTTTCTTGCAATGGGACTAGTGCTTAGCTTTGGGTTCAATCTTGCGGTGTCCTTTCCAAGTGACAGTAGGGGCAGCAAGGCATGTATTGTATTGTTGCCATCGAGGATAAAAAGATGGGGTTTATATCATATTGATTGAGTTTATCCCTCTACATCATGTCATCTTGCTTAATGCGTTACTATGTTCCAAAGAACTTAATACTCTAGATGCATGCTGGATAGCGGTTGATGTGTGGAGTAATAGTAGTAGATGCAGAATCATTTCGGTCTACTTGACACGGACATGATGCCTATATTCATGATCATGCCTAGATATTCTAATAACTATGCGCTTTTCTATCAATTGCTCAGCAGTAATTTGTTCACCCACCGTAATATATGCTATCTTGAGAGAAGCCACTAGTGAAACCTATGGCCCCCGGGTCTATTTTGCATCATATTAGTTTTCCATCAACTTGCCAATTTATCTCGCCGTTTATTTTGCAATCTTTACTTTCCAACCTATACAACAAAAATACCAAAAATACTTATCTTACTATCTTTATTAGATCTCACTTTTGCGAGTGACCGTGAAGGGATTGACAGCCCCTTTATTGAGTTGGTTGCAAGGTTCTTGATTGTTTGTGCAGGTACTAGGTGACTTGCGTGTAATCTCCTACTGGATTGATACCTTGGTTCTAAAAAACTGAGGGAAATACCTACGCTACTTTGCTGCATCACCCTTTCCTCTTCAAGGGAAAACCAACGCATGCTCAAGAGGTAGCAAGAAGGATTTCTGGCGCCGTTGCCGGGGAGATTTGCGCCAAGTCAAGATTTGATCTCCCATCAACTAGCCATTTCTGGAACCATTGCCGGGGAGATCTACGCTCAAGTCAAGACATACCAAGTACCCATCATAAACTCTTCTCCCTCGCATTACATTATTTTCCATTCGCCTCTCGTTTGCCTCTCCCGCACTTCTAAAATGATTTTCGAAAACCCTTTGCCTTTTCTTCGCCCTTCTTCCGTTCGATCTTATGTTTGCTTGTATTGCCATGTGCCTGCTATTTGCTTGCATCTTCGCTTGATAAAAATCAATTGTTATGGATCCTCATCCTCTAGATTATCTCACGATAGCTCCTTGAATGAAAAGCATGATTGTAAATATATTATTATAAATTCTATTAATATCAATTGTGTTAATGATATGCAAAACCCTAAGCTTGGGGATGCTAGTTTTGCTGTGTCCACTACTTGTTGCAATGATCATGATTGGGGTGATTCTTCTTACAATCTTGCAAATTTATTTAAGCCCCATGATGAATATGAGATTGATAATAATGTTTGCAATAATATTGAAAGTGGGTTTGGAAGAGTGTCGACTCTAGATCCCACATATTTGGAGAATATTCAATTTTATGAATTTTTTGATAAAATTGGGTCTGGAGAGGTCATGATATAGTTAATGTTAATCCCACTATTTTGGAAGAGTGTCAACTTTGCATGCATGTGGATCGGGTTGAGAATATGTTATGTGATAGCTATATTGTTTAATTTGATTATTACCCTACATGTAATTATTACGAGAGAGGAAAATATGTTTGTAGAAATTTTCATATTACTAAAGTACCTCTCGTTATGTTGAGATTGTTATGTGATAGGAAGTATGTGAGACTTAGATGTGTTTTTCATATGCTACATGATGCTCTCTTTATGCTTCAATTCTTGTCTTTCATGTGAGCATCATCGAAATTATCAATGCCTAGCTAGGGGCGTTAAACGATAGCGCTTGTTGGGAGGCAACCCAGTTTTATTTTTGTTTTTTGCTTTTTGTTCCTGTTTAGTAATAAGTAATTCATCTAGCCTCTGTTTATATGTGGTTTTATGTTGTAATTAGTGTTTGTGCCAAGTAGAACCGTTGGGCGGACTTGGGTGAAGTCTTTGCGATCTTGCTGTAAAAAATAGAAACTTTAGCTCTCACGAGATTAGCTGCCATTTTTTACTGGAGATTGCTTTTAGGTTGATTCCTTTTGCAGATGATTAATAGACAAATTCCTCACGTCCACCAACTTATTTCAGAATTTTTGGAGTTCCATAAGTATTCGTTTGATACAGATTTGTACAGACTGTTCTGTTTTTACAGATTCTGTTTTTCGTGTGTTGTTTGCTTATTTTAATGAATTTATGAGTAGTATAGGGGGGTATGAACCATAGAGAAGTTGGAATACAGTAGGTTTAACAAAAATACAAATAAATAATGAGTTCATTACAGTACCTTAAAGTGGTGGTTTATTTTCTTATACTAACGGAGCTCATGAGATTTTCTGTTAAGTTTTGTGTTGTGAAGTTTTCAAGTTTTTGGTTAAAGATTTGATGGATTTTGGAATAAGGAGTGGCAAGAGCCTAGGCTTGGGGATGACCAAGGCACCCCAAGGTAAAATTCAAGGACAACCAAAAGCCTAAGCTTGGGGATTCCCCGGAAGGCATCCCCTCTTTCATCTTCGTCTCTCGGTAACTTTACTTGAGGCTATATTTTTATTCACCACACGATATCTGTTTTGCTTGGAGCGTCTTGTATGATTTGAGTCTTTGCTTTTTAGTTTACCACAATCATCCTTGTTGTACACACCTTTTGTAGAGACACGCATGAATCGGAATTTATTAGAATACTCTATGTGCTTCACTTATATCTTTTGAGTTAAATAATTTTGCTCTAGTGCTTCACTTTTATCTTTTTAGAGCAAGGTGGTGGTTTTATTTTATAGAAATTATTGATCTCTCATGCTTCACTTATATTATTTTGAGAGTCTTTTAGAACAGCATGGTAATTTGCTTTGGCTATAAAATTAGTCCTAATATAATGAGCATCAAAGATGGGTGTAATAAAAACTATCATATAAAGTGCATTGAATACTATGAGAAGTTTGATTCCTTATAATTGTTTTGAGATACGAATATGGTGATATTAGAGTCATGCTAGTTGATTAGTTGTGAATTTGAGAGATACTTGTGTTAAAGTTTGTGATTCCCGTAGCATGCACGTATGGTGAACCGTTATGTGATGAAGTCGGAGCATGATTCATTTATTGATTGTCTTCCTTATGGGTGACGGTCGGGGACGAGCGATGGTATTTTCCTACCAATCTATCCCCCTAGGAGCATCTGCATAGTACTTCGTTTCGATAACTAATAGATTTTTGCAATAAGTATGTGAGTTCTTTATGACTAATGTTGAGTCCATAGATTATACGCACTCTCATCCTTCCACCATTGCTAGCCTCTCTAATACCACGCACCTTTCGCTGGTATCATACACCCACCATATACCTTCCTCAAAACAGCCACCATACCTACCTACTATGGCATTTGCATAGCCATTCCGAGATATGTTCCCATGCAACTTTCCACCGTTCCGTTTATTATGACACGCTCCATCATTGTCATATTGCTTTGCATGATCATGTAGTTGACATCGTATTTGTGGCAAAGCCACCGTTCATAATTTTTCATACATGTACTCTTGAATCATTGCACATCCCGGTACACCGCCGGAGGCATTCACATAGAGTCATATTTTGTTCTAAGTATTGAGTTGTAATTCTTGAGTTGTAAGTAAATAAAAGTGTCATGATCATCATTATTAGAGCATTGTCCCAGTGAGTAAAGGATGATGGAGACTATGATTCCCCCACAAGTCGGGATGAGACTCCGGACGAAAGAAAAATAATAAAAAGAGGCCATAAAAAAAGAGAGAAAGGCCAAATAAAAAATGAGAGAAAAAGAGAGAAGGGACAATGCTACTATCCTTTTACCACACTTGTGCTTCAAAGTAGCACCATGATCTTCATGATAGAGAGTCTCCTATGTTGTCACTTTTATACTAGTGGGAATTTTACATTATAGAACTTGGCTTGTATATTCCAATGATGGGCTTCCTCAAAATTGTCGTAGGTCTTCGTGAGCAAGCAAGTTTGATGCACACCCACTTAGTTTCTTTTGTTGAGCTTTCGTACACTTATAGCTCTAGTGCATCCGTTGCATGGAAATCCCTACTCACTCACATTGATATCTATTAATGGGCATCTCCATAGACCGTTGATACGCCTAGTTGATGTGAGACTATCTTCTCCTTTTTGTCTTCTCCACAACCACCATTCTATTCCACCTATAGTTCTATGTCCATGGCTCACGCTCATGTATTGCGTGAAAGTTGAAAAAGTTTGAGAACGTCAAAAGTATGAAACAATTGCTTGGCTTGTCATCGAGGTTGTGCATGATTAAATACTTTGTGTGATGAAGATAGAGCATAGCCAGACTATATGATTTTGTAGGGATAACTTTCTTTGGCATGTTATTTTGAGAAGACATGATTGCTTTATTAGTATGCTTGAAGTATTATTGTTTTTATGTCAATATTAAACTTTTATTTTGAATCTTATGGATCTGAAAATTCATGCCACAATAAAGAGAATTACATTGAAAATTATGTTAGGTAGCATTCCACATCAAAAATTCTGTTTTTATCATTTACCTACTCGAGGACGAGCAGGAATTAAGCTTGGGGATGCTTGATACATCTCCAACGTATCTATAATTTTTTATTGTTCCAAGCCATTATATTATCCGTTTTGGATGTTTAATGGGCTTTAATATGCTCTTTCATATTATTTTTTGGACTAACCTATTAACCAAAGTCCCAGTGCCAGTTTCTGTTATTTTTTTCCTATTTCAGTGTTTCGCAGAAAAGGAATACCAAACGGAATCCAAACGGAATGAAACCTTCGCGATTATCTTTCTTGGAACAAACGCAATCCAGAAGACTTGGAGTTGAAGTCTGGAACTCCGTGAGGCATCCACGAGGCAGGAGGGTGCGTCCAGGGGGGTAGGCGCGCCCCCACCCTCGTGGGCCCAATGGAGCTCCAACGACGTACTTCTTTCGCCTATATATACTACTATACCCTAAAAACATCAGGAGGAGCCACGAAACCACTTTTCCACCGCCGCAACCTTATGTACCCGTGAGATCCCATCTTGGGGCCTTTTCCGGCAATCTGCCGGAGGGGGAATCGATCACGGAGGGCTTCTACATCAACAACATAGCCTCTCCGATGATGTGTGAGTAGTTTACCACACACCTTCGGGTCCATAGTTATTAGCTAGATGGCTTCTTCTCTCTCTTTGGTTCTCAATACAAAGTTCTCCTCGATGTTCTTGGAGATCTATTCAATGTAATACTTTTTGCGGTGTGTTTGTCAAGATCGGATGAATTGTGGATTTATGATCAAGATTATTTATGAATATTATTTGGTTCTTCTCTGAATTCTTATATGCATGATTTGATGTTTTTGCAAATCTCTTCGAATTATCGGTTTAGTTTGGCATACTAGATTGATCTTTCTTGCAATGCGAGAAGTGCTTAGCTTTGGGTTCAATCTTGCGGTATCCTTTCCCAGTGACAGTAGGGGCAGCAAGGCACGTATTGTATTGTTGCCATCGAGGATAAAAATATGGGGTTTATATCATATCGCTTGAGTTTATGCCTCTACATCATGTCATCTTGCTTAATGCGTTACTCTGTTCTTATGAACTTAATACTCTAGATGCATGCTGGATAGCGGTCGATGTGTGGAGTAATAGTAGTAGATGCAGAATCGTTTCGGTCTACTTGACACATACGTGATGCCTATATTCATGATCATGCCTAGATATTCTCATAATAATGCGCTTTTCTAGCAATTGCTCGGCAGTAATTTGTTCACCCACCGTAATATATGATATCTAGAGAGAAGCCACTAGTGAAACATATGACCCCGGGGTCTATTTTATATCATATTAGTTTTCCATCAACTTGCCAATTTATCTTACCGTTTATTTTGCAATATTTACTTTCCAATCTATACAACAAAAATACCAAAAATATTTATCTTACTATCTTTATTAGATCTCACTTTTGCGAGTGACCATGAAGGGATTGACAACCCCTTTATCACGTTGGTTGCAAGGTTCTTGATTGTTTGTGCAGGTACTAGGTGACTTGCGTGTAATCTCCTACTGGAATGTTACCTTGGTTCTCACAAACTGAGGGAAATACTTACGCTACTTTGCTCCATCATCGTTTCCTCTTCAAGGGAAAACCAACGCATGCTCAAGAGGTAGTAGCAGGCCTTTTCCTTTTACTGGCATTGTGCCCGTGCATTGCGACGGATCCAAAGTAGTAGAATAGTAGTACTTGTTCTCAAACTTGAAATAAATCACTCTTGTTTTGATATACTCCTAATATATTACTCCTACTTTTCATTCAAAATATATTTCTCAGGCTATTTTGATGAGGTGAGGGAGGGATGTTGTTGCTTTCAATATAATAAGGGGTTTTCTACAAATTGGAGCAGAGAAGTGGGCTATTGTTGCAAAAATGCCAGAACTTACCTCACAGCCGTTAGATGCGGATCTAATGGTCAGAAACGACGGATGGAAGACACACCACCGTCCCCAACTGAGTCTTTTATAGGAGTACTAGCAAGATGCCCATGCGTTGCACGGAAAATCAAGATGCATTTGTATGAGTAGTTTATGTTGTGGGAGAAAAGGATGAACAAGAGAAGGCCTTCTTTGCAAATGTGGAGAGGGGTATGGGTATCTTTTTGCAAAATTACCATAGTTTCCGTCCTATCCATCAGATATAAATCGGACGACCTATATTGCAGGATGGCAGGCACAACATCATCACCAACTCATTTTTTTATAAGAGTAGATAGGAGTAGAGAAAAATGTATAAATTGTAACATTTGGTTCTGCTAAGGGATCACACATGTCGGTATTGACCGGAACAAGAATGCAATAGCACAATAAGAATTAAGGCCATGATGATGCGATCAGAGTGGTGGTTATAGGAGGCAAGAAGAAAGATGCATCCATCAACGTACAACCTCCTCCTCCTCAACTTAGTGAACCGGGCTACCGACCGGCGGCTAAGGAGCGGCGACTTTTGTGGCGAGGTCAAGGTGCTTCTCAGCAAAGGCACCCAAGGCTTCACTACAAAAAAATACACTTCCGTGATGATACGTGTTTTTCATAGTAGATCACGTTTTTTGTCATGCATGTACATCCATGACAATTTTATGACAGAATCAAGATAGTCATACATGTGTTGTCGTAGAAGTGTTCCATGACATTACCAAAATTATCATCACGAAAGTGTCCACTTCCATGACGATAAATCGCGCGTCACAGAAGTGCTTTCATCAAAGGTGACTGACATGTGGCATCCACCGTAATGGAACGCCGTTAAGCTATCAGGTCCGGTTTTGGATCCGATAACACGTTAACAGCTCGGACCAATTGGGATTTCCCACGTGTAAAATTCTGATTGGCTGACAGAAACACATGTCAGCTCCGTGTTGGCACAGGTGTCACTCATCCAATGGGCGAGATGCGCCTATGATATGTTGACATGTGGACCGGCCCAAAAGTGGCCCATAAAGTTTAAATGGGCCGGCCCAACTAAAGGCCCACAAGATTTTGCGGACCATAATGGGCAAGCACGGCTAAAGGCCCACGAGAGATTGAGGACCATAATGGGTCGTCCCAGCTAAAGGCCCACAAGATTTTGCGGGCCATAATGGGTCGGCCCAGGTAAAGGCCCACAAGATTTTTGCGGGCCATAATGGGCCGGCCCAGGTGAAGGCCCACAAGATTTTTGTGGACCATAATGGTCCGGCCCAGCTAAAGGCCCACGAGATTTCGCCAACGTTAATGGACCGGCCCAGCTGTAGGCCCACAAGATATTGAGGACCCTAGTAGGCTGGCCCATTAACTGGCTGCCATGTTTTGGGCCAAATGTCGGCCCATATTTGGTCTGGTCCATTAATGGCCTGCCACGTTCCGGGCCTAACAATGGCCCATATGAGATCCGGCCCGTTAAAAGCCTACCACGTTCTGGGCCAAATTACGGCCCAGATCAGGTCCGGCCCTTTAAAGGCTTTGGGCTAAATTATGGCCCATATCAGATTCGGCCCGTCAACTGGACGCTATGCTTTTGGGCCCACTTGCTAAAGGCACATTTGGTAATTCGGCTCTATATTAGTTTCGGCCTGTTAAAAGCCCGTCCTATAGTTGGGCCCAACTACGGCCCGGTTTGTGTTCGGCCTGCTCACAGCCGATAATCTGATGGGGCCAAACAAGGACCGAGACAATTTCGGCATGTTAAAAGCCCATGATTTGATTGGCACAATCATGGGCCGGGGACCATTTCGGGCTTCTGCCGGCCCGTGAGCTGTTCGGCACGTTTCAAGCCCAACCTACTTCTCAGCCTACTAAAAGCCCATTGAGTTTTCTTGCGAAAAGAGGGCCGGCGGTTTACTCGGCCAATTAAAGGCTCGAATCTACTAGTGGGCCAGTTTACATTTAGGCCTTCTAACGGACCAAGATGACGGGGCCCATGATGCGGATCATACATCGTGATTGCATGACAACCCGATTATGTACCGTAATTTTGATGCGGAGCATACATCATGATTGGATGATAGCCCGATTATGTACCGTAATTTTCGGTTTGGCCGGTTTACTGCGAAGATAGGATATATATATATATATATATATATATATATATATATATATATATATATATATATAGAGTAAAATAACTGCAGCATCGTGAATAAGAAAAAACCTAGACTATACAATAAATAAATTACAGCATATTACATCCACTTGGCATCAAAGTTCGCCACAATGATAATAAAGCACAAGCAGACATCGGATTACATACACGGGGCATCAAAGATCGCCGCCGGTTCAACTAAACACGCCAACAAAATAATATACAAAACTGACAGCAGTTCAATAGAGTTCAAGAAAGGTTAGCTCTGCTGAGGAGTCATGGCGCAAGAAGTCGAAACAAGCTGATGAGGCTAGCAGCTTGTTTAACACTTATATCCTCCTCACTCTGAAAAATAAACAAGCAGACAGATGACAGGTTTTGCACATAAAACTATCAGTGCTGACAATTCATCACATTTCTTACTAACGAATAAAGTGACACAGTTTAAAATTGCATTCACACAATATGGTATTGTTCAGGTCAAGATATGGCAGGAAATGACATTGTGAAGGAGTTGGCAGCTTCACCACACCACTCGATTACAGATAACAAACTCATAAGTATCAATGGTTAGTGTGCCGTCAATTTATCCCATTTCAGATTGGCAAATAAAGAGATGGTTTAAATAATAGTAGAATGATATGACATTGTTCATAGTTAAGACATTGCAGAATATGACATTGTGCTGTAGTGGGTAGGTTCACCACACCAATGGATTACGGATCAAGAATGTAAGCATACATGTAGTGCAAAATAAGATCACTTGCTCAGATAGTTTAATTTACATGGTATGAAGAAGGAACTTGGTTGTACAACTGAAAACTTAAATTGAGAAGGACAAACTTTTGTTTATGAACTACATAATAAACTTTAAACATGCAATTTAATGCAAACACCAAAAATAAACAGTTGTTGCAGTCATGCCTAACCAAATATACACAACAAAGTTTGAAGGCTTGAGAAGGACAAAGTTACATTATTGTTGAAGGCAGGCTCTATAAAGCCCTTGACCATGCTGATGGGGGGGGGGCAATTCAAGAAGTTTACCACAGAATCTTCTTCATAAGCACTGCCTTTATTCTACATTTTGTTAAGAGTAAATATAGATGTGACAATATAAGAAAAAATGGAGAATATTTAAGATAAGATGAAGAGTGATGCTACATAACCGAGTAGCAATAAATGTAAATACAGCGTTACAGGCAAAAGTTACAGCCAAGAGCAATGCAGAGCTAAACTTCTTCAGTACCATCGGTGTTATCCAACCTTATGGTAAGAGTAAATATATATCTTATGTGTAGAAAATGGAGGGCAAAGGAAAATAAGCTGCAGAGTGATGGTACATGAACAACTACTGTCAATATAAGTACCTTTGTTAAAGGAAGGTGTACTTACGAGAACAATGCAGAGCTAAAAAATTCATTGGCATTGGATATATTCTACACTAATGTAACCATTCATACAAATCAGATAATTTGGAGCGAACAATTGATAAGCAAGCTATCATGCATACTGCTGTCACATAATGAACCAGGTATGTATGCAAGTACAATGATACAGGACAACAGGTACTAACAAGAGCAAAGCAGCGGGTAGCATATTTGCGATATCCTGTCGTTCTCTTCAAACCGGAATTCTTTTTCAAGGACTTTGCTGGTGCTTCTTCAGGTTCGGCAATCACCCTCTTCCTTTTTGATGTCTGATGCACAAGAACAACATTTTAGTGGAAAAACATGGTATGATGACAGATGGAAAATGTATTGATAATGGATGGGCATGGCATCTCGACATATATGATGAGTAAACTAAGCAGATGGCGGTGCAACAAAGTAGAATAAATGCAAGAGAACATATGCAAGATACGCGAAATCAATAAAACCTTGCCAAATTAGAACATGCGCCTTGATGGGTGAGCAGGACAGTCCATCTGCCTTTGACTCCTCAAGGTTAGAATAGTCATTAGGATCATATTCTGAACAAGAATCAACAGGTGGGGAGCGTATGAGTTTCATTGCATCCATAATGGCACTCAATGCCTTGGTGCCAATTTTGTAAGTCATTGTGGTGTTTAGCTTCAAGAGTGGACTGCTGCTAGTGCGACAGAAAGCAGCTACACAGATCATAGTGTAGATATAACGGGAAAACCGTAAGCATCAGAGTAAAATCAGCAAAGTGGAACTTGCTGGAATATATGTGCTAGCATTGCCGGTACGGCTAGAAAGGCTTCGGATACCAGCTCTCTTTAACTGAAGGTGCGGTACTGTTAATATCAGTGTAACTCTCAAAGGCGACACAGCTCCCCGCATTTCCTTGCTATTCTTATCGGATTCAAGTGGGCAGGCCACTACTAACCCTATTCCCATGTTTACAAAATTCTACGAATCAAAGAGGCCAAAAGATTTCAAAGTGTCCATACTAGCCGACCGTATAGACCTCTACAGATGTATCCAGATACATTTTAGAGTGTAGATTCACTCATTTTACTCCATATATTTAGGAACAAAGAGAGTACTTATTAAAGAAGAACGGAAGAGGAACATGCTAAAGAAGAGCAAGCAGATTTTGGATAATAAAATGTTCGTTGCACAGTGCCCACACATGATGAACCAGAGCGCATTAAGAAAGCAACTCCCTGCTGTCTCTCTATATGTGGTGCACGTGCTTTTTCGAATGTAAAGTAGGAACATTAGCTGATCAATTAAATGTTATCTGTTTTAGTAATATCAGCATCATATCAGATTCGTACTTGAGCAACAAGTTTGGAATTATGAGTGGCACGTTGTTTAGCTTGATGGATTCAGGAGCAGTGCTAAGCAGGTACGATGATGGTACTGAATATAAAGGCATGTCTGCATGCAAGTCGTGTGACTTTTGTCATTTGGGTCAGTCGACCATTTCAGGCGGTTGGATGAAGATCCTACGTCTCCTAACCCTTCTTCTTCCTCGTCTCTGATTCTTCCCATACAGAACACCGCACGGTCCGCCGGCCGGACCACCGGCCACCACCGCCTGTGTTCCTCCGCCACCCCGACCCCCCACCCCTGCCCCCACCCGCGTCGAGTTTTCTTTGTTCGGCGAGCTCACCACCCCCCCACAACCAAATTCCCCACCCGAGCCCCTTCGTCCGCACCGGTGAACTCCGGCGAGCTCTGAAAAATTGAATGACCCAATTTTGAAATTTAGTCTACTGTGATTTAACTAGTGTGGAATATAAAAGGGGAAAACCATAAGCATTGGGAGTATAGTGTTGAGCGTGCCATGGCGGATTTGAAGGTGCAAACCGGACAAAGGCAACTTCGCAACCAATGTTTGCTTTCAACTAGCAAGTAAGTGATGGACAAGAAATCAGAGTAAAGGAGTGGCAATCTATTTTCTTGCTGTGATAAATAAGTTGAGCAGATACGAAAGAGTACCGCCTCTGGTGCGGCGCCGTGTATGCATCTGCTGAGAATTTGACGGTGCTGCGGTAGCGATGGCTGTCGGCAGTGTGGAAGCAGATCTAGGAGGGTAGACGGTGGCGGCGGGGCGCGGTGGACGAGACGGTCGTAGGAGCGGCGCCGGCAAGGTGGACGGCAAGGTTTAAATTGAAGCGAGAGGACGGGATGCAAGGATCCCGGTCCGAAGCCGTGGATCAGAGAGGTCGATCTCTTGTAATGGACGGCGGCATCGGGGTATCAGCTCCGGCATGGTGGAGGAGGACGGCGGTGGATGGGGTGGCGGACGGAGGATGCTCGGGTGGAGAGGGTGTTTTGGCGCCCATGGAGTACGAATGGGGAAATGGAGGTGGAGAGGAAGGGGGGAACCATGTCTTCAGGGTGCGCTTGTCTCAAATGCGAGGAAATTTACAAACTTAACCCCCGTTTCAAATTTCCTACATCACAGCAATATTAGTCGGTTGGGGATAGGACGGTAATCTCGCATACACTGAATATTTGCCGACGAGAGTTTGTTTTTGGCGCCCGCCGTGTAGAAATCGGGGAGGGAGTCAATTTCGGCCGAGGACACACTATGTTTTGGCGCCCACCGTGTATGGATCCGGGTGTGAGGCGGATATGTCACGTTTGAGTGAAATTACAAACCTACCCCTATCGAAACCTATAGAAATCGAGCAGATAGGCTTTGCGTGGCAGGGATAGGCAGTAGTAATTTCCATCTCGCAGATTTGGTTTTGGGTGGTTACTGCGACTTTCCCCGCTTCGTTCATATTTTGCAGAGTGCACGTTTACCGTGCCAACTCAATTCGAATCCCATTTGTATTCTATTTTTTCGGGCGAGATCCATTTTTGATTGGAATAAAATTCTATATACATCATTTTTTATATATACTTTCAAAAGCACAACAAAGAATTCTGCTCCTTTATATGTATAATATGATTTACAAATACAATGATCTCGAAATCATAAGGTTGAATTCAAAAAATTAAACCAAATTATGTTCTACTAAAATGTATGGATCATTAATATCTACATATTAAAGAACATAGATGCGCGTGAATTCATATAAGTATGCATGTTTGATAGATCAATTTTGGTTCGAGTATGGTTACATGTATCATCATCTCGAATTGAAATATTTGAATCCCTTTTATGTTCACTCCTTTCACGCCCATCTCTCTCGCCTGCATGCTCCTTCATGTAGCTATCACTCTCTTTTCTCCAGCTCACCCACACGTTCACTTCATGTTTCTCCTATCCTCGCAAACATGGTCTCTCGACGTCTCCCTTGAGAAGTGTCACACTCTCCCTATCATTATACATTACACGGTTTTCATTATCTCTCATGTCTCTACCGTTCTGTCGTATCACTAGGTACCTAAGCTTTCTTTTTCACCGCCACACACACAGTCTCCACTCGTATTTCACTCTGTCTTTCTCTCTATGGGATTCTCTCACACACCCTATATGTCTCTAGATATGAATCATACCACTAAAATTACTCTCTCTCTCTCTCTCTCCTGTAGACACAACATTTGTTGTGGTCTCCTTTAAATCTCCATCCTGCATCGACATTATTCATTTGTTTACCGATCAGACAAACTCCCCCCCCCACTCTCTCTCTCTCTCTCTCACACACACACAACTCCTGCTTCCACCCCCCTTCCCGACTACCGTCTATCGCTCACACACACAAAACACTCGCTTTTGCACCCCTGACTCGTATTTCTCTCACAAACATTTATCGACTAGCCTCTATATAGGTTTATACACCCGCACACTCGTGCTTCCACTATCGCATACATGTCTCTCTCCCGCTCCTTGTATCTATGTAGATTTTTCTTCCCTTCTTGAGACACGCATACATCGATCGTGCACACACACACTATCGCCTCATTTTAAGCTGATACCTCTCGCACACACACTCTTTGTGTCTTTGTCACACATGCACTCCGTCCTACTCCGCTCTCCCTCTCTCTCTCAAACATGGGCTTTTTGCAACAACTAGCAAGATGCCCATGCGTTGCATGAAACATGAAGATACATTTTTATGAGTAGTTTATCTTGTGGGAGAAAAGGATGAACAAGGGAAGGCCTTATTTGCAAGTGTCGAGAGGGGTGTGGGTATCTTTTTGCAAAATTGCCATAGTGTCCTTCCTATCCGTCAGATATAGATCGGACGGCCTATATTCTTGAGGATGGCAGGCACACGATCATCACCGACTATGCTTTTTATAAGAGTAGGGGTAAAAAACAGAGTTGGTGATGATGGTGGGCCTGCCATCCTGCAATATAGGCCATCCGGTTTATATCTGACGGATAGGAACGAAACTATGGCAATTTACCCGCACTCCTCTCCACATTTGCAGATAAGGCCTTCCCTCGCTCATCCTTTTCTCCCACAAGATCTTGATGTTCCATGCAACGCACGGTCATCTTGCTAGTAAGAGTAGAAATTAGACATATACCACTTCTCGAATCTTGAAACCAACAACATTCCTCCCTTATCTCATCAAAACCGCCAAAGGAATATATTTCGAGTGAAACATAACATTTTTAGTGATATACGTATTTCAAAAATAGATTTTCTTTTCTATCAAATCGTTGAATATGTATTAATCTACTCTGATCGTGTGGCAACGCATTGGCACATTGCTAGTAGTTATTATAATTTTTTGGACACCAAACAAACGGTGGAGTACATATACAAAGATAAGAGGCGCACGCACGCAGTCGGTCTCTCGCTCTCTCGCACACACGAGTGTTACGTAAAGGCAACGTTAATAAATAAACCCAAAAACCCTAGGTGAACGATTGCTGCATTTGCGGGTACTGGGTACGTGGTGGAGCGCACGTTTGTAGGAATAGTCAGCTCGCGTGATAATTTGATCCGTAGGAGTTGATGGTCGGGACCACAGGTGAACGACTTGGAGGCGGTGGCTCGCCAGTTGCCACAGATCGAGTAGCCACGTTTAAAATATCATTTTTAGCGGGGTTAAGAGTTCTTATTTTCAAGGGTGTTATATGTACTAAGTATTTTTTAGAACGATTCGTATGGAGCGAAAATGGATTTCATAGTACTCCCTCCGTTTCTTTTGCCTTCGCATATAAGATTTGGTCAAAGTCAAATTACACAAAGTTTGACCAAATTTATATAAAAAATATGAAAATCTACAATACGAAAACTATATAGTATGAACATACCTTTGATGGTGCATCAGATAATATTGATTTCATATTGTGAATGTTTATATTTTTTAATATAAAGTTAGTCAAACTCTACAAAGCTTGACTTTGACCAAACCTTATATGCGGACTAAAAAGAAACAGAGGGAGTACTACGTACCTCCTTGGCGTATGGTTGTATGAGTTTATGTTGCGCGATGTTGAACCTGGTAGTTCTAGGGCAAATACTATGGTTTAGATTTAGATGTTGGTTTTCAGTAATGAAAATCGAAAGGGGGAAACCCTTCTTTGATTAAAAAAACTACTACCTCCATTGTGGTTTACTAGTCCCCGTCGTATTTTGGGTCAAAGTTTGTCCATGAATTTTACTTGTAAAATGTGAATGGAAAACGAGATTTTGTTATACGCAAACAAAAAAGGACTGGAGGGAGTGATTGCTCTGACACGGACGCGACCTCTCATATAGCAGGCATTGAACCGGCGCGCCGGCCAAGAGGGCCCCACTCGCTGCAGGTCTGGCTGAACACGCCTCCTCGCCACGTGCAACCGGCTTCAGACTGCCCCACCTGCCTTCATTGAATCCACACGTGTGCCGGCAACACGTCCTTCCACGAGTCGGCTGGCATTTTAGAACACAAAAAATGACCAAAATATAATTAATTACGAATAGTCTTGACTTGTTGTGCTCGCACTAGTAGCAGGAACTAGAGGTTTTTCTTTATTCATAACGCTCCTCAATTTTTTTATCTTTGTAGTGAATCATGGTTGTGGACATTATGTATGAATGTGGAGATATCTGTGACATGAGTTTGATGTGGAAGTTAAACTTGGAATGTTGGGCTTGCGCGTGAACTATACCATGTCCAATGCTTCGGCATGCAAGATGAGACTTATTATGCACCGTTCCCCATACCTGCAGGAAGCCCATCCGTCTCCAAATATTTTCCTCTCCATGTGTGGGAACAATATGCCTGCCAGACTCTCCTTCTCCCTCCGGCGGTCCCACCACTCCACCCCATGTGGAAAAAATCTGCATGCATGACTCTCCTCCCCAGCTCGTCCAATCCGTTGTGAGCAGCAATATTTCCACCCCTTCCCTCCCCCATAATTTACTCCAACAAATATGCCCACGTAGCTGTTACTCCCTCTCCGGTTTATAGGGCTTATCTCAAAATTTTAGTTTTTCCATTTTATAAGGCTCAATTTGGTTGTTTCCCATCACATGTTCAGATTCCTAGGTGCATTAAATCATTGCATGCAAGTATTAAGAGAAAATTTACCAATGCATGTAATTTATGCATGCATGCACTGCAATTAATGCATTGGTAAACATGCTTTTTTGAGGAAAACAAGAGCATTAATTGGGTACTTTTGCAAACTACAAAAAGTATTCCACCACTCACCATCTACCTTGGTTGGTGAGATTTTTGAACTGAGCCTTGTAAACCAGAAAGGAGGGAGTACGTTAATCACGCAACATATCTTCCGGGACGTTGCTTCGGTTACTTAACTGCATGTGCATTGGGTCACTGACATATGGGCCCAACAGGGGTTTGGCCCACATGTTAGTGACGCAACTGGACATCTAGTTAAGTCAGTGCAGCTCAGCCCATATCTTACGTAGGTGTGCCTTTCCTCGCTATAAATACTGCGCCTCCCACGACATCGCTATCTCCTCCCCCTTACGTTCACGTTCTTCGCTCTCCTCCCCTTCCCTCTCACGTCGACCACCATGGCATCGCCCTTCCCAAGCCCTAGGCGCCCCTCGCTGCACTGCGCGGACGGTCATGCGTCGTCATTCCGTTCCTCGCCGCCACTAGTCGAGGATGACGCGTCGGTGTTATGCTCCTCGCCATGATGCGTCGAGGTGTACGCGTCGCCGTTCCGTTCCTCGCCGCCACTAGTCAAGGAGGACGCGTCAGTGTTCCGCTCCTCGCCGTGACGCGTCGAGGTGGATGCGTCGGCGTTCCCAATCTTGCCAGCCTGCGCGTCGGAGGACGCGTCGGCTCCCCGCTATGAGGAGAACGCCGCGCCGCCCGCCGAGCCCCCCAGCCTTGAGGAGCTTTGGAAAGAAATGGATGTCGCCTTGTGGGAGGCTTTGCCTCCAGCAGAGCGCGCCAAAATAGAGGGAGAGAAGAAGGCCGAGGAAGAGAAGCGCACCGTGGAACAAGCTGCCTGGCAGGCCTATGTCGCGTCCGAGAGAGTCAGGCAATTGGCTCTTGGGCAGAAGGCTCGTGCGAGGGCTGTGAGGGTGGCGGAGGACGCCCGTACCGAAGCCCTGAGTGCAGTTGGACCCAAGCGCCTCATCTACGCTTGGCACTACGTGGACCGGGTGCATGCTTCCAGCGAGGAGGAGTACCTATTGGTGCCGGATCACCACACCAGTGAGATCGCGCTCGCCCGCCGGCAAGCCGCCAATCAGCACCTCGCGAGTTGCGAGGCTGAGGAAGAGGCATTGTGTCTGTACTGGGAAGCGATCGCACACCGTGGTACTCGTATGGCGTGCATAGCGCCTCCCTGCGAGCACCGTGGCTTTTTGTAGGAGTATAATTTTTGTTTCGTAAGGCGATCTCATTAGTTTTGGGACGCAAATGATAAATCCCGAACGTTCAAGAATTATTAGCGTCCTTAATTAAGTATGTAAAAGGGAAATTTTAGAAACCTTGCGTATTCGTACGCGTTTTGTAAGTACGTGCATATAGCACAAACTTTACTATATACTATCGCACTACACGTCTCTCTCTACATATGCTTGCAGACTGTGCTACTCCCTCCGTCCAGGTCAATAAGTCATCTTTGGTTGTGCACCGTGCCTAAGAAGGAGGGAAGACTTATACATCTAGACGGAGTACTACTATTACTTATGTAAGTGCAAATGCACATTTGAACATTACGATGCGGTTTTTGTAAAAGTAGAAAAACAGCACTAGTCAAACTTGTGAAATGATTCAATGCAAAACAAATGCAACAATGCTCGTTTGATTGCTTACTTTTAGCTTCCTTCTCTGTGGTTATTTCTCTGTCGTACTTTGTACGGAGTATCTCACTGGTCGGAAAGGCATGCAAATTCCCAAACCGCTTCCTACACCCTGTATCGAATTTTTTGCCTAACAAGTTGTGTCATGCAATTGGAATTCCAACTTGAGTACTACTACTAGTAGGAGTACCAGGGCCGATTCTTTTAGGCTTCTAGATTAGTAATCCCATACCTACTACCTCCGTCCTGGTTTATTGGTCCTCATTGTAATCTGTGTCAAATTTTGATCATAAATTTAACTAATGAAATGTTATCTTTGATCAAAATTTAGCACAAATTACAGTGGTGAGGAATAAACCAGAAAGGAGGTACTACAAGTAGTAGTTTAGAAGCCCAATAAATGAGTGAGGCGCCTTAATGTTACTCTCCGCTGTGACTAGTCTTATGGGAAAAGCTGGGGAAGCTGCCAAAAGAACTGGCCCTAGGAGTAGTAGCTAGGGATACTAGGAGTGGTAGCTAGGGATCGAGTGTGCGAGATGAATCGGAGAAAGTAAATGCAGAGAGATGAAATGCAAAAAAGATGGAGGGATGTGATGGTTGCTTGTCCGTTTATTTTACCAGGCCACTTATTCTTGGGAGTGGTTGGGTTTTTGTGATATAATGACTTCTTTGTCGGCGCCACGAAGCGGGTGAGACTCCCGTGCAGCGCCGCCCTCCACACTGGTACTCGGTCGTGGTTTACTACATCGGTCGTGGTTTATCCCCCATTGAATTTGACTGAAGATTTAACAGACAAAATGTTAGTGCATGTCAAAAAAAATTATCGTTGGATTCGTATTTGAACATAGTTTTCAATGATATAATTTTAGGTGACATGCATCATCAGTCAAAGAAAAGCGGCATGGCAGTCGTAGGTGGTTCCTGGCTCGATCAGATGACGGTGAACGATTGATGATCGTTCACACTTATCAGACGTGTTGTTTCGCGGAATACAATCACAGTCACTGCAAGGTCTTTGAGCAGGATCCCAGCTTCTCTAGGCCTTCAGGAATTTTTGACTGGAGGTTGTTAAGTAGCCTTGGTACACACTCTCTGTTTGTCGGACTGAATTATCCGAGTAACCAGGAGATAACCGATGGCAAGGATCATGATGGCAGCGTGGTTTCGTTCATCAGGCAAAACTGTGTGTACACAGCGTACCATGCGTCTCTGCATGCACCATACCCTGATATGTGTCGCCACTCTCTGCAACCCAAAGCTGGAGTTTCCCAGGTCAGGCACCCATCTGGTTCAAGCCGTCAGCCAATCTCCACAGCTTAATAAATAGTAACGTCTAACTGAGCCAGTTAGTTAGATGCGTACACTTGGTGTAGTAGTATCTTTATTTAGTTTGATGCATTCACTTGTTCTTTTTTGGTAGCCCTTTTGTAATGATGGTTGATGTTTGGTTTGGAAGAGAGAGCTGCGTCTTCACTCTTCTGGCCTGCTTACTTCTTCTGTTGCACCCCCAGCCCTGGTTGGTGCTGCTGCTGCCGTTTTCAATGTACAATCAGTAGTTTATTTCGTCTGTTGGTTGAATAGATGTGTTGTTAGAACGACAAACACAATGTTTTGGAATTCGTTGCACGGTTCGATCCTTTAGTGCCCCGTACCGTACGTAGCAGATACTATTTTTCGTACGGAACTCATTTTTCACTTGTTGATAACATGCATCCCACTGATGATGGCCCAATAGAGAAGCCCGTAATTAACTGGAAGGGAGGCTCTCACATGAATCCGGCCCAAGTACATGCTCATGGTCTCCTAAACATAAATAAGTAAATAAATAAAGCTAAATGCTCATGCACCAGTTCTTTAAATTCACGATTTAACAGGAAGATATTATTTCCTATGATAGTGTCGTTACATTCAGTCAATATTATTCTTAGGCAAAGATAGCGACCAGTTTTCTTTCTCCCAGCATTTTCTTCCTGCAACCAGCGGACCCATACAAATCGTAGTCAACGTCGTAAATAGATCCGGTCCATTTTTATTTTTCAATAAGAATGTCCAACCCAGCCCAGCACATTGGTGACATCACTTTATCCTCCGCCTTGGTGCGCTCGCCGCGGCGCCGCCGTCCGGCCCTGTCAACATAGTTTTTTTTCAAAATGGTCCCTGTCAACATAGTGAATTGGGAGAGGACTGTAGTTGTGAGTATGACAGTACGGACCCACCAGGTCCACTCCCGAACACAAGCAAGCGCCTCTTTTACTACTCAGATGAACCCCTCGTTTTTTTACTCTAATCCACCCTGCTGATATCTGGTACCCACATCATTTTCAACGTATACTCAATTAACGACAGAATTGCACAACTTTTTTTAGTAGTAATTCGGAGGAGCAGGCTATAAACTAGGTTGTGCGGTCTTTGTGGCCCGTCTAACAACATGACCAGCCCAACATTTTTTTCTTTGGGAAAATAGGTAGCCCAGTATTTCTTTTTGAAGAATACCCAAGCTAGGCCTATTTGTTTTCTCCGACTTACTGGGCTGCAAATCTTTCAAGACGAGGAGGGATGCATTCCGGCCTGGCCAAAGAGTATGGTCAGTGTCTGTTAAAAATAATATCAAAAGGGGTTGAAAATTCCAAAAAATTATAGCAAATGGGATATTAGTTTCTTTTTTTTGTTTTTGTTCTTCACTGATATCTTATACTCCCTCCGTCCCAAAATTCTTGTCTTAGATTAGTCTAGATACGAATGTATCTAATACTAAAACGTGACTTGATACATCCGTATTTAGAAAAATCTAAGACAAGAATTTTGGGACAGAGGGAGTATTTCATTGGATTTAACATGACATAGTACTAATATATTTTTAAATTTGTTTTAGTATGGCTACTAATTTTTGGATTAAGACTACTTTCCCCAGCAAAAATTTGCGAATTTTCAAAATTTCCCACATATTTAGTTAATTTTTTTAACCTGGTACTGACCAGAAAATGGCCAGCAATTCTAAAAATGGAAAGCGGGCTGCAATAAATTCCATATGAATTAAAAATGAGTAAATATTATAAAAATAATAGTAAATGGGCTATACACGCCACAAATTTTGAGGCTGACATGTTTACGCATGGCTTTGTCAGACAACACACGATTCTAGCAGCAGTGACTGTTGGATGTCCATCCAACGGCCGACGTGCTTCTTCAATCTCTGATCTTCCTGCTCCAGCTGCCTAAACTAGCACCGGCGGGACTGCCTGCTCCCTCCTCTTGTGGCTCGCTATGATGCAACAAGAGGCTTCCCGCCCACCCTACTCCCTCCATCGGGCTGGCCGCACGCAATCAACTGCCTCCTTATTACGCGAAAAAAAATGATTCCCCCCACTGACATCTGGGGCGCATCGGTTGGGAGGCTGACCTGTGGGCCTACTAAGTTGACGCATACGCAGGACTTGTCAACTTAGACAACAAAGGATAGCAGCAGTAACCGTTGGATTTGAATCAAACGTTCCTGCTGCTTCTTTAATCGCTGCTCTTCTTGCACCAATCGCCCAAACCAGCGCCGGCGAGACCGCCTGCTCCTGCCTCCAGTGGCCGGCTGTGCTGCCGTTGAGGCCTCACCGCCCCTACTACTCCCACCGCTAGCTGTGCCTGCGGCGACAAAGAGCCTCACGCCAGGTGAACCGGTGAACCCTCGTACTCCTCTCCGCGTGGGCATCCACTGTCGCGTCTTCCCCGGCTCCGCGTCGTCCCCTTCCTAGGCCTCGCTGTCGTCCACCGCCTTGGTGCTCTCGGCGCAGCGTGGTCAATGTGGTCAACGACCGACTTCCATCGGAAGAGTACTGTACGTGGAGAGGCTGACAGCTGGGTCCATGGCCACAGCCCAGTTTTTTCAGGTTTGCCAAATAAGTCGCTTTGTCAGGCCTGTTGGGCTGCAAATCTTTCAAGACGAGGAGAGCTTCATTCGGCAGGCCGAGAAAATGGCCTATCAATAATGAGAAATGGGTTGTACATTTTTAAAACAAATCAAACCGGCAATTAGTTTCAAATTTCTTTTTTTCATTTCAAGATTTTAAATTGCATTGATTTTTATGCGTGGACAATTTGTTGGATTTTATATTGATGTATATTTATTTTTAAAATTAGTTTGAACGTGACTCGAAATTTCGGGATTAAAAATAGTTCGGACCGCACCGAAATATGCAAAATTTCGTATAATTTTTTAACCGTGGCCACAATATGGGTTGTAATGCTAACAAAAAGAATATGGGCTCCAAAAAAACCTTAAGAATTAGCAAATGGGCTGTAAATCTTTAGAAATAAGGGCAGATGGGTTGTATGCTGTTTTCCACAGATTTGAGGCTTTCCTAAAAAAAGGTTGACGCACAAGCAGTGACTGTTGGATGTCCATCCAACGGCCGTCGTGCTTCTTCAATCTCTGCTCTTCCTGCTCCAGCCGCTCAAACAAGCGCAGGCGGGACTGCCTGCTCCCTCCTCCTCGCGGACAGCTGTGCTACCGCGCAGGCCTCACCACCCCACCGTACTCCCATCGCTGGCCTAGCCATCCCTCTACTCACCCACACCTGCTGTTATTCTCCGGCGACGGCAGACGAACCAAGAACCCTCGTGACAGTCATTACTCCCCTCCGCGTGGGAAACAACTGCCGAGTCTTCCCTGGCTCTGTGTCGTTCCCTTCCTAGGCCTCGCTGTCGTCCACCGCCCTGGTGCTCTCGGTGCGGCCTGGTCAACGTGGTCAACGACTGACATGCATCTGAAGTGGGCTGTGCGTGGAGAGGCTGACAGCTGGGTCCACGGCCGCATGCAAGGAAATGCCTCCTTATTACGCGCAAAATAATGATTCCTCCACCTGACATTTCGGACCCACTGGAACGGCCTCTCAGATTTCTATGAAAAACGTTATCCGCCGCTAACAGCTCGGACCCACCAGCTATATCTTCGCACGCAAGGAATTGCCTCCTTATTACGCACAAAAAAATGAATACTCCCCCTACTAGCTGGGACCCAGTATAGTGGGAGGCTGACTTGTGGGCCTACTAAGTTGACGGGGACGGATGGCTTTGTCAACTTAGTCAATATGCAAGATTCTAGCTCCATTGACCGTACGATGTCCATCCAATGGCCGTAGTGCTTCTTCAACCTCTGGTCTTCTTGCTCCAGCCGCCCAAACCAGCATCGGTCGTGCCTCGTGCTCCTCCCTCCCGTAGCCGGCTGCGATCCCGCGGAGGCCTCACCGCCCCCTACTACTCCCACCGCTGGCCAGGCCATCCCTCTACTCACCCACACCCCCTGTTATTCTGCGGCAACGACAGCCTCACACCGCAGCCGAACTAGTGAACCCTCGCACTCCTCTTCGCGCGGGATTCCACTGTCGCGTCTTCCCTGGCTCCGCGTCGTCCCCTTCCTAGGCCTCGTCGTCGTCCACCGCCCTGGTGCTCTTGGGGCGACGTGGTCAACATGGTCAAGGAACGACTTCCATCGGAAGAGTACTGTACGTGGAGAGGCTGACAGCTGGGTCCATGGCCGGAGCAAAGAAGTGCCTCCTTATTACACGCAAAATAATTATTCCTCCACCTGACAGCGGGGACCCACAGGACGGTCCATCGTGTTTCACGAAAAAAATGTTTCCCCCTGACTGCTGGGACCCACCAGCTACATCTTCGCACGCAAGGAAGTGCGTCCGGGCAAACAAAGTGATTCGCCCCTGAGGGAGTCCTGGATTAGGGGGTGTCCGGATGGCCGGACTATGACCTTTTGCCGGACTCCTGGACTATGAAGATACAAGATTGAAGACTTCGTCCCGTGTCCGGATGGGACTTTCCTTGGCGTGGAAGGCAAGCTTGGCGATACGGATATGTGGATCTCCTCCCATTGTAACCGACTCTATGTAACCCTAACCCTCTCCGGTGTCTATATAGACCGGAGGGTTTTAGTACGTAGGATGAACAACAATCATACCATAGGTTAGCTTCTAGGGTTTAGCCTCTCTGATCTTGTGGTAGATCTACTCTTGTACTACCCATATCATCAATATTAATCAAGCAGGAGTAGGGTTTTACCTCCATCGAGAGGGCCCAAACCTGGGTAAAAACATCGTGTCCCTTGTCTCGTGTTACCATCCGCCTAGACGCACAGTTCGGGACCCCTACCCGAGATCCGCCGGTTTTGACACCGACACTGGTGCTTTCATTGAGAGTTCCTCTGTGTCGTCATCTTTAGGCCAATGGCTCCTCCGATCATCAACAACGATGCGGTCCAGGGTGAGACTTTTCTCCCTGGACAAATCTTCGTATTCGGCGGCTTTGCACTACGGGCCAATTCGGTTGGCCATCTGGAGCAGATCGAAAGCTACGCCCCTGGCCATCAGGTCAGATTTGGGAGTTTGAACTACACGGCTGACGTCCGCGGAGACTTGATCTTCGACGGGTTCGATCCAGAGCCGAGCACGCCGCACTGTCACGATGGGCATGATCTAGCTCTGCCGCCGAACAGTGTCCTGGAGGCCGCACCAGTGTCCGCTCCGACCCTTAGCTCGGAGCCGACTACGCCAATCGAGGACGGGTGGCTGGACACCGCCTCGGGGGCTGCAATCTCTACGGCGATCGAGCCGAACACCATACCTGTCCTTTGCAAAGCTCGTGACTCCAAGGTGCCGGACTCCTCTCCGGACTCGGAACCTTCTGCGCCCCTGCCAATCGAATCTGATTGGGCGCCGATCATGGAGTTCACCGCCGCGGACATCTTTCAGCACTCGCCCTTTGGCGACATTCTGAATTCACTAAAGTATCTCTCTTTATCAGGAGAGCCCTGGTCGGACTATGGTCAGCAAGGTTGGGATGCGGACGACGAAGAAATTCAAAGCCCACCCACCACCCACTTCGTAGCCACTGTCGACGATTTAACCGACATGCTCGGCTTCGACTCCGATGACATCGACAGTATGGACGCTGACGCGGGAGACGACCAAGAACCACCTTCTACAGGGCATTGGAAGGCCACCTCGTCGTATGACATATACATGGTGGACACCCCAAAAGAAGGGAACGGAGATGGAACAACGGAGGATGACCCCTCCAAGAAACAGCCTAAGCGCCGGCATCAGCGGCGCCGCTCTAAATCCCACACAAAGAAAAAGCGGTGATTCTGGCACGGGAGATAATAACACCCCGGACAGTGCCGAAGACAATCCCCTCCAGCAGGATTCAGCGTAGGAGGGTGGAGAAGCCAGCCCTCATGAGAGAGCGGTAGACAGAGAGGTAGAGGATGATAATTACATGCCTCCCTCCAAAGACGAGGCAAGCCTCGACGATGACGAATTTGTTGTGCCTGAGGATCCCGTCGAACAAGAGTGTTTCAGACGCAGGCTTATGGCCATGGCGAGCAGCCTCAAGAAAAAACAGCAATAGCTTAGAGCTGACCAAGACCTGCTAGCCGACAGATGGACTGATGTCCTTGCGGCCGAAGAGTACGAACTCGAACGCCCATCCAAGAGCTACCCAAAATGCAGGTTGCTACCCCGATTAGAGGAGGAAGCACCCACACATACATCACCAGCGCATGATGCGGCCGACCGGCCACTTAGTGGCCGGGACAGAGAGGCCTCTCGGCTCTCCACTCAAGCCGCACCCCGGCGTCGCTCAAAGAATACCAATGCACGGGGAAATGCGCCAGACCTGCGAGATATATTGGAGGACAGGGCAAGGCAAACTAGATCGATCTATGGATCGCGTGGGCGCCCCACGACACGTGACAATAACCGTCATGCCAGATATGATAAATCCGGCAGGGCCGAACACAATAGACAAGTTCATTTGAGCTACGTCGTGACATAGCCCAATACAGAGGCGCCGCACACCCACTATGCTTCCTAGATGAAGTAATGGATCATCAAATCCCCGAGGGTTTCAAACCCGTAAACATCGAATCATACGATGACACAGCAGATCCGGCAGTATGGATCGAGGATTATCTCCTTCATATCCACATGGCCCGCGGCGATGATCTACATGCCATCAAATACCTCCCACTCAAGCTTAAAGGACCAGCTCGGCATTGGCTTAACAGCTTGCCAGCAGAATCAGTTGGTTGTTGGGAGGACCTGGAAGCCGCAATCCTCGACAACTTCCAGGGCACCTATGTGCGACCACCGAGCGCCGATGACCTAAGCCACATAATTCAGCAGCCGGAGGAATCGCCGGAACAATTACGGACACGGTTCCTAACAAAGAAAAATCAAATAGTCGACTATCCGGACGCAGAGGCCCTTGCAGCCTTCAAGCATAACATCCGTGACGAGTGGCTTGCCCGGCACCTAGGACAGGAAAAGCCGAAATCCATGGCAGCCCTCACGACACTCATGACCCGCTTTTGCGCGGGAGAAGACAACTGGCTAGCTCGTAGTAATAACATGACCAAGAGCCCCGGTAATTCGGATACCAAGGGCAGCAATGGCAGGTCGCGTCACAACAAGCACAAGCGCCCCATTAACAGCTATAATGCTGAGGATACGGCAGTCAATGCCAGATTCAGAGGCTCTAAACCCGGTCAGCAGAAAAAGCCATTCAAAAGAAATATTCCGGGCCCGTCCAATTTGGACCGAATACTCGATCGCTCGTGCCAGATACACGGCATCCCCGAAAAACCAGCCAACCACACCAACAGGGATTGTTGGGTGTTCAAGCAGGCAGGCAAGTTAAATGCCGAAAACAAGGGGCTGCATAGCGATGACGAGGAGGAGCCCCGGACGCCGAACAATAGGGGACAGAAGGGCTTCCCCCCACAAGTGCGGACGGTGAACATGATATACGCAACCCACATACCCAAAAGGGAGCGGAAGCATGCACTCAGGGACGTATATGCGTTGGAGCCAGTCGCCCCAAAGTTCAACCCATGGTCCTCCTGCCCGATCACTTTTGATCGAAGGGACCACCCCACTAGCATCCGCCATGGCGGATTCGCCGCATTGGTTCTAGACCCAATCATTGACGGATTTTACCTCACTAGAATCCTTATGGACGGAGGCAGCAGCTTGAACCTGCTTTATCAGGATACAGTGCGAAAAATGGGCATAGATCCCCCAAGGATTAAACCCACAAAGGCATCATACCAGGTGTAGAGGCCAACTCTACAGGCTCAGTTACACTCGAGGTGGTCTTCGGATCCCTGGATAATTTCCGAAGCGAGGAGTTAATCTTCGACATAGTCCCGTTCCGCAGTGCCTATCACGCCTTTGCTTGGACGAACCGCATTTGCAAAGTTCAATGTGGTGCCGCACTACGCATACCTCAAGCTCAAGATGCCAGGCCCTCGAGGAGTCATCACGGTCAATGGAAACACCGATCGCTCTCTCCGAACGGAGGAGCACACGGCGGCCCTCGCGGCGGAAGTACAAAGCAGCCTCTCAAGGCAATTCTCCAGTCCGGCCATTAAACATCCGGACACCGTCAAGCGCGCCCGGAGTAACCTACAACAAGACCGCATGGCACGTTCCGAGCACGCCAGAGTAATGCGGCCCCAACCCCAGCCCTCGCGAAATTGGCGAAACCAAGATTACGCGTACATAACTACGCTCTGGAAATACCATGGGCATAGGGGAGGGCACGACCACGGCATGCCCAAAATGCGGCTCAACCGCACCAAGGGCTCCCGATCTTGTCATTCTTTTTTTCCTACTTTCAGGACTCCACTTTCCGGAAGGCCTGTCCGGCAGTATAATCGCCGAACACATGATACAACAGCCAGGGAGGCAGAAAGCTACGCCGAGTGTCCAGGTGGTCTCTATAACGAGCAGTATACTAGTTTCACATATCATCCCGCAGCTCGCCCCTGGAGAGGGACATGTCAAATAGTCCCATCTCTTGCTTATCGCACTATTTGTATCGTTCTGCTTTTACCGCAGACTTTTTGAATAAACAATACATAGCTTTTGTCTGTTATTGCATTCCTTTTTTAATATAAAAATATGTTCAGTTATGACATTATGCAACCGTACACTTTGGTACGGCCAATACACCAGGGGCTTACGTACCCAGAATATGGTGTGAGAAGTCCGAACACTCTCATAAGTGCGGCACCCCGAACTTATAGCATTATATGCATCGGCTCCGAATCATGTCTTGGGTCAATAGTTGGGTTTGCCCGGCTCCCATGTTTTGGTACCTTACGTTCCGTTATATCGGCTATGGTAGCACTGGGAGAACCACTGCGATTGTGCCCCAGTTGAGCTGGGCTAAGCACCTCAGTGGAGAAAGCTAAAACTGACCGTCATGATAGGGCGAGAGCTGGTCGCTGTTCGAGAGGTTTTCGAGTCCCTAAAGACTTATGCCGCTTAGAGCGAGGAGCCGGCTTTTTCCGGCCTAGGCGTGGATAGCGCCCCGAACTCGGTCTTCCGAATACTAGGGGCTTCGCCAAAATTTAAAATTATAGAATTCTATGGCTAAGTGAGAGTGTTCAAGCATTATAGTCTGATTGCCTCGTTCATTGTGTTGAGCGCCTCCCTCGAAGGACCCAATAATGGGAAAAAGAGCGCTCAAGTTTATCCCGAACACCCCAGCACTCATGGCATGGGGGCAGAAGCCAACGACTCGCCATCTCTCAAATTTAATAAACAGCCGCACAGAAGGTAATATTTTAAATTCAAAAGTGTTGCTTAGCGCATATGAACAAGTATTCAGCGTACAGGATCACAAAGGCAAGTTTACTCAAAAATTACATCTTTGGAGCACTCATCCGCTATACGGCGGGCACCCTTCAGGACGCCCTCATAATACATCTCGGGCTTGCGATGCTCCTTGCCCGGCGGTGGTCCGTCCGTCACAAGCTTCTCAGCGTCCATCTTGCCCCAGTGCACTTTAGCACGGGCAAGGGCCCTACGGGCACCTTCGATGCATACAGAGCGCTTGATGACTTCAAGCCTTGGACAGGCATCCACCAGCCGCCTTACCAGCCCGAAGTAGCTCCCAGGCATGGCTTCCCCAGGCCATAGCCGGACTATGAGACCCTTCATAGCCTGTTCGGCCACCTTATAGAGCTCGACCAACTGCTTCAGCTGGTCGCTCAAGGGCACTGGTGTCCGCCTCGTGATATCGAGACCAGAACACCTTCTCCATCGAGCTCCCTCTTCGCTTTTCGGTAGAATGCGGCAGCGTCGAGACACTCTCCGGGAAGATCTGCGAATGCTCTGGAGAGCTCCCGACTCAGGTAAGTAACAAGTAATTCACTTTCACGTGCTTGCTTTGCATAAAGAATGCCTTACCCGCCGCTATCTTCTTCATCGCCTCAAGTTCCTGGAGGGCTTTTTGGGCTTCGGCCTTGGCAGATTCAGCGCTCTCAAGCGCCGAGGCGAGCTCGGACTCTCGAGTCTTTGAGTCAAGCTCCAAACTCTCGTGTTTTTCCACGAGAGCCCGGAGCTCTTGCTGCACCTCCGCCACCGGGCGCCTCCTTTTTCCCGATGGGTACGCTCCACGGCCGCATTTTCTTCGGCCTTGGACATCGCTTCCTTCAGGGTCGCCACCTCGTTCGTGGCCCCTGCATACCCACGTTGGTCCTGTCATTTTTTGCAACCACATCTTTTTTATATCCTTACATAAGGTATTACTTACCTTCCTTGTCCTCGAGCTGCTTCTTGGCAAGGCCGAGCTCATTCTCGGACCGCTCGAGGCTCTGCTTCAATGCATCGACCTCTGCAGTCAGTGCGACAGAGGTCAGCAGCGCAGCCTGCATTCCCATATTGACATATTTATGTTAGACTCCTGCATATATCTTTTTGATCCTCAGTTCGTCTTTTCTTTCCTAGCACCAAACTGAGCATCAGGGGCTACTGTCTATGTGGTAATATTTTTACATATCTTAAATACATACCTCAAAGCCTGTCAGAAGGCTGGCACAGGCTTCGGTCAGCCTGCTCTTGGCGGACTAAACCTTCTGGATCACCACACTCATCATAGTGCGGTGCTCCTCGTCGATGGAGGCGCCGTTAAGCACCTCCAAGAATTATCCGTGCCTCCGGTTGGACGGAGGTCACCGGCATCGTAAACTTGCCCTTCTTGCGTGAGGGGCTGCCGGACTCGGAACCACTGAAGGTTCGGTGCGGAGTCCGCCTGTGGCCGCATTTTAGAGCCCTTTGGGGTTTTATCCCCTTTGCGCCTGGAGTCCGGGAGGTTGCCTTGCGGCGCCTCCAGGACCACCTCCTCCTGGCCTGTCCCTTTTGGGATGCCACCTCGGCATCATCCGCAGCGCGAGGAGAGGAGGCGGCCGGAAGTGAAGTATTGTTCACATCCGACGAACCCAGGGAACCGCTCGACGAAGCGTCGAGCCCAGCCGTGGGCGGACTGCATGAGTATATTCGCGTCGGAAGGTGCGTACAACGAAGAAGCGCCATGAGTTATTCTGATATCCGGATACTTATGATTTTGCCAGGGGCTTGGCCCTGGGTGGCCACTCTTCTTCGCCGTCGTCGGCATTGGTTGAGTAGTCCGGAGGGAGGGTCCTTCCCTTTTTGGACCCTCCGGGCCCCCTAGTTGGGGCGGCCTTCCTTTTCTTCTCTCCCCCTGCTGGGGGAGAGACCTCTCTTTCCTCCTCCTCGTCTTCACGGTAGGAGTCCGCCTCGGTGTCATCGGACGATGAGTATGACACCACCTGGCGTCGGGAACTCCTTCGAGTTCCCGTGGCCTTCTTCTTGGCCTTCTTCTCCGGCACCATGTAAGGTGCCAGAACCAGCAGCCCCGTCAAGCGGGCGTCCGCTGGGCCTTCTGGCAAGGGAGCCGGACAGCCAATCTGCCCGGACGTCCTCTGCCAGTCCTGTCGAAGGTAAGGGAGTTTAGATCTCGCATAGAGTCAAAGTATGAAAAACAAGTGTCCTGTAAAGGGCAAAATAGCTTACCGCGTTGGCTTGATGCTGCACGCTGAATCCGTGATCTTCGGTAGCGGATGCGGGAGCCTCGGCGCCCTTGAACAGCACCTTCCAGGCATCTTCGTACGTAGTGTCGAAGAGCTTGCTTAGGGTTTGGTGATGTGCCGGATCAAACTCCCACAAGCTGTAAGCCCTTGTTGGCACGGGAGAATCCGGCGGATGAGCATGACCTGGACTAGTTGACGAGCTTGAGCTTCTTGTTCACCAAGTTTTGGACACAGGTTTGGAGTCCGGTCAGCTCTTCCGAATTACCCCACGACAGGCCCGTCTCTTTCCAGAAGGTGAGCCTTGTAGGAAGCGGATCGAATTGGGGCCGCTGCCCATTCAGGGTCACGCGGCTCGGTGATGTAGAACCACCCCGATTGCCACCCCTTTATGGTCTCCACGAAGGAGCCCTCGAGCCATGTAACGTTGGGCATCTTGCCCACCATGGCGCCTCCGCACTCTGCTTGGCGGCCGCCCACTACCTTCGGCTTGACATTGAAGGTCTTCAGCCATAAGCCGAAGTGCGGCTGGATGCAGAGGAAGGCCTCGCACACGACGATGAATGCCGAGGATGTTGAGGATAAAGTTCGGGGCCAGATCGTGGAAATCCAGACCATAGTTGAACATGAGCCCCCGGACAAATGGGTGAAGTGGAAAACCTAGTCCGCGGAGGAAGTGGGTGAGGAACACCACCATCTCATGGGGCCTGGGGGTGGGGATGAGCTGCCCCTTGTCGGGGAGCCGGTGCGCGATGTCATTGGACAAGTATCCGGCCTTCCTCAGCCTTTTGATGTGCCCCTCCGTGACGGAGGAGGCCATCCATTTGCCTCCCGCTTCGGACATGACAGGAGAAGGTTGAGGCGGGATGAGCGGACTTGGACGCTGGAGCTCGAGTGCGCGAAAATGGATAAGCAAAGGATGAAGAAGGCGTAGATGGAAAAGGTGGATCCTTATCCCCTTATATGGGCGGACGAAATTGTGTGCCCCCACCAGCCTGGTAAAACTCGCTTATCTCCCAAGCGCCGTAAATTAATGGCACGGCTGGTTTACCCATGCTCGTATTGATGAGAATCACAGAATAAGGGGACACGATCTCTGCTTCAACTAGACGTGCCAAGGAAACCGCCTCGCTAAGTGCGCTGAGGTGGGACAGTAAAAACGATTCGAAAAAAGGATTGGCCGTGGTGTGATGTCACGCTGCGAAATACGTCAGCAGATTGGATTTGTGTAAATGTTATTCTCTCTATGGTGGTATGTGGAAATTATTTTGAAGAGCCGGACACTATCCTTGTGTTTAAAATCTTCTATGAAGTATTCGGAGGAGGAACCCGCCTTGCAATGCCGAAGACAATCTGCGCGCCGGACTCGTCGTCATTGAAGCTGGTTCAGGGGCTACTGAGGGAGTCCTAGATTAGGGGGTGTCCGGATGGCCGGACTATGACCTTTGGTCGGACTCCTAGACTATGAAGATACAAGATTGAAGACTTCATCCCGTGTCCGGATGGGACTTTCCTTGGCGTGGAAGGCAAGCTTGGCGATACGGATATGTAGATCTCCTCCCATTGTAACCGACTCTTTGTAACCCTAACCCTCTCGGTGTCTATATAAACCGGAGGGTTTTAGTCTCAGAGGACGAACAACAATCATACCATAGGTTAGCTTCTAGGGTTTAGCCTCTACGATCTCGTGGTAGATCTACTCTTGTACTACCCATATCATCAATATTAATCAAGCGGGAGTAGGGTTTTACCTCCATCGAGAGGGCCCGAACACAGGTAAAAACATCGTGTCCCTTGTCTCCTGTTACCATCCGCCTAGACGCACAGTTCGGGACCCCCTACCCGAGATCCGCCGGTTTTGACACCGACAGCCCCCCTAACTGCTCGGACCCACCAGCAACATCTTCGCACGCAAGGAAGTGCCTGACAGTCGGGACCCACCTGGTCGAAGCATACGTAGCGTTGTCATTCTGGTCGCGAACATGTACGTACATACTGGTCGATGTAGAGGCGCGCACGTAGCATGTACACGTACGTACAGCGGCCAGGGTGCAAGAAAGTAAATACGGCCACGTACATACATACGGGCGGGGACTCGAATGCCTACTCGCGCGTACGTACGGCCAGGACTCGTGTACATGGTTGGGTCGGAACGGAGAAACAACGTCGTCATCGTGTTCATGGGGAGCTAACCGGCTGGGTCAGAACGGAATGCGTCGTCGTGTCCATCGGGAGGGCTTGGATGGAATAGCCGATGGAAATGAGGCCTGGCGTACCGTAGAATGGAGGAAACGGCCTTTTGTTCGACCGGCCACGTTAGAAACGGGATCCTGTTCATCGGGAGGGGTCTGGCATACCGCAAAATGGAGGAAACGAACCTCCTACGGTCTAAAAGGGGGTCCTGTTGATCGGGAGGGGTGTGGCGTACCGCAAAACGGAGGAAATGGACTTGTGTTGGAGCGCTACGGTCGAAATGGGGGTCCTATTCATCGGGAGGGATTTGGCGTACCGCAAAACGGGACTCCACGAGATACTGTTCATCTCCACCGTCGACCCCTCCGGCCTCCACGGGCTCTTTGTTCATCCACCGCCGACCTCCTCCAGCCTCCACGTCTGTTGTTCATCCACGGGCTCATGTTCATCCAGCCTCCACTGCGCTTACTCCACCGGCTACTATTCAACCAACCCTCCGCACGGGCTCTGTTGAACCACCCTCCACAGACTCTTTGTTCATCCATCCCTCCACCGTCTACTGTTCATTCTGCCCTCCACAGGGTGGTCCTGTTCATCCAGCCCTCCACGGGGTCTTGTTCATCCAGCCCCAACCGGCTCGACCGATCGGGTTCCTGTTCATCGAGAGGCAACACCACGGGGTCCTGTTCATCCACCCCACCGAACTGTTCATCCAACCCCCCCAAAGAATGCTCACTGTTCATCCAGAGGCAACACCACGGGGTCCTGTTCATCCACCCCCACCGGGAACTGTTCATCCAACCCCCCCCCCCCCAGCATCACTCACTGTTCATCCAAAGGCAGCGTCGATCGGCTTGATTAGCGGCGATGGCGAAGAATCGCTCAATCGAGTTCGATTAACGACCATCGATCGATCAGGGTTCGATGTAGCGTAACTGCAGTGCAATCGCCGGGTTGATTAGAGCCCAACGGCTCGCACCGCAGCGTGTCGTGTACGAGAAGAAAGCAGCGCATCGCCGGCCCCGACCACCCACCGTAACCGGGAACACCCCGATATTTCCTCGCCCTCGTTTCTACCATGGTTTTTTCCGTCATGGACGGCCCAAAGAATGACATGCAGCTGCGTCTCCGGCCCGCCCAGGACGAAAAGCCCATTTTCTGTAATGATTTTTTTGCCATAGAAGTAGGAGCCCACCACATCTATGATGATACCGGGTTTTTTCACAATTATAGTCATAGAAGTGTCATAAGTATGACAGAAAAAAATTCGTTCGGCCCAAAATGTCACGGATGTGTCTTTTCATGTAGTGCTTCCAGCCCGTTGAGGAAGGCCAACATCGTAGCATCCTAAATGGCCTTGTAGATACCTATGTACACGATTTTCTCCTACATGTGGATGTGTAGGTCGACGAATTCTTGCAAGGCGAGGCGCCTCGCGGCGAGCGCGACCTGCATGTGGACATTCTTCGTGGCATCGGCGGGCAGTCGTAGGGCCACCAGTGCTTGAAAGATGTTCCGACCATGGAGGCCTATTAAGGTCGCAGGCAATGAGGAGCCCGGTATCGGATTTCGGGTTCCGGCAGACCCTTGAGGTTCGAACACTGGGGTGCGCGGAGATCTCTACCCTATCGATCTACGTCCGATCCTCTCGTGCGAACTAAGATGGAAATGATGAACAACACAAGAGACACGAGGTTTATACTGGTTCGGGCCACCGTTGTGGTGTAATACCCTACTCCAGTGTGTGGTGGGGTGGATTGCCTCTAGGGCTGATGATGAATAGTACAAAGGAAGAACAGCCTCGCGAGGGGTGTTCTTGAGTTGGTGCGGTGTATTCTACTTGGTCTCCCCTTCTCTCGATCTCTCCCTTTTATCACCCGATGCCTCTACTCTGTGGTGGTTAGCTCTATTTATAGAGGCCCTGGGCCTCTTCCCAAATAATGAGCGGGAAGGGCGCCAACAATTGGCCATTTTGAAGGGGAACATCCAGTACAAGTTATCCTGACCAAAGGTGGTCTTCGGCTGCTAAAAGTACTGGTGATGACGCCGTCTTGGGCTCCACGGTGACCTCCGTCCGGCCGTCCTGCTGGTCTTGGTCTCGTTGCACCAGAATGGTAACCTTTGCCTGATGCCTTGGCCTGTGCTTGCCCCCTTTGCACCAAAGGGGAAACAAGGACTCTGCCCAGGCCGGCGCCCGCCTGGCGCCCTCCTGGCCTTGATCGTCATGGCTTGCGTCACGGGGCCATCGCGAGGTACCCTTGCATTGATCTCTCCGCCTCCTCGCGAGCCCTGCCTGATGAGGACGTGCTTGAGGAGGCTTCATGTTGTCCGCCACGCGAGGCTTGGCCCCTCGCGAGGGTCTTGAGCTTGAGCTTGATGAAGATGGGCCGCGCTGGGCCCCCACTTGAGCCACGCCGCAGGCCGCAGGCAGGCAAGTCTTGGGACCCCCGTTCCCAGAACGCCGACAGTAGCCCCCGGGCCCAAGGCGCGCGCAGGCTTGGCTTAGCAGAGAAGCAAAGGGGCAAGCGCGAAGCGCCGCGGGCCCTAACAGCCTGCGGCCTTGGGCGCCGCGTGGCGGTTGATTGGACGTGGGCGACTATGCTTCCCCACGACGCCTCGGCGACTGCACGACTTGACAAGTCCCTGCATGCAGAGACATGGGTCATGATTACCTGCGATCGTGGTGCTCGACGGTTGGCCTTTATCAAGCTATAAATACGAGGCCGCGTGAGCTCCGCCAGTTCACCCCTTTCTGCTACTCCCCTCTCTTCTTCTTCCTCGTCCTTGCTTCTTCTCACGCCAATGGCACCGATCCGCCGGTTTTCCGCAGAGGAGAGGGGAAAGGCCCCGCGAGAGGGTCCTGACCCCCTCCCGTTAAAGAGTCGACCTATCCTCGGCCGCCGGGACGAAGGTGCCTGGCAGGAGGTGTGGAGGCCGTGGTACGAGCGGGCGCCGCCTGGGTTTTCGCTGCCCTTGTTCGCCCGCGTCGTGGGCCTCAGGGAGGAGGGCGCCGAGCAACACCAACAGCGCCGCCGCCGACGCCGGCGAGTCACGTTGGTGCGCGTCGTCCCCCCTGGAGTCCATGTCGAGCGCTCCTCTCGCGAGTTTGTGCTCCATGCCGCCATGCCTCCAAGCTCTTGGATTCGCCTTCATCCCTCCTTCGCCTTCGAGATGCCGCTGAGCGGGGCTCTGGAGCTCTGGCTGCAGCATGCCGACTGCGGCACTCCCGCGACCGGGGCGGAGGTTGCGGTCGTCGCTCCGGGTAAGGTCTTCATGACCCGGGGCTGGGGTGAGATCGCCTGGGTCTGCCGCACGGATGGCGCCCTCGTGATCCATCTCGAATACGACGACGCCTCCCTGATGTTCTTCAAGGTCTTCGATGCCGAAGGACGCCGGCTGGAGTGCTGCCCCAAGGGAAGCGGCAGGGCGACGAGATGGCGAGGGCCTGGCCCGCTCGTCAGATCTCCAGCAGCTCCTCAGGCAGCAGTGGAGGAGCTGAGGACTTCAGCGGCTCCCCCGAGCTTCTCACGACTCCGGAGACGAGCGATGACAGCTACGAGCCTCCGAGCTCGCGCCGCGCTCGGAGTGGGGCAGCTGCATCGGGCCGCCGATGGCACTGATCTGGATGGGGTTGGCGCCGGCACCGGGCAGCCCACTGTTGATGATGGCGTCGCTTGAGGAGGTGCTAGCAAGTAGCGTTCCCTAGTATTATCACCTTTTGCTCCCTGCGAGGAATCAAAGCAACACCCCGCGTGGGGATGTAAGGCGTCTGCCATATCTTTTGTGAATATTTTATCCTCAATATGAACCGGTGCGAGGTGCTTCCTGTCCTGGCTAAGCTCCCCCTTTCCATCCTCACGAGGACTTGGCGCTCTGCACTGACAGGTCCCAGTGCCCAGGAAAGCTTCAGCCGTCACTGGTATGCCAGGTCGCGATGCCGTGGTCAAGGCCAGGAGGTGAGCGGCCCGAGGTCCGGTAAGAGCCCTCGAGTCGCGATGCTCGAGAGGTCCCCTTTAGTGCTCAAGCAATCCTCACTGGGCGAGAAAGGAAGGTAGTGTCGCCGCGACAGAGTTGCACGGGGCGGGTATTTAGCGCTGCGTTGGTCTAGTTCTCGCGAGGGTGCGACTTATCTTATGCGTCTGATGTAGTTCCTCGGGGAGGCGCCCGGCCCGAGAGGCGGTGGCCGAGGTACTGCTGGGTTAGGGCCTCGCGAGCTTCTTCTCACTCCCCCGCACTTCCCTTAGCGCTCTACGTCCTCAGGTCCCGGCCCTCGAGCGAGCTCAGCCGCCGCTGGTATGACAGGTCGCGATGCCGTGGGTCAAGGCCAGGGGTGAGAGCTGGAGAGCCAGTAAGATCCCATGAGTCGCGATGCTCAGGTACCCCCCTTTTAACGTGCAAGCGGTCCGTGCCAAGGAGGGGGAGAGAAAGCTCACGATGTCCCCAATCGTTGCTCCTGAAGTAGATCCTGCACACCAACAATAAGGAGAAATAGGGCCTGTCGTTACGGCCGCCAGCCGACCTATGGTCACTCCGAGGGAGCGGTTAGGGCACTGAGGGCCTAGTGAGAGGGCTAGAGCTCGACCACTCAGGTTTATCAACGCTGCAGGGACGGACCCGTGCGCACGCACTGTGCCAGAGCGAGCGGCCCTCCAGATAGGCATTGATTGAGCAGGTGATTAGGTCAAGTATGTTAAGCACATAGGAGGAAATCCAATTTCAAGAAAACGCGGGTAAAAGCTACCGCCGCTGGGTCGGGCCCGAGCGGCGTGGGGATGGTGCAGCCCGAGGGGCGCCCCCAACAAGGTAAGTAAAGAACACAAGAAAAACGTATGCATTCCGCGGGGACGGACCCGTGCGCCTGGGAATGGTGCGGCCCTATGGGCGCTCCCAGCTGAAAGTAGAACTCTGAAAGATGTCACCTGATGTTGTTGGAGATAAAATGATGCTGAGGAAGCGAGCGATGCGCGGTGAAGACGTCGGCCCTCACGAGTCCCCAGGCCCAGGGGCCTCGGGAGGCTCTGGTGGCTCGTGCAGGCCCTCAGGGACTATCGCCACCTCCGCCAGGACCGCGCAGTGCCTGACCTCTTGAGCCTCCAGAATGCTCCTCAACAGGCGCTGGTGTGCGGCGACCGCGCCCGGCAGGCCGAAGGGCATGCAGACATAGCTGTGAGGCGGCCCCTCACAACACCCTACGCACGAAGGCCAGAGGCGCTCCTGAGACACGGCTCGATTGAGCCCCGGGACGTCGATGCAGATGCGCAGCCCACCATCCTCGCCTGGATGTGGGGCCGTAGCAGGTAAGCGGCGGCTGCCGCACATGACTCTTGACTCATGTAGCTCTTGGGTGTTTCTTGCGACGAACTCCTGAGGGTTTGGTCTTCCTTGACTTGTATCTTCCTGGGGGAAGCGTGCTTGAAAGCACCCCTCCAAGTGGTGCTCGAGCACCTCCCTCGCGACCTCGGCAAAGTCGGTGGCTCTCCAAGAAAGAGCCCCCGAGCCTTGCCTGAGGAGGGCGCCGGGCACACCTTCCTATGCGTGAGAGGGTGGCGCCCCCTGACCGGGCGCGAATCCTGACGCGGTACCTCCGGAGGTGCTTGCTTCCTTGTGGCTTGGGCCAGGTGAGGCCTTCTTCTTCTTGGGAGTCGCCTCGGGAAGCCTCCCGCTCCTGAGATCTGGGTCTTCGATTGCTGCGGCTTGGAACGCACGCTGGAGTGAACACACTGCGTCTTTTTCTTCACAGGGCACGGTGATAACTCCACCGCTTCCTGGCATCTTGAGGACATTGTAACCATGGTGAGTCACTGCCATAAACTTGGCTAGGGCTGGGTACCCGAGGATGGCATCGTATGGCAGGCGGATGTGAGCGACGTCGAAGTCGATGAGCTCGGTGCGGTAGTTGTTGCACTGTCTGAAGGTAGCTGTAAGGCACACCCGTCCCTATTGGAACAGTGGAACCATCGGTGACTCCTGAGAAAGGGTTGGTTGGCTGAAGTTGGTCGTACGGCACTTGGAGATTGTCGAACGTTTCGACGAACAGGACGTTGAGTCCTGCGCCGGTATCGATGAGGGTCCTGGTGACCTGCACATTGCTGATGACTGGGGAGCAAAGCATCGGGAGGACTCCGGCCATTGCCGCGCACTTCAGCTGATCCGCTGAGCTGAACGTGATAGCACACGTAGACCACCTGAGAGGGCGTGTGGCCTCAAGCTTTAGGAGGACTGCATTCACCTCGCGAGCAAACTGCTTGAAGATGCGCTGCGATGATGGGGCCTGGGCGCCACCCAAGATGCAAGCGATTGCGCGCGGCTCATGGAAGCCCCCAGCCCCATCGTCTTGATGTGGGTCTCCGTTCCTCCTTGGCGGTGGCGGCAAAGGAGGGAGGCCTGCGTTGCCGTGCGGGCGGTCCTCACGAGGCTGGTCCCTCTAGCCTCCCTCGCGAGGCTGGTCCTCCGAGCGGTCCTCGCGAGGGCGGTCATGCCATCCCTGGCGAGGGCCGCGGTCTTCCCATTGTCCGCCGCCTCTTCCTCCTCCTCGGCCATAGCCCCTGTCGTTACGCTCTGGGCGTCGGCCAATTCGCCCATCTCGCACGGCTCTATGCTCTTGACATTCGTTGGTGTTGTGGGTGTGGAGGTCGTGGTACACGCAGTACCGTCCGCCCTTGGATGACTCAGGCTGATCCCTGCCTCGCTTGGTGTCCGGTTCTGCCGCCAGCATGGCAGCCCCCTTGCGCTTCACATCCTTGGCCTTGTGCTTCTTTTCTTCCGGGTCGGCTGCCGGGAGCTCGAGGAGGGAGAGACGCCCTTCCTCAGCCCGGGCGCACTTGGTCGCCAAGTTGAACAGCTCCAAGGATGTGCACACGTCTTCATGGATTGCTAGCTCTTCCTTCATCTTGATGTCATGCACGCCGTCGGAGAAGGCTGAGATGATAGCTTCTTCAGTTACCTTGGGGATCTTGAGACGAGCGTAGTTGAAGCGCTGGATGTACTTCTGCAGGGTTTCTCCTGGCTGTTGCTTGATGCGGGCGCAGTCGCCACGGCCGGGGCGGTCATGCGGTGCCACTGAAGTTGGCGATGAAGCGGTGCGCATCTCGTTCGAGAGGAGATCGTCTTGGGAGCCGAGTTCAGAGCCAAAGGGCGTCGTCCTTGAGCGCCATGGGAAACCAGTTCGCCATGACCTTTTCGTCTCCGTTGGCCGCAACAATGCCCAGCTCGTAGAGCTGCAGGAACTCCGCAGGGTCCGTCGTGCCGTCGTAGCGAGGAGGGAGGTGAGGCTTGAACTTGCCCGACCATGTGATGCCGCGCAGCTTGGGGGTGAAGGCGAGGCAACCCGCCGTGACCACCGGCGCCCTCTGCTGGTGCTGGATCTGCTCTTGCGGGTCACCATGCGCCCATTCTTTGGGGCTGTGCGAAGGTCTTGTTGTGGAGGCTGGGGCCGCGATCTTGGCGGCGCCGGCCAGGCCTGCGAGCGCCTTCTCGGGGACGTGGGATCTCTTGGCAGCTCCGCTCTTGCTGCGCAGGCGCCGGGTGTGGGAGATCTCGCCCTGGGGCTGCACGCCTTGCAGCCAAGGCGCCTTCTTGGGGAGGATGTGGCGGAGGCACCTCCTGATCCTCGCCCCCTGCACGGAATGGAGGGCGAGGCAGCGAGAAGGACCGCAAGGGGGAACCCCCTGCGGCACTGACGAGCTCAGTGATGCGGGCGAGCCAGTCCTCGTAGAGGTCGTCGACGGGGCGGTAGTGCAGGAGCTCCCGCGCCAAGAGCAGTGAGGCGTGCGCATCCATGGGTGCGCGACGGGCGTGGTACGACAAGCCAGCTAGAGTCAGCGACGGGGTGGCGGTGCGGCCATCCCGCCGCACAAAAGGATGTTGGGACGAGGCCTGCTGCTCGTTCCCCGCCGGGCCGGTGGCGGCATTAGCGGCAAGCGACGGGGAGAAACTAGGGGGGCCGCCGACGGGCGCCGTCTGGGCGACGCGACTGGCGCGAGCAGCCCAGCGCTCGGCGCGAGCCCGACGAGCGTCCGCCATGGACACGATGGAAGATCACACGCGAACAGCGGAAGAAAGATTCCGGCGCACCCCTACCTGGCGCACCAAATGTGGGATTTCGGGTTCCGGCAGACCCTTGAGGTTCGAACACTGGGGTGCGCGCGGAGATCTCTCCCCTACCGATCTACGTCCGATCCTCATGTGCGAACTACGATGGAAATGATGAACAACACAAGAGACACGAGGTTTATACTGGTTCGGGCCAGCGTTGTGGTGTAATACCCTACTCCAGTGTGTGGTGTGGTGGATTGCCTCTGGGACTGATGATAAATAGTACAAAGGAAGAACAGCCTCGCGAGGGGTGTTCTTGAGCTGGTGCGGTGTATTCTACTTGGTCTCCCCTTCTCTCGATCTCTCCCTTCTATCACCCGATGCCTCTACTCTGTGGTGGCTAGCTCTATTTATAGAGGCCCTGGGCCTCTTCCCAAATAATGAGCGGGAAAGGCGCCAACAATTGGCAATTTTGAAGGGGAACATCCAGTACAAGTTATCCTAACCAAAGGTGGTCTTCGGCTGCTAAAAGCACTGGTGATGGCGCCGTCTTGGGCTCCACGGTGACCTCCGCCCTGCCATCCTGCTGGTCTTGGTCTCGTTGCACCGAAATGGTAACCTTTGCCTGATGCCTTGGCCTGTGCTTGCCCCTTTGCACCAAAGGGAAAACAAGGACTTTGCCCAGGCCGGTGCCCACCCGGCGCCCGCTTGGCCTTGATCGTCATGGCTTGAGTCACGGGGTCCTCGCGAGGTACCCTTGCATTGATCTCTCCGCCTCCTCGCGAGCCCTCCCTGATGAGGACGTGCTTGAGGAGGCATCCTGTCGTCCGCCCCGCGAGGCTTGGCCCCTCGCGAGGGTGTTGAGGTTGAGCTTGATGAAGATGGGTCGCGCTGGGCCCCCACTTGAGCCACGCTGCAGGCCGCAGGCAGGCAAGTCTGGGGACCCCCGTTCCCAGAACGCTGACACCCGGGCACGCGGGTTAGAGGAGTACGGCGATGTCGTCCCCGGGCTTCTTGAGGACGGTGAACTTGTTGGTGGTGGAAACGATCATATGGTCCAATTGAGAGTCGTAGTTGGCGTCGACGGCGGCCATCCACCAGCCGGTCGCGAACACCATCTGGAGACGATCCTCGGCGCCATGCCGCAGGCCGGCATCATGGACCAGCTGGCACAGCCGCTGACCGCTCCCGCGCATTGCCGCCATGGGTGTGGAGTGGGCACTTTTGCGCTTAGTGCAGGTGCTTAGGCAAATGCTTAGGTGCGTACAATGTGGTAGATGCATTGGAATGGAGGGGCGCCTTTATATGAGTGCAAACTGTGTTGCATTCACATCGTGCAGCCTCTTTTCCCGGTCCTCCTCCTATTACTTCCCGCATGGATGCACGATGCTAATTGAAGGAGGATGCATCATTGGCCGTTCAACATTTCGGGAACCGCTACCCCTCCCTCGTCTGCATTAAAGCCGTATCGGGAACTTCGCCGCCCACTGTAAAATCAAATAGTACTGCGACGCCTGCTGCACGCCCGGCTGAATACACCTCCTCGCCTCCATCAAAGCCCTCTGTTAAACCCGCATGCAAACCGAGAAATCTACTCCGGCCACACATCCGTTCATGAGTGGGCCAGAATTAAATGCAACACCAGCCCAGCTCCTCCCGTCCGCCCTCAGTTTAAACGAGACAAGACGCCGGCCAAGCTCCTACCATCCACCCTCTATTTAAATGAGGCCAGACAGACAGCGGGCAGAATCGCACCCCTCCGCCGCTCCCCCATATCCTCCTTCACCATTTTCTCCACTCTTCTGATGGCTTTCGAGGAGCCGTTCTCCAGCATACTACCCGGCTGGATGGCCCGCCGAGCCCTCTGGATACGGGTGAGCCTCTCGATGCTTCACCAACCTCGCTTGTCCCGACGGAGCCAGTTTCCGCCCCAATCCGGCGCGTGGTTCAGCAACTCACCGCTCCAGTTCTGCTCGATGAGGAGTGGCGAGTTGCTCCACGCCGGCACGGCGGCGAGCACGCCGGTACGGGCATCGTCGCTGCCGCGTCGTACCACGCCACCACTTTCTGCGGTGGCCGCGCCTCCCGTGTCTGTGGGCACGCCTCCCGATGTCTCTGGCTTAGCGTCATCTGACGAGCGGAAAATTTGGGTGCATGGAGAGCGACGAGTCGGTGGCCAGCTTCTCCGTGTCCGCCGCTATCATCGAGGAGAAGTAGAACACGGGAGGCTGCCGCCACTTGGGTCCCATGAAGGCCACCGCCGAGGCGACAACTGCCATTCAGGTGGTTTCTTTGTTGCTTCGTCTCTTCCGAGGACCTTCGTCGACCCCGCAAGTGTCTGCCAGACATGAGGAAGACAAAGGGATCCGTGGGCGGCCGTTTAGATTAGGTACTCCCTCCCCGGCTGGCGGGAAATATTTGTTCTAATAATGGATAAATTGGATGTATCTATAACTAAAATAAGTCTAGATACATCCATTTCTAGGACAAGTGTTTCCGGACGGAGGGAGTGTTAATTATACCAAGAGAGCCGGATTAGCACCGCTTAGTTCATGTAAATGTAACGAAATCCATCATGTTTATATGAAGATCCGGCTTTTTTATACGAAATCCTTCATGCTTATATGAAAACAGTCCGTGTTTACACGAATTTCATCTGGTTGGTTAGAGTTGTGAAAATGTATGCCGCAGGCGTTTGATGTCGTCCTCCGTGGAAGGAAGCGGGAGGAAATTTGCTGGCTGCCGTTGGAGATGCTCTTATGCTGGAAATAATAGAGTCACATCCAATCCATTTGAGTTAATTGTGTGTATGATTCTCCCTCTATAAAAGTTAATTGCACGCATAAAGGTACACGTGACTTGCAGGGTGGCTACAGCTTCGTACAGAAAGTTAAAAAGAAACAAGTCCATTCTTAATCTGGTATTCTAAGTGCTCTGTGGGTTCCACTGTCAGTACAATAGCGAAAGAAGTAGGAGTATATATTAAATAAGTAATATATAATATAATTATCTGAAGTTAAAGACAGAATTCGAACTCAGGTCATCGCGTTGCGAGCATCCGGTGCTAACCAGTCCAGCACATTTTTGTTGTAGACCATGCCAGAGATATATCTCCATGTCTACTCTTATACTCCATTTGTTCCTAAATATTTATACTTTTCAGATTTCAAATGGACTACCACATACGGATGTGTATGTAGACATATTTTAGAGTGTAGATTCACTCATTTTGCTCTGTATGTCGTCACTTGTTGAAATCTCTACAAAGACAAATATTTAGGAACGGAGGGAGTAGAAAACAGAGTTGGTGATGATGGTTTGCGTGCCATCCTACAATATAGGCCGTCGGATTTATATCTAATGGATAGGAAGGAAACTATGACAATTTTGTAAAAAGATACCCGCACCCCTCTCCACACTTGCAAATAAGGCCTTCCCCGTTCATCCTTTTCTCTCACAAGATAAACTACTCGTATAAATGCATCTTGATGTTTCGTGCAATGCATGGGCATCTTGCTAGTCTCTCACAAGATAAACTACTCATACAAATGCATCTTGATGTTCCGTGCAACGCACGTGCATCTAGCTAGTTTCTTTTAAAATAGTTACTGCGATAATTGGGTTGAAGTGATATATTTTTTTCTGCCCCGAATGATTTCAGACTCACTAGTAGTAACAAAGAAAAGGTTGTCTTGTTAATTAATAGAAAACATGGTGAAAACTATCACATGAGGCTGATAAAAACAAGCCACGCTGGGTTCAGCGTCATCATCACTACAGCTGTGCGCGCGCGAGAAGTCTACATATCGAGGGGGCTATGTTGAAAAAGACGTATCGAGTGTGTCTGAGTGAGGCATAGAGACACAATGTTTGAGAGAGAAACCAATTGACAGATTAAGAATATATCGAGTTGTCACCCTTCTGCTGTCATTGTTGGGGTCGGGTGGGGGTGGGGAGTGGAAGGGAGAGAAATACGTATCGAGAGTGTGCGTGGTAGGCACAGAGGCACAACTAGCGAGTGTGTGTGTGTGTGTGTGTATGTGTGTGTTTGAAAGAGGAGTAGATAGATTACTATCAAGAACGAGGTGCCACCCTACTCCTTCGGTGTCGGGTAGTCTGTGTGTGTGTGTGTGTGTGTGTGTGTTTGAGAGAGAAGCCACTCCATAGATTAGTATCAAGATCGAGGTGTCACCCTACTCCTTCGGTGTCGAGAAGTGTGTGGGGGGGGCAGTGACACTTACATATCTCTACTCTTATAAAAACAGAGTTGGTGATGATGGTGTTCCTGCCATCCTGCAATATAGGCCATCCGATTTATATCTGACAGATAGGAAGGAAACTATGACAATTTTGCAACAGGATACCCACACCCCTCTCCACATTTGCAAATAAGGCATTCCCTTGTTCATAATTTTCTCCCACAAGATAAACTACTCATACACATGCATCTTGATTTTCCGTGCAACGCATGGCATCTTGCTAGTAGGGAGAAGGAATTTGTGTGACACATATCTATATTAAGGGATAGGTAGATAGCATGTGTGCGATGCATACTTAAAGCATCATGGAGATAAACAAACGGTGTGCATGCAAGTGCCGGAAAAAATGAAGCGATAAACAATGTCTACGCACGCGGGCATGTGTGTGTGTGTGAGAGAGAGAGAGAGAGAGGGAGAGCGAAATCTCAAAACAAAAGGTGCTCTGCTGGAATCCCATTGTATGTATTCATATGGTTCCGGAACTCAAGTTAACCTTAGGCATATGTGTGAGAGACATAATTATACTTTGAGGCATTAGTGGCTGTGGGTGGGCGGAATTAAAGGGATGGGCGTGTTCGACAGAGAGAGCTGATACGTCCATTTTGCATCATATGCTTTTATATTGATATTTATTGCATTATGGGCTGTTATTTCACGTTATGTCACAATACTTATGACTATTCTCTCTTATTTTACAAGGTTTACATAAGGAGGGAGAATGCCGGCAGCTGGAATTCTGGACTAGAAAAGGAGCAAATATTAGAGGCCTATTCTGTGCAACTCCAAAAGTCCTGAAACTCCACGGAATACCTTACAATAAATAATAAAAAATCCTCGCCAAAGATGAAGGCCAGGGGGACCACACCCTGTCCACAAGGGTGGGGGGCGCGCCCCCTCTAGGGCACGCCCCCTACCTCGTGGGCCCCCTGGTGGCTCTCCGACGACCATCCCCCTGGTGGCCTAGAGGAAGGCATTGGGAAGTAATAAGTAGATGATGGGTTGCTAGAGTGACAGAAGCTTAAACCCTAGTTTATGTGTTGCTTTGTAAGGGGCTGATTTGGATCCATATGTTTCATGTTATGGTTAGGTTTACCTTAATACTTTTGTTGTAGTTGCAGATGCTTGCATTAGAGGTTAATCATAAGTGGGATGCTTGTTCAAGTAAGAACAGCACCCAAGCACCGGTCCACCCACATATCAAATTATCAAACTACCGAACGCGAATCATATGAACGTGATGAAAACTAGCTTGACGATAATTTCGATGTGTCCTCGGGAGCGCTTTTCCTTATATAAGAGTTTGTTCCGGCTTGTCCTTTGCTACAAAAAGGATTGGGCCATCTTGCTGCACTTTATTTACTTCTGTTAATTATTGCTCGTTATGAATTATCTTATCACAAAACTATCTGTCACCACTTGTTTCAGTACTTGCAGAGAATACCTTGCTGAAAACCGCTTATCATTTCCTTCTGCTCCTCGTTGGGTTCGACACTCTTACTTATCGGAAGGACTACTATAGATCCCCTATACTTGTGGGTCATCAAGACTCTTTTCTGGCACCGTTGCCGGGGAGTGTAGCGCCTTTGGTAGGTGGAATTTGGTAAGGAAAAATTTATATAGTGTGGTAAAATTTATTGTCACTTGTTACTATGGAAAGTAATCCTCTGAGGGGCTTGTTAGGGGTATCTTCACCCCGACCAGTAGAGCAAAGAGTTGCTCCTCAACCTACTGAACCTATTGAAAATGAAGTTCCTTTTGAGTTTCCTTCGGGTATGATAGAAAAATTGCGAGCTAATCCTTTTACAGGAGATGGAACAAAGCATCCTGATGAACACCTAATATATGTGGATGAAGTTTGTGGATTATTTAAGCTTGCAGGTATACCCGATGATGTTGCTAAGAAGAAGGTCTTCCCTTTATCTTTGGAGGGAGACGCATTGACATGGTATAGGCTATGTGATGATACGAGATCATGGAATTATAAAAGATTGAAATTGGAATTTCATCAAAAGTATTACCCTATGCATCTTGTTCATCGTGATCGCAATTATATATATAATTTTTGGCCTCACGAAGGAGAAATCATCGCTCAAGCTTGGGGGAGTCTTAAATCAATGTTATATTCATGCCCCAATCATGAGCTCCCAAGAGTTACAATTATTCAAAAAATGTATGCTCGGCTTTCTGAAAACAATCGCACCATGCTCGATACTTCTTGTGCTGGCTCTTTTATGATGAATACTATTGAATTTAGATGGGATTTATTGGATATAATTAAACATAACTCTGAAGATTGGGATCTCGATGAAGGTAAGGAGTCAGGTATGACACCTAAGTTTGATTGTATTAAATCTTTTATGGATACCGATATTTTCCGTAAGTTTAGCACTAAATATGGACTTGACTCTGAGATAGTAGCTTCTTTTTGTGAATCGTTTGCTACTTATGTTGATCTCCCTAAGGAGAAGTGGTTTAAATATCATCCTCCCATAGAAGTAAAAGTAGCTGCACCAATTAAAGTTGAAGAAAAGAATGTCACGTATAATGATCCTATTGTCCCTACTTCTTATGTTGAGAAACCACCTTTCCCTATTAGAATAAAGGATCATGCTAAAGATTCAACTGTGGTTCGTAAAAGCAATATTAGAACATATACACCTCCTGAGCAAGTTAAAGTAGAACCTAATATTGCTATTGTTAAAGATCTCTTGTCAGATAATATTGATGGGAATGTTATTCAGTTCTGCGGTGAAACTGCTAGAATTGCTAAACCTTGTGCTAAAGATAAACATAGACATGTGGTAGGCGTGCTTGTTATTTTTGTTAAAATGGGAGATCATTGTTATCATGGCTTATGTGATATGGGTGCTAGTGCTAGTGTTATACCTTATACCTTGTATAAAGAAATCAAGCATGAAATTGCACCTGCTGAGTTAGAAGATATTGATGTCACAATTAAGCTTGCCAATAGAGATACTATATCCGCGGTGGGAATTGTCAGAGATGTTGAAGTCTTGTGTGGGAAAACTAAATATCCTGCTGATTTTCTTGTTCTCAGTTCCCCACAAGATAGCTTTTGTCCCATTATATTTGGTAGAACCTTCTTGAACACTGTTAATGCCAGGGTAGACTGCAAAAATAATGTTGTTTCTATTGGCTTGGATGATATGATCCATGAGTTTAATTTCTCTAAATTTAGTAAACAACACCGTGAAGAAAGAATTGCCTAGTAAAGATGAAATTATTGGTCTTGCTTCTATTGCCGTACCTCCTAGTGATCCTTTAGAACAATATTTGCTAGACCATGAAAATGATATGTTCATGAATGAAAGAAGGGAAATAGATGAAGTGTTCTTTAAATAGGAACCTATTCTGAAACACAATTTGCCTATTGAAATCCTAGGGGATCCTCCTCCACCTAAGGGTGATCCCGTATTTGAGCTTAAACCGTTGCCTGATAATCTTAAATATGCTTATCTTGATGAAAATAAAATATATCATGTTATTATTAGTGCTAACCTTTCAGAGCATGAAGAAGAAAGATTATTGAAAACTCAAGAAGCACCGTCTTTGCTATTGGATATACTCTTGATGATCTTAAGGGCATTAGTCCCACTTTATGTCAACATAAAATAAATTTGGAAGCAGATGCTAAACCAGTCTGTGATCCTCAAAGACGTCTGAATCCTAAGATGAAAGAAGTGGTAAGAAAAGAAATAATAAAGCTTCTGGAAGCAGGTATAATTTATCCTGTTGCTGATAGTCAGTGGGTAGGTCATGCCCACTGTGTCCCTAAGAAGGGAGGTATTACTGTTGTTCCTAATGATAAAGATGAATTGATCCTGCAAAGAATTATTACATGTTATAGGATGGTAATTGATTTCTGCAAATTAAATAAGGCTACTAAGAAAGATCATTACCCCTTACCTTTTGTTGATCAAATTCTAGAAAGACTATGCAAACATACACACTATTGCTTTCTAGATGGCTATTCTGGTTTCTCTCAAATACCTGTGTCGGCTAAATATCAATCAAAGACTACTTTTACATGCCCTTTTGATACTTTTGCTTATAGACGTATGCCTTTTGGTTTATGTAATGCACCTGCTACACTACAAAAAAATACAATTCCGTGATGATACGTGTTTGTCATAGTAGGTCGCGTTTTTTGTCATGCATGTACATCCATGACAAATTTATGACAGAATCATGATAGTCATACATCTTTGTCGTAGAAGTGTTCCATGACATTACCAAAATTATCATCACGGAAGTGTCCACTTCCATGACGATAAATCGCGCGTCACAGAAGTGCTTTCATCAAGGGTGACCGACACGTGGCATCCACCGTAACGGAACACCGTTAAGCTCTCGGGTCGGGTTTTGGATCCGATAACCCGTTAACAGCCCCGACCAATGGGGATTTTCCACGTGTAAAATCATCATTGGCTGGAGGAAACACGTGTCGGCTCACCGTTGGGACAGATGTCATCTACTCATTGGACGGAACCCACCTGTGGTACGTCGACACGTGGCACGGCCCAATAGAGGCCCATTCCTGTGAAAAGGCAGGCCCAGTAAAAATTAGCAGGCCAGCCCATATAAGGCCTACTTGTGTCAGGTCCATTTAAGCCCAGGACCCATATGAGATGAGCCAATTCGGCCCGTCAACGGCCCGTTAAAGATTTGACACCATTGCAGCCCATCGTCAGTTCGAGCCCGTTAACGACCCGCTATATATCTGGGCTCAATATCAGCTGATGAGATTTCGGCCTGTTAACGGCCGTTTAATGGATGGGTCAATTTTCAGATGTACATCATTCGCCTTTTAGCGACCCATTTAAATGTTGGGCTAGTTTCCGGCCGGTGTGTCTTCGACTGTTGACGGCCCATAAATCTGATGGGCCATTTGTTGTCGGACCTTAGTTTCGGCCTTTTAGCGGACCATTTAAGTGTTGGGCCAATTTTCTGGCCCGGTGTCACTTTCAGCATGTTGATGGCCCATAAATCAGTTGGGCCATTTTTAGTCGGACCTAAGTTTTGGCCTTTTAGCGACCCATTTAAGTGTTGGGCCAATTCCGGCCACAATGTGACTTTCGGCTGATAACGGAGCATAAATGAGTTGGGCCATTTGTAGTCGGACCTTAGTTTTGGCCCTTTAACGGCCCATGCCCTTCATGGTCCAATACCAGCCCGGTTTCTCTTTCGGCCTGCTAAAGGCCCACAACACAGTTGGGCCATTTACAATACAACCTGCCTTTCGGCCTCTTAGCGGCCCATGGTCTTCATGGTCCAGTACAAGCCCGCTGTCTCTTTCGGCCTGCTAAAGGCCTATAGTATAGTTGGGCCATATGTAGCCCCAACTTAGTAACGGCCTGTTAACGGCCCGTGAAATAAACTGGGGCCACCTGTTGCCCGCTTCGAAGTCGGCCTGTTAACGAGCCGGGAGGTAAGAGGGCCGACAATTAACTCTCGGCCTAGTAACGACCCATTAACTTAATGGGCCCACTAAAGTTCGTACATGTCTTTAGGCCAAATTAGATAATTTGAGCCCATTACGACGAGCAATTATGCACAGGACCAAAACCGATCACGCAAAGGTATGACATACAGGGAATAACGTTGCACATCCAACATATACTACAGGAAGTTACATCCACTGGGCAATCAAAGATTGATGCCAGTGCAAATAAATGAGCAGAACCTAACCATCTACAACGTCACAATCTGCAACCTCAGCACAGATGACGCCCATAAGCATGGCAAGTTCTTTCTGCTTTGCTACACTTTCTCTGAAAACATTGATCAGTTGTTGTGTCGCACGACTCTGCACCTCTGATTCATCCACCATTTTCATCATTGCTTCAGCCATTAATTGGTTCACAAACATACATTTATTCCGTTGCATTCGAGATAGAGGATACTGAACAGATTCAGATGGCGATTTTGGCAGGCTTGTATTATTTATAGTGGAGAGTGTCTCGACCATTGCATCATCACATAAATTAGGACGGGAACCAAACAGATTAATCATGAGTTATTGCCATATTACCTGGCCTAGATTTACTGGAAAGAAACAATGGGGTTGCCTTGCTGTTTTCAGAGTTTGTCTTCTTATCTTCAGCAGCATGCACAAAATTAACACACTAGCATTGCTATCATTGGCCAAGTCAGATAATAGGAAAGCAACATTGACACAACGAACGTTTGGGCAAGTAGCCTACACAAAATTAACACAATATGGCACAGCTATCATCAGCCAGGTAAGGTAGTACGAAAGCAAAAATTGACACAATGAATGAATGGGCAACCAGAGAAGCACTACAATTCAGTAATGTGCGTGATATGAGATAGTACATTCATGCGACTCGAAGATGCAAAACTACCAGGCAGTTTTCCTTACAAAAATCAACATTGGCGCCTTTAACTTTTTGCTACAACTAATTTTAGATCAGATAAACGTTAGATTCACGCCGATTAACAAAATACACGTTGATGTAAAAATATAGTGATATACAATAGGTACTTACATCAGCATTGGAGCACAGAGAATTCCCGCAAGATATTTTCCTCAAATACGATCCCAATGGAAGAAGTCTTCTATCGTTTAACCTTATTTTCTAACAGAGAGATGGGTAAGAAACATGTAGAAAATATGATCAGAATGCTATAAAATTTCATGATGCGAGGATACACACACGCTTCTTAGAATGGAGTTGACATTCTTTTGCTGGATCGAGCGGACTAGTTCTTTGGCCTTTGGAATCGCTTATTATCGATTGGGAGTTGGGTATCTCTGTGCTAGAGCGATATCTATGAAAAATGGAGTTGGTTTATTATCTCCACGGCATTTGGATCTTTTGCAAAGACCTGGTTTGTAACCCTTGATTCTAACAGAGCCGTCTTCCCTTGCATGCCTTATATAGAAGAATGGTGATTCAGTTATAAAACATGCTACGAGAGATGGAATAGGTCTTGAAGAATAGAAAGGCATGACATATTGACATGTATTCTCTCCATCCGAAAATAAATGGACGGGTCTAGGCGTATTTCAGTTCTAGATACATCCGGTTTATCCATTTCTGCGACATTTAATCCGGACGGAGGAGTATGATGTAAGAGCAAGGGATACGACAGACAACACAAGAAAAAACACCGAAAAACCCACTGCAGAACCAAAGTATTCAAACCCACCGATATGAGATAGTACACTCATGCATTTCAGGATGCAAAACTACCGAGCAGTTTTCCTTACAAAAATCAACATTGTGGCCTTTAATCATACATTTTGCTACAACTAAATTTAGATCGAGATAAAGGTTGGATTCACGCCGATTAACAAAATACATGCTGATGTAAGAATATAGTGATACACAACAGTACTTACATCTACATTGGAGCACGTACAATTCCTGCAAGAATCTTTCCTCATAAAGCGATACCATTGCAGAAATTCTTCTATCTGTTAAGCTTATTTTCTAAAGAGAGATGGGTAAAAACATGTAGAAAATATGATCAGCATGCTATAAAATTTCATGATGCAAGGATACGCTGCGCTTCTTAGAATTGAGTTGACATATTTTTGCTCGATTTGGAAGCGGACTAGTTCTTTGGCCTTTGGAATCTGCTTATTATCGTGAGGAGTTGGGTTTCTCTGTGCTGGAGCAGTATCTATAAAAACTGAAGTTGGTTTATTATCTCCTGGCATCAAAGGCCTTGTTTGTAACCCTTCAGATTCTAACATAGTCGTCTTCCCCTTGCATGCCTTGTATAGAAGAATGGTGCTTTAATTATAAAACATGCGACAGCAGAGAGATGGAATAGGTACTGATGAATAGAAAGGCATGACATATTGACATGTATTCCCTCCATCCGGAAAAAATGGATGGGTCTAGGCGTATTTCAGTTCTAGATACATCTTTTTTTATCCATTTCGGCAACATGTAATCCGGACGGATGGAGTATGGTGTAAGAGCTAGGGATACGACGGGACAACACATCAAAAAAAACTAGTTGAATGTAAAACTATATGCTAGCGGAATACGTACAGAAATAACCAAGGCAACATACACGTGTATGATTGGGAAAATAAGATGGCATTGCAACAGAGCACTAGAACAGCACTTCAATGTAAAAAACATGGTATGGCGGATGATGAAGTACATAATCGATGAATAACAATGCATAAGATATTCAAGCATGATGTCCAAATTAAGCAGATGGCATTGCGATACAAAGAGAATGACAAGATTTGAATTTGAAAGGATGTTATCATGAATGGAATAGGTACTGAAAACAGGAAGGCATGACATATTTACATGCATGATCAGCAGGCTAAGCACATGGCATTGCAATAGAGTAGATGCACTCTGGGACATTATATGCATGTTGTACCCATATCACGGGCCAAGTTAGAGCAAGGACCTTGTGGGGTGAAGAGGATTCATCAACTTTCTGAAAGTCTACTGAATAACTGACTTTACATGTTCCATCATATTGGGTATCATTGACATCAAGTTTATAGTCCTTTACATTGCTCGTGAGGTTCTTGTGGATATATCAGTGTGTGCAATTATATCTGACATGCATGGAAGACAACTAGTAGTTAGAGTTATGTAAATAAGTGCCTGTAGGAGACGACATAAATAGTAGGACTGGGCTTAACTAGCAGCAACAGGTCTCATAAACAAAAGGGAGAACACAGATGAAAGCTACAGAATATGTATCGTTTGTACTCGAGATTAACTAGATGGCACACAAAAGTATTAAAGAACAACATAGGTAATACTAGAAGTGGTATAATACTATAATCACCAGCCTGTGGGATAGCATTGGGTGATGGATGATAACTATGGAACAGCGTTACCTAAAGAACAAGTATCTTAGCTGAACTATGGAACAACGTGAACTCCTGAACAAGACACCTTAAGAGATCATCATGAATATACGGTGAAATGTGATGATCTATTTTCCGTGCTTAGATGAATAACAAAGCCATAAATGTTGCACACAAGTAAGATGAGGGTACAACCTATCTGGCTACCATCCATAGGAGTGAGCATCATGTACTGACTTGTCGATGTCCCTGCAGTTGTTGTGGTTGTCCATGTCGGGCACGCGCATTCGATGCAGGGAACTGTTGAGTGGGGACTGTAGCTCCCTTCTGGTGTATGCTTCCCTTGTTGGAGCAGCTGCGGTGAGTCGGAAGACGGTGTGTCTGAAGATGCAGGTAATGCATAAAGTTAAGAACGACATATCTCTTTCATCCGAAGAAATACACTAAGAGATCAATAGCAAGGTACGAGAGTGGTCACATGTCTGTTGACTGAAGACTAAATTGGGGTCACACGATTTTATTTTGTTTTGGTACTATCCGATCTACGCCGGATGGCTTGATGGCCGTCTTGTGCCTCCCGGGTGACACTGTTCGGAATCTTCCCCGAAGAGCCAGCGACCAACGGCAGAGCAGCCTGCCTCCGCCGTCCGTGGCCCCGTCCAAAACCCCACTCCCCGCCCCACCGCACTGCCGTGGTTGCACCACCCCCGGGCCAATCCACAAAGACTCCCAGTCATCCAGATCCGGTGGTGGCAGTACCTTCAACCCACGCAACTCTAAAAGATAGCCATCTAAGCGTTGCTTCCGCGGCGAACTTGCGGCCCCGCACCCTTACGTTAGACACCAGCCAACCGGCAGCCTAGGAGCTCCATCGCCTCGAGGAGTGCTGCTTCCCATAGGGAATCGATTGGCCCAGAATAAAAATTCAGACAACTGACGACTAAATAAAGTGATTTCAGATGAGGGTGCGACCTATCTGGCGGCATGGTGAAGTAAGCAGGTCCAGCGCGATTGCGGTGGTGACCGGCGGCAGGGAAAGAGCATTGTCGCGACGGTCGACGGCTACGCGGAAGCAGCGCCAGGACTCTGGACGGATCCGAAGTTGGAGCCGCTCCGGCACCGTGAACAACGGCGGGGGTGAATCGGCTCCAGACAGTTCACGCGTCGTCGAGGCAGCACCAGAAGACGCGAGTAAGAGGCACACGGCCCGGTGCATGACGGCAATTGGACAGCGTCTCCGGCATTAGGAGGAGGGCGGCCGTGAAATTGGTGCGGTGGGGCGCCATGGAGGTGGGGCTGAGGTTTCATGCTCGGGAGAAGGAGCTTCCGGAGAAGGTGATTTGATGCCCACGAGGTATGAATGGGGGCGGGGGAATTGGGAGGGAGTGGAACCATGTCTTACGGACGCATTAGTCTGAAATGTGAGGGGGAGTTACAGTTCTACCCTTGCCTATAGGCTTCTCGGCTTGGGTCTGTGTACTGAGGGTCGGGGATAGTAGAGTAACTTTGCTTCTCCCCAAATAGTGGGCGGGAGCGATTTCGGGCGAGGAGGGCGTGTTTTGAACTATAGTGGGTGCGAGCGATTTCGGGCGAGGAGAGCGTGTTTTGAAATAGTGGGCGCGAGCTATTTCGGGCGAGGAGAGCGTGTTTTGCCGACCATGGTTTATGAATTATTCGGCACATATCATTTCAGCCGAGGAGAAGGCGCGCTTGGATGAAGTTATGAACCTACCCTCGATGTACAACGGGCCAATTGATGCATGTCCCAAATAGGACGGTAATTTTGCGTCTCCCATTTATTTGCTCGGGCGAATTCCACCGAAAGCGAGAGGATGTTTAACGGTTCGTTCAAATTTTTGGAAAACGAGCATCCACGTCTACCTTACCAAGTCGATTCGAATCAAATTTTGAAATATTAGCTTGCCACTTCTTTTTTAGATGGAGAGATGATGCTCGGGAGTAATGTATTTTTACATGCTCGTTGCTAGCGATTTACTATATGAAAAATAGTTGAACCACTCAAAAACGCGAATCAGACCCAAAATGAAATATCTCGATTCAATGAACTAGCTCGTTCAGTAGGTCAAAATAGTGAACTAAATCCAAAATTGAACACCGCAATCGAGTAGCATGTTGTACAGTATTATAGTACTCCATGAACATGTTGAAAGTCAAATTAATGAACTTGTTTGATATACGTGTATATCCGTTCATGTGTGGATTGCAGACAACATGGTCTCCAATTTAAATATTTGAATGCAAGTTTATATCAGTCTTTGATGCATAAAACGCGACCTCCCCCTCTCCCGGACTCCTGTTCTCTCTCTCTCTCTCTCTCTCTCTCTCTCTCTCTCTCTCTCTCATGGAACAATCTTCAATTACATGCCATGCGCATCCGACACAAAATCCTTGTTGGTACCTCTCCCTCTCTCTCTCTCTCTCTCTCTCTCTCTCTCTCTCTGTGTGTGTGTGGGGGGGGGTCTTTCTAGTCCGCATTCATATATACACCATCTATAGGTCTCTCTCGCACACTATGTATGATACTCTAGCTAGTCCAAGCTAGATATCTTGAGTGCACTCATCGTATGCACACAAATTCCTTGGCTCGTTGCCTGTAACTCTCTCACGCACCACTATGTCGTCTCGGGCTCTCTCCCCCCTCTCAAACTCTCCATCCACAGGTCACAAATACACATGCATATCTCACTGCACTTTTCGATAGGCCCAACTGAAACTCTATCTCTCTCCATCGTTCTCTCTCCATCTCACACGCACACACACACACAATCTCATGCCCAGCTAGCCAAGTATGATGGTCTCTCACTCAATTGTAGGCACACGCAGTGCCCCCTATATGTATATGACTAGCTAATCTTAGTCTCCATCACAAACATGTGCATGGTCTATCTCGATTTCTCTTGGCGCATCTTTCTATCGCGCACGCACTCCCTTGATCTCCCACCCATATAGTCCCCTCACGATCTCGAGGGGATCTCACTATCACAAACACACCCTCTCTCCATGTGTCCCTCTCGACCTTTTTTCCTTGTTGGCCAGACCTCTATTGGACATGTGCTACAGGGGTGTCTCTCTCCGTTACAAACAATCACACACTAGCTATCTTCGTGTACCTCCTCACCTCGCTTTTCCATCTCGGAGATGCATGTGTGATATGTTCGCATAAGAAACGAAAATACACACTATTTCTCTCATTTATCGTTTGTTGTCACTTTCTCTTTCACACACATACTCTTTTTGCACACTTACTCATTCTCCTTCACACGCACTTGATCTGTCTCGACTGAGGCACTCACCTCCGTCCATAGCTCATAGATTTATTGTAAAGTCAAACATCACAAAGTTTGACCATGTACGTGGAGAAAAAGAATTACATCTACTACGGCAAACATATACCATTAGATTCACCATGAGATGTAGTTTTGTATGATGTATCTTTGGTATTGTAGATATAAATAACATTTGCATAAACCTGATCAAAGTTTCCAAAGTTTGACTTCTAAAACATTTACATACCTTTGCATTATCGAGCGGATGGAATATCTCTTTCCCCTCTCAGCTATCTGACGCACCACTCAGCCTTATCGGGGCTCCTCAATCTCTCTCACACTTTATTGGTCAGTTTGGTTCGTGACCTGACCCTCATGCCTTGATGGTTGGTACTGGCTGGTGTGGACGTGAGATGTAAAATATTTCTGCCTGGCCAGGCTTGTGTGGTGCTGAAGCGTTTGGTTCATGCCTGGGCCAGGCAAAGCATCAACGTCCCATCAATCAACCCATGCATCAATTATTTAATGCTAATATCCATCCATGTTGCTGTTAGCCTCGTGGCCGCCGCGACCGAGCCACGGCCAGGCGTTGAAATCGATCGCTTGGGCGAGGCTACTTGCGATGTCCGGAGTTCAGCGAAGCTAATTAAAGTGCAAGGAACCCAGCCCAGTGGGCTTTCTTTTTCACAGGTAGCAACCAAACAAGCGTGCATGAAATCCAGCCACAACCCGAGCCACGCATAAAGATGCTCACGACGCAAGCCAAATGGGCCTTATATCTCCCTGGTTCACACATACACATGTCTCGCTCGCGCTATACATATTGACCCATCCAACACTCTCCGCCCTTGTTCTCTCTCCATGTGACACGCACCCCCCTAAGTACCATAATCCCTCACTCCATCATAGGCTCTGCTTTGGATCCATGGGTTAGAGTTAGTTTGGGTTAGTTTGGAGTCAACTAACCCAAAAGATCCAAACAGGAGGGTTAGTTTAGGTTAGATGCATCTAACCCATCCAAAAAACTAACCCATCCAAGAGGTGCTTATTTGGGTTAGTTCTTCTCGGGACCACTAATAAACACTTTTTCTATCGCTCTCCCCCATGCCAGATCCCACCCCACTTCCTCGAAGCTTCTCGTTCTCTCCCTCCCTCCCTCTACGCCTTTGCCCAGTGAAGGTGCCTCGCCGTATCCGTGCTCCATCTAACCCTGCCATCCAAACACCTCTTTACTTAGAGTTAGTTCGGGGTTAGAATCTAACTCTAACCTCTAACTGAGTTAGAGTATCCAAACAGACCATAGGAGCAAGCACTCCCCCCTCCTAAGTATGATTATCTCTTACTAGCCATCGAGGAACACACGTATTGTCTCCTTCCATCCATACGTCTATCTCGATATCTCTCGGGGCATCTTCTATCGCGCACACACCTTGTCACTCGATCTCCCACCCATGTAGTCCCATCCACGATCTCCGTGGGATCTCTCTATGACAAACATACACTCTCTCCTCCCCATGTCGCATTTTCTCCGTCGTCTCTCTCGACCTCTCTCCCTTGTTTGTCGCACCCCTCTTGGCCACGTGCTAGGGGTCTTCCTCTCTCGGTTCCAAACAACCACACACTATCTCCTCACCTTGCCTCCGTTGTCGAAGATGCATGTGTGATATGTTTGCATAAGACACGCATGCTTTTTCTCCACTTTTATCGTGTGTTGTCCATGTCTCTTTCACACACACACACAAAAAAATTTCACTCTCTCTCTCTCTCTCTCGTCAGGGACTCTGTCACGTCCATAAGCATATGGATGTTTTGAAAAGTCAAACCTCAGAAAAGTTTGACTAGGTATATGTGGAGAAAAACATTTACATCTGGAGCGATCATTAGATTCATCACAACATGTACTTACTTCATACTATCATTTATCTTTGGTATTGCCGATATAAGTAATTTCTTTATAAACTTGGTCAAAGTTTCAAAAGTTTGACTTTAAAAAAATGTTGTAACTACATTATCGAACAGAGGGAGTAGCTCTTTCTCTTTCTCTCTGCTATCTCTCACGAGCCTCCCCTCTCACTCGAACTCTCTATACCGACGGATTATATGCTCACTGTGTCAGCGTATAGCTCTGTATATTGTTTAGTTGACCGGTCAACCAATCCACATGCTGCGTTGTCATTTCGTGTTACTGTACCTTGGTGTGCTGGCCCATGTGGCAGTGGGTGGAAATAAGTAAACTAGAGGCCCATCTGACACGCGGTGAAGGAAACAAAGCTGAAACCACTCGGGGTAGCACCCCGCATGCTAGTAAATTGAGGGTGCATTGAGGACAAACTTCTTGCTTGCGAAGGACGCACTCGCGCACAATTCACCACCGCGCGGCGGCATGCACAGAAGGACGCACTCGCGCACACCCAACACACAACACACACCAGCACACGTGTACACCGACGTCGCCGCCGGTTGAGATGGACGGCGAGGCAGCCAACAAGCGGAGGCCGCTCGAGCAAAAACCGCATCCGTGAGCACGGACTTCATCGGCTGACCTCCCCGACGACATGCTACTCGTCATCATCGGCCTCCTCCCCACCAAATCTGCCGTGCGGACCGCCTGCTCTCCGGTGGTGGCGCCCCCTCGGCGCTGCGTCCCCTCAACCTCACCATCGGCGGCTACCCGCTGCGGCGGGGATTGCAAGCGCGTACGCGGTCTCCAAGATCCTTTCGCCGCACCACTGGGCGGCCGGGCGCCTTGACATCCGCATGTTTAGTACCAAGCGCAAGGTCCAACCCAAGTTTGACAAGTGGTTCTTATCCCCCGCCCTAGATCAGCTCGAGGAGCTCAGCTTTGAAGCTGGACGATGTCGCTCTCTGCCGCCGTCCGCGCTCCGCCTCACGCCAACGCTGCACCACGCCAGCTTCAGCTCCTGCTATCTTCCCTGGATTAATGCCGCGCCCGCCCTTCTTCTCCGTCAACTCAAGCAGCTCGACCTCTTCGACGTTGTCATCTCAAAGAATGATATGGAGCACCTGCTCCGCAGCTATCTTTAGCTTTCGAGTACCTTCGTCTTGGCGGATCCACGGGTTCATTAGCCTCCACATCGTCTCGACGAATCTCCGCTGGATTTATGTGCCTTGCTGGCCCCGCAACAAGACATCAATTGGGAAGAGATCACTCCAGCTATTCCACGTTATGGTCATTGAGAATGTGCCTTTCCTTGAGAGATTGCTTGTATCGGATCTAGAAGGTCCAACAAAAATCAGGGTCATTGGCGCTACCGAAATTGACAGCGTTGGTGTATTCGTCGCCAAATTCTCCGAACTCTTTATTGGATCCGTAATCGTTCGTGTACAGCACTCATCTTCTTCTCCGTCTTCTTGAAATTCACATTTTAAATTTCTTCTTGATGTATTTACGACCGTCTTCCGGAAAATGATTCCGACAAGCTTGACCCACCATGCATACAGTGAAGATCTTAGCACTAAAATCTATCGGCCCCAATCTGGATCAAATTGTTGGATTCCTTACATGCTTTCCATGTACGGAGAAGCTACTCATCGAGGTGAAACTTCTTTCCTATTAGTAAACGGTAATAACAATCACAACGTAGCTCAATTTTTTCGTAATTTTGACAAGTGTAGTGTTCAAAACTACATCTACGCACTGCACCGGAAGAAATGTTTTTAGTATTTTCTTCTCACGTGATCACCTGCAACATTTTTATGCTGCACTACTATAGTAGCCTAGACTAGTCATAGTGGAAAGTAACTTCGACTACTCCAGTAACTCTATGGTTACCCTAAGGGCAAGTACTACCTCCGTCCTGGTTTAACTGACAAAATGTTAATGCATGTCACTAAGAACTATATCGTTGGATTCGTATTTGAACATAATTTCAAATGGTGTAATTTTTAGTGACATGCATTGGCATTTTCTTAGGTAAATCTATGGTCAAAATTATATACTAAATACGAGGTAGTATTCCCTCCGTCCCAAAATTCTTGTCTTACATTTGTTTAGATACGGATGTACCTAACACTAAAATATAACTATATACATCTGTATTTAGACAAATTTAAGACAAGAATTTTGGGACGGAGGGAGTACAAAAGTGGGCTATGTAGGCCAAAACATGTGCCAAATTCACTTGTGATTCATTTGGCATCGATGCCCCTCCATTGCTCACCTGGTGCCCCAATCTGGAGCACCTACTTTGCTCGGTGCCAAATTAACTCACACAATGAAAAAACCTTTGCGTGGGAGAGAGAGAGGACTGAGGCAATAAAAACACTTGTTTGGGAGAGTGAGAGGCTGGTGTAGTTGGTTTGATTGATTTGTTTATACATGTGGAGTGCAATGTGTGCTGTGGTGCCAACTCTCTCACATCGAGAGCGGTGCCAAAATCTTTTGATTTGACATCGATGCGTATTATGTGGCATACTTTTGCGAAATATGGCATCGGCCACATAGTGGAAGGCAACAAATGCCCAAGCTCTTCACGTGCTCCTAGTTAAATGAGAGGAAGCGAAGCAGAGAGAGAGAGAGAGAGAGAGAGAGAGTGAAAAATATCACTAGCCAGCCAACCCTATCGTATGAGCGAATGATATTGGTACCTCTTGATGACATGGCAATCTTATGCAGCCAGCTGCTCTAATATATGTTCTCTTCTTTTGCGAGATAACAAAAGACCGAAAGTGAAAAATGTTTTGCACTATAACAATCTCATCGAATGCCTTGATCTCCATCTTACGAGAAATTGATTTGATCGACTACCGAGGCAGCACATCTGAGATTAAATTGGCGGAGTTCTTTTTACGGAGGCAAGTGTGCTCAAGGTAATGAGGTTTGGCGTTCTCTGGCGCAACAATGAATGGCGTCTTGATCACCACATAGCGTCTAAGCCTAAATGACAAAGTCTCCACAGAAGCTGAATTTGTTTTTGAAACATCAAGTGGCGAGAGACTCAAAACTTATTTGCCCATTAGTGACTTGTCAGGGCGGTGGATTTTAGATTGTACGATAAAGCTGCACCCACCTAAAGTAACGAAAGTTCTTACGTGAACTTCCTAGTAATTCCCTCTTCCTAGGTGTAGCATTACTCCTAACATTTGTAATATCAGTTTGAAACTTGTAATATTGTCGTGTCCTATTCCTGCGTTCTCAAAATCCTGCGAATCAAACAGGTCCTGAGTTGGTGATGATGTTGTGCCTCCCATCTTTCACCGATGGCCGTCGGATCTAGATCTGGCCTTACAAACCAAGCTTCTCCATTTTGCAAAAGATGCCCGCACTTGTTCCCTATTTACAAACAACTCCTTGTCTCTCACAATTAGCCTTATCTCCTCCCCACCACATCTAGAAGGTCGTGGAAAAATGCTGTGCGCGATGGCGGCTGAGGCAGTCCACCCCAATCTTGGTGTTCCATGCAATGCACGGGCATCTCATACGGAAATTATGTCGAGCAGGGGCTAGTTGTGGCAGGCTAGCTCTACAGCCATGATGATAGTATTTATGACGGTGAGGCTGACTATGGTATGCGGAACACGGCGCCTATACTCAGTGTCATCTCCGTGTGAGGTCTTGTCACTTCAACGTGAGGAGCGACGCGTAATAATTTGACCAGCGGGTAGTACGAGTGCTAGTACTCCTAGGAGTACTACATTGGTTGTACTACTACTAGTACTAGTAGCACCACCGTCTGGATTTAGGAGTACTACCACGTCCATCTGGATTTTAGTATTTGACTAGCAATATCTAGTAATGCATGTCACAAAATGTACTACTCCTCTCGTAAATAAATACATGGTGTTTTATTCCTATCGGCGAGAGAACTTAATGTTTTCTTGCTAACTAGAGTCTTAATAGGATTACATGCAATGAACTAAACACTGCATGTCATGTTTGGTAGTCTCAAGTCATTGAAAGCATGCACGGCCCACATCTCTCATTGGTTGATATGTCACGAAATAAGAAACGAGGAGGGAGTTAACGCATACCGATGCCCTAAGTGTTTTGGGATTATTTGGTTTTTGTAATGTGACTTACACAACATTTTTGTTTACATGCATTAACATTTTATTAGTTAAATCAAAGGTCAAAACTTGGCGCAAAATGCAAAGGGGGCCAATAAACCAGTAACATCAAACTTCTCTCGTTTGGCCCCAACTAGAGGTCCGGTGAGATGACTATCTTTACCAAGCGACACGGAGGGCGAACTTCATTGACTTCGACAAGCGCCTTTGGGTGAATGACATGTGGGCCCAGGGGTGGCTGGCCCACCTATCATAAAGCCGAGGCAGGTCAGATGAGGGCTGAGGGTAGTACGAAATCCTACGCACCTCATGCGCTTAACCGAAACTGCGTTATATCGACTAGAGGGGGTGAATAGGCGATTTTTATGAATTCTTCAACGAGGAATTTTCCGGTGAGAAATTCATAGCGAAGAACTACTTATAGCAGAATAAGTACTCGAGAAGTAAGCATAACGAGAATCACGGGCATGGTCATCATGATGAAATGAAGACAAGCAAAGAGTACGTAAAAGCGTAAACACAGGATAGCTCAAGATGAAGACAAACAGATGAAGAAATTGGGCGAGGAAATTGAGAAAGTCTTGATCAAAGTCTTCAAACACAGATATGAATAAACACTCAACATAGTAATGAGGAAATGAAAGGGTTGAGGAGATAGAACCAGATAAGGTTGGTGAAGACAATGATTTGGTAGACCAGTTCCAAGCTACTTTGTCTCGGTTATGCGTCTGGTTGGGCGTGTGAGTATTTAAACTCGAGGACACACAGTCCGGACACCCGATCGGCTGAGCACGCAGCTCGGGACACCAAGTCCTCACCGTATTCTCCTTGAACTAAGGTCCACAGAGACCTCGTCCAATCACTTTACGTGGTAAGTCTTGAGCGACTTCCAAACCTTCCACAGACTTGGTCACTCGGCGATCCACAATTCCTCTTGGATGCTCTAGACCATGAAGCCTAACCGTCTGGAAGAAGCCACAGTCTTCAAAGGTAACAAGCGTCGGATCCACGCAGGATCAATCTCTTGATGATGCTCAATCACTTTGGGTTTGTAGGGGTTTGGTTTTGGGTTTTCCTCACTTTCGATGATTTTCGCTCAAAGTCCTCGGAGGATGGGTTGCTCTCAAATGACAAGTGTCAAGTTTCTCTCGGGCAGCCAACCAGCTAGTGGTTGTAGGTGGCGGCTATTTATAGCCTAGGGAGCAGCCCGACATGATAAGACATAAATGCCCTTCAATGATATGACCGTTAGGTGGATAAGATATTTTGGGACAGTGGCGCGACACGGCAGTCGGAAATTTGAATCTCAAATTCCTCGGGGCTATCATGTTCCTCACTATGTAGGCAATCCGCCTTTGGCGAATTCCTAACTCCTCGGTCAAAACAAATTCCTCAGCGACTAGAAGAGCTTCGTCTCTGTCACTGAAGAAATTGACTGAACCGTATGAGTTTTCCAAAGGCTTCACTCGAAGGGATTGGTAGGTGTAGGATTTTGAGTTGAGCATCACATGGAAATTTTTCCTTAGTATTTCCTCGACCCCCTTTAACAGTACGGTGTTTCCAATGACTCAAGAAAGAGAAAACGAAACAACGCAGCGAAAGTCTTCACGCTTCATGTTCCTCAAATGAATACCAAGTCTTCAAGGTCACACCAATTTCTTCACTTTCAAAGTCTTGGAAAGTCTTGAATAACAAAGTCTTGATCGAAGAACTTCATTTTTAGGGGTCGACTTTCTCTGTAAACATCAAACTCCTCATAGACTTGTAGACCTGTGTACACTCACAAACGCATTAGATCCTTAACCTATAAGTCTTCAATACACCAAAATCACTAAGGGGCACTAGATGCACTTACAATCTCCCCCTTTTGGTGATTGATGACAATATAGGTTAAGTTTTCAACGGGGATAAACACATGAAGTGTAAATACTGATAATGAGGAATTTGATTGCAAGATATAGAAGAACTCCCCACGAAGATGTGCATAGTGAGGAATTTGCTTTTGAGGCAATGCACATTTGAAGAGTTGAATCATGGAGATCTCCCCTATATCTTGTAATTCATACGCATTTGACATATAACATGAAGAATTTGAAATGCATGATAAGATATGGTGCTTGACGTAATTCAGCATGCGTGCGATAACATTAATGAGGAACAAGCATGCAAAATAACGCATCAAGAGTATCGAGCTCAAGAAGCTCAAGAGAATCGAGCATAGTGCAAGAGCACGATTGCATCAAAAGTATCAAAAGCACCATCGGGTTTAAGATTACAACTCGATCCAATAAAAGTTTCGGAAGAACGAGAGTTGTAACTTAACAAAATAAATTGCCCATATAATAGACCGGCTTGAAGACTAACTCAAATTTCTCCCCCTTTGTCATCGAATGACCAAAGGATCGGCGAGGACTAACGCATACGAAGAATTTCAAGTTGAAGAAGGAGCACCGGCGTTGTTGGGGTCGGTTGTTGTAGTAGGGCCTGCCAGCGGTGTCGTCAAGTCTTCATTTTTCATCGGTGTCGCGAGGAAGAATAGGAGCTGGCCACCAAGGAAGGAACTTTGACCTTCTTGTATTTCTTGGAGGTGCGAGACCGGTCAAATTCTTCCTTGAGTCCCATTGTCGTCAGTTCTTCCGCACTATAGACATGTGAAAGAACAGCCAGTGCGTTTGAAGGTTTCATGGAGGTAGTAGTGGTTTTCTTCACTTTGCATTGTGTGTTGAGTTCATGTTGTGAAGAATTGAACCAAAGCGGCGCTTGACCCATTTATGATTGCGATCAAACTTGATGAAGGCGAGGAGTAACTCACGATCGATCATCACCACAGGTGCGATAGCTTGAGGACTTTGCTTGGTGAGGTATTTGCGGTAGAGTCATGTGTGGCGAGTCATCATTGGTGGAGTAGGATGCAGCTTTGCGGCTGTCCATCCAATGGGCCGAATGCCTTCATCGATCCTGTGATGGCCTTGCCCTTGTCATCGGTGAGGTAAATGTCCGTTTGAGGACTTCAATCGTGGGCAAGTAAGCTGCGGTGGTTGAGTATCAGCCTTGTAATTGAGTGAAGACCTTGTCACGATGAATCTCATTATCCAAAGGCGCATAAGGCTTCAGCTCAAATGGTGACATAGCAATGTTTGCGAGTCCTCATGAAGAAATCATGGAAGTTGGCCAGGAGCATGCCATGGATTATGTTGAAAAGCATATTCTTCATGATGCCAGCGACTTCTTCATCATTGAAGTCGTGGCCTTTGATAGGACTCATTGTCTTCGTCGAGAATCCGATAGGCGATCCGAGGCACATACAATAATTCCTTGACGAGGAATTTGGTTCTTGGGGCCTGCCTTGGCTTCAAAGGCTTCATCAGCACTTGCATACAGTGATTTGAAAGTTCTAGTTCGTTGTAGATACAACGAGCACTGTCAAGTGGAGGACTGAGTGGTAGAGCATGAAGTAATTCAGTTGTTGGTGCCTTGTAGTGAGTGTTTTCAGACATCCAGTCTAGCACCCATGAGTTCACGTCTTCAGCGTCTCCGGTGATGTGCAGCGTTGCATAGAATTGTGAATGAGTTCTTCATTCCGATCCACGAATATCAATGCGAAATTGAAGTCTGAATCGTGAAGAACAACGAGGGCTGGCTCAAAGCTGGCGAGAGACTCCATGTCCACATGAGGAATATGAGCATGATCGAAGACTTTGTCTTTATTGAAAAGCACCGAGGAATAGAAATTGGCTTGGTGGCGGTCCAAAAGCGCCTCTTCCTTATGCGGCGAATCATATGGATTGTAATCGATGAAGAATACATGCTACGTGAAGAAGTCTTGACCTTGAACTTTTGCGTTGTTGAGAAGGGATCCTTGGGCTTTGGCGGTGGAGTGTCGATGAGTTGCATCACGACCTCTTGGAATTGCAATCTCGGGTTCTTGGTGAGAATTTCTTGTTCCTCAATAGAGTGCGATCGAGGATCAACGGCGGAGTTCATCGGCGCTAGTGCAGAATTTCTTCGAGGGGTGATGAAGTGGGATGAGTTTCTTGAGCCCATTTGAGCAGTGGGAAGCGGGGGACTGAGGTATCTACATTGGATTGGGGTGAAGAGTGGAGAATTTGGATCTTTGACTTTCCCAAAAGTCATCATTCATTCTTGGCGTTAATGCTTCCAATATCCACATCTTCTTCAAGTTCCTCAACACCGTCCTCTTCAGGCTGTGGTGAGGCATAGGTGAGGAAATGGCGGGGTTGAAGGGATTGCTTCCACTTCAATTTCTTCATCTATACTTGCTTTCGGCGAAGCGACAAAATGATTTTCTTCATCGGATCCGGCTTGGGATCACATAATCTTCATCAAAAGGAACAAGGTCCTTTGATGGAATTGAGGAAATTGGAACAGCATCAATTGGATTTTCAAAGGAGCTCGTCATTGGCTTCATTTTCTTAGCGGTAGAAGAATTTGGCCTTGGTGATGCTTTCCGTTTCTTCCTGACAGCTCGTTCTGCAGCCTTGGTCTTCTTCACATCGTAGGCGGATGGAAGAATTGGAGTGGAGTGTTGGCGCGGAGGAGGTGAGGAATCTGGATGATTTTCCTCGGTATGGCCGATGCGATTGCCACGACTTGTTCGATTTCTTCAGACGCACCACTAGTGGATGCCACAGAAATTTCTTCGGTAATGGTGGAATGGGATCATCGACCACAGGCGGCATTTTCTTCCAGCACTGAACTTCATCGGTGGTCTTGGCATGTTCTTCGGTTAGGCTGGTGAGGCTCCGACTGAGGAATTTCATGTTGCGTTGGGGCAGCAACATTTGTGAACTTCTTCGTCAAGTTGACGAATCTGACCTTGGCTCCTTGCCAATCAGCATAATAAGCATCGAAGTTTTGGCTGAGGGCTTGGATTTCATTCTGGACCTTGAGAAGTTCCTCAGGTGTCATTTTGACAACATTTTTCTTCAGGAACTTCTCCTTTCTGTATTGAGTTTTCTTGATCTCTCTTGCCTTTTCAAACTTCCATTTCCCTTCTGTGATGAAATGAGTCAACATATGACTTTGTCCGGGGTCAGAGATGAAAATCGGGCAAAGGGTGTTTGGATCCTTGTGCGGAGATCAATATAATCGAGGATTTTCCTCGGATCAACAAGGAAACGCAGATGTGCCTTTGGCTCTAGGGGCCCTTTCTTGGCGATATCGATGATTTCCGCAAGTTCATCATCATTAGCCTCATCATCTTGAGTGGCTCTTGGAAAGCAACCTATTTCTTCTTGGGACTTGGCGAGGACCTCGTCGGTATGTGGCCTTAGTCTTGACAGAATCGAGGCGGATGAAGACTTTGGTGCGGTGAGGAACTTCTTTGAGACACCGGAGGCAATGGAGAAGCCTGCGATCCTTTGTACGTGGCCGGATGCACAGTCTTGAGGACTTTGTCGGAATCAGCGAGGATTTGGGAGGAGGCTGGAGCAGCATGAGGAATTGGCTGTGAGGACAATCTTTGAGAACTTAGCCGTGAGGGCACTTGTTGGTGAAGCACTTGGCTTGTGTCACGGGCTTCTTTGACATTGATTTTCTTGGCTTGCCAGAGGCCTCGGGGCGGCAGCACTAGCGAGTCCTCATTGAATTTCCTCAACTGCCTCATTGGCTTGTCTTGCCAACTTGGCTTGGCGCTTGGCCCATTCTATAGGAAAGTCCTCACCACGCTTGATCTTTGGTGGGGTCGACTTCTTGGCAGTGCCAGCGGAGCTCTTGGGCATGGAGGATTGAGTCACGAATTTCTTCATGTACTTTGGAGTTACATATCTGTACTCCCTCCATTCCCGTGCCCATCTCCGTTCAATCCTTTGGATCCGCACCTTGCGCTGATTTTTGTTCTCTTTGTCGAACTCGGCTTCATCAGGTATGCAATAATCAGGATAAATTTCCTCGAGGATTTCAAAGCGGTCATGACCTCGGGCCTCTTTCCTCCTTTACGTGGCTTCTTTCTTTCTGCCATATTCTTCATCGAGGAATTTGAACAAATGAATTCCACGAAGAAGTATGCAACTTTTCTTCGAGGAATGCTGCAAATGAGTTGAGTTGATGAGAACCTAGTGATTCACGGCGGACATGAGTACTGTGAGCAGTATAGTTGCGAGAAATTTGGAGAGGTCATATCGTTCTCGAAGGTTTTCAAAAGAACAAGTTTTGAGGATTTTGACGGATGAGCCTTGAAGAATTTCACTAAGCGTTCTTTGTCTTAGGTTCGAGTTGTATGCGGATCGAGGATCCACACAATTGAGGAATATTGAAGAAAATGATTGTTTAGAAAGCGAATCAAGAGCATATAACTTGTGAGGTGTTTGTGTGTGAGGATTTGAAGAATAAAACATCCTTGAAGATTTTGTAGTGCAAGATTTGGATCAACAAGGGTAGTAAAAGTAACTTTTATTTACCCTAAATGAAGAACACTGACAGGCGGGTGTTGTAGATGTGAAGCTAAATGCATTCAGGTCTTCCACGCCCTAACTTGACGGAGGAAGAAAGCTACGGCGGCGGCGGAGTGAGGATTTCTGCAGTCGGCGTGAGTACATCGGCGACGAGGTCGTTGCAGTGAAGCTCTTCCTCACCGACGACGATGGAGTAGCGGCGGCGCTAGGGTTTGAGGAGCTCGAACAGGAGAGAAAGGTCGAGCGGAGTAAAAGAAGTGAGGATGGAGAGAGGGGTATTTATAGAGGCAGTGAAAAACTGTTCACCGAAGATTTAGGACGAGCGTGCCTGACCATTCTCCTTCTCACGACATGTGTCACCCACGTCTTGTGTAGTGGAGATCGTGTCACGATCGTGGTTGAGTAAAATAATGCATCGTGGGATGCGGAGCGGTTTAATGACAAAACTGAAAGTTTGGATAAGATCAGTTTTAAAGTTCCGTTCGCAATTTCTTCGGTGACAAGGACACGGTGAAGATTTTAAGCGAGTTTCAAATAGAGCGCACATGAAGAATTTGTGAATAGATTGGGTTGAGTATAGCATAGAGGGGGAAGGGTCCGATCACATTCACTTAGCAGAAAAAGCGACTTGAAGAAATAGCCATAAGTGAATGTTGTAGAGGACATAAACCCATATATATATATATATAGCCAATGAAGAAAAAGCAGCGGAAAGCAGTGAAGATTTTGCAAAGTTGAAGAATTTGAAAAGCGAAGAATTTCAAAACACGAGGAAAACTCAAATTGAAGATTTTCAACTTTGGTGGTGGCGTGTCCCACCGTATAAGAATGATGATTTCGGACACGGCGTACAATTTTCGTGGGGTTACGAGAATCAAATTCTTCATTAATTTCTTCACACTTAGAGTGTTATTCTTCATTGATTGAAGAAAACGTTTCTTCATGTGTTGCACATCTAAGTCATCAATTTTGCATAAGCTGTCGGGGATGTGTGTCCTTTTCAAAGAACGTTCAAAGATTATAAGATATTTAGCTCACACCGCAACTTGCTAAATCTCTTCTCATCCAAGGGCTTAGTGAAGATATCGGCTAGCTGTTCTTGATCTTCACATGCTTTCGATGGAGATGTAAGCCCTTTAACACATGATCCACGAAGAAAATGATGGCGAATTTGAATGTGCTTTGTCTTGAGTGCTTTGGAACTGGGTTGTGAGCAATCTTGATGGCACTCTCATTGTCACGATGAGAGGCACATTCTTCACGTTGATCTGTAGTCCTTGAGAGTCTGCCTCATCCACGACAATTGAGCACAACACGAGCCAGCAGCAATGTATTCAACTTCCGCGATGAAGCGGTGATCTGGCGATTCTGTTTCTTCGAGGACCAACGGACCAAAGATCGTCAGGAAATGACAAGTACCAGATGTTGACTTGCGGTCCACCACGATCACCAACATAGTCGGTCGAGAATATCAATGAGATCAAAAGTAGAGCCCTTGAGGTACAATAATCCTAGTGTTGGTGTGTGAGCTAGATATCGAAGGATATGCTTCACTGACCTTATGGTGTGATTCGCTTGATTGTAGCTTGAAATCGGGCACACATGCAAACACTAAGCATTATATCTGGCCTAGATGCACATAAGTACAATAAAGAACCAATCATGGGCGGTATACCTTGTGATCGAATTCAATACCATTTTCATCGATTGCATAGATGGCCATTTGTGGGCATAGGAATTTTGACACCTTTGCAATCTTGCATGCGAATTTCTTGAGGACATCTTTGAGGTATTTCTCACGAGATATGAATATGCCATTGTGTTGTTGTGAATTTGAAGACCTAAGAAGAATTTCAACTCTCCCATCATAAGACATTTGATATTCTTCACTCATCATATAGGCAAATTCATCACTATAACGTTGGTCGATCTGACCCAAAGATAATATCATCAACATATATTTGGTACACAAACAGTTCACCATCATATGATTTAGTAAAGAGAGTAGGGTCGAGTGAACTGGGTGTGAAGCCATTCTTCACGAAGAATTCCTTCAATGCATCATACCACGCCCGTGGGGCTTGTTTTGAGACCGTGAGGTCCTTTTGAGTCACGAAGACTTTGTCGAGGATTCTTTGGATCTTCAAAACACGGGGTTGAGCAACATATACTTCTTCCTCAAGCTTACCATTGAGGAATGCACTTTTCACATCCATTTGATATAAAGTGATATTGTGATGGTTAGCATAGGCGATTAATATCTTGAATAGACTCAAGTCTAGCAGTGCAAAAGTTTCATCGAAATCAATTCCTTCAACACAGGTGTAGCCTTGAGCTACTAGTCGTGCCTTATTCCTCACCACAAGGACATTTCATCTTGCTTGTTGCGGTAGATCCACTTTGTGCCAATGATATTATGCTTGCGAGGATCTGGGCGTTTGACCAGTTCAGAGACATTGTTGAGCTCGAGGCGATGTAATTCTTCTTGCATGGCCTGAATCCACTCGAGGTTCTAGAAATGCTTCATCTACCTTAGTGGGCTCTGTGATAGAGACAAAAGCATAGTGCCCACAAAAGTTAGATAAATGTGAAGCTTTTGGCGTGTGAGAGGACTGGCGCTTCAATATCATCGATGATCTTGTCAACTTGCACTTCTTTTTGCAACGCGAGGATGAGCTGGTTGTCGTCGAGGAATTTGATCATTTTCCTCGGCACCATTGTCTTGACATTATCTTGGTGCATCATTCGGCGTTCTTGGCGTATAGGAATGAATTCTTCAACAGATTCTTGATGGGAATGACATCCTCGGATGCCTTGAACTTGATAGATTCCTCGGTGCTTTGGTTCATCTAACACGGAAGGTAGGTGCTCTCTTTGTGAGCCATTAGTTTCATCGAACCGCACATCTGATTGTCAACAATCTTGTGAAGAGAGATGTTGAAGACTACTGTAGGTGTGCGAGTCCTTTCCGTAACCAAGCATAAAACCTTCATGTGCTATCGGTGCAAATTTAGAATTGTGATGAGGATCTCTAATCCAGCATTTAGCACCGAAGACTTTGAAATAACTCACATTGGGTTTCTTGTCAGTGAGGAGTTCATAGGCAGTCTTCTTGAAGAATTTGTGAAGATATACTCCATTGATGATGTGGCACGCGGTATCAATTGCATCAATCCAAAAACGACTAGGCGTTTTGTATTCATCAAGCATAGTGCGAGCCATCTCAACAAGAGTTACGTTCTTGCGCTCCACGGCGCCATTCTTTGAGGAGTATAGGGAGCGAGATAACTCATGAGTAATACCAAGTTCATCAAGATAGGCATCAAGACCGGAATTCTTGAACTCAGTTCCATTGTCACTCTGATGTGTTTGATCTTCACACCAAAGTTAGTTGAAGCCCTCGAGGAAAATTGTTTGAAGACTTCACGCACTTGATTTTGTAAGTAACAATGTGTACCCATGTGTAACGAGAGTAATCATCAACAATAACAAAGCCATATAGAGATGCATCATTAACGACAGTTGAGTAATGATTAGGACCAAAGAGGTCCATGTGAAGCAATTCGAAGGGACGAGTAGTGGTCATGATAGTCTTGTTGGATGCTTGGCCTTGGTCATTTTCCGACTTCACGGGCTCCTTTGGAAGTGATCCTTGAGGAATTTGACATTCTCAATGCCAATGAAATGCTTCTTCTTTGCAAGCGTGTTCAAATTTCTCATGCCTGCGTGACCAAGTCGCCCGATGCCATAGCCAGATATACGAAGCTTTTGCAAGTAGACACACGGCTGGTTGTGGTCACGTAGAGAAATCAACAATATACAAGTCTCCTCTCCTAAAGCCTTGGCGAAGAATTTGGAATTGTCGACTTCCATAATCACAACACAACGATACTTGCCAAAGATAACAACCATATCAAGATCACAAAGCATTGAGATTGACATGAGGCTGTATCCTAAGGACTCAACAAGCATGACTTTGTCCATGTGTATGTCCTTAGAGATCGCAACCTTACCAAGACCCAACACACGACTTTTGCCTTTGTCGACCAAAGATGATATGCTTCAGATGTGGCGGTGATAAGGGAGCATCCATCAATAGATTCTTGTCACCGGTCATGTGATTTGTACATCCACTATCGAGAACCCACTCAGTGGCTTTGGGTTGATCATCCTGCAGATGAATTAGTACAACTTACGATCTCATATACTTCATTAGTGAAGAATATGATATCAAGTTCATCAGATGAATTTCATCAGTCAGTATTAATAGATAAGCAGTATGAGGACGTGTGAAATGAAAGTTCATTTCATCATGATTAGCCTGCGTCCTTTCAGGCATTTCTGTCAGGCCCCCAACAAATTCTCCAGACGTTCAATGCACGTCTGGAGACCTGACCCTACAGAAGAGGTTAGTTCTTTTTCTTTACCACCCACATCTGAAGGGGTGGCAAAGAGTTCATCACTCTGCGAGCACCATATGAGAATGGTGGCATAGAGGCCAATCCATTTCGTTTCACATAAGAGGGGTTAGGGTAAGCATATGAATAAGCGAGAGAAATTCTTGAGGACTTATGAACATATTGGTTTGAAGAATAATGCACATATTCTTAGCCCTTAGCTCTACCTGCAAGCAGAGTTATTATACGATGATAATCATATAGGGACATTAATCCTTTTGAGGAATTTGATCCACGTGAGGAATTTTATCCGTATGAGAACTTGGATCCATATGAAGAATTTGGTCCATATGAAGAATTTGATCTGGGGTTCCTATTCTTCACGAGGTGGTGTCATGAGGACATTCACGAAGACTTTCAAGGCACTTCTTGGGAACCCAGATTTTCTTCATAGGGAAGCCGTTCCTGCGATTAGTGCCAACATATCTTGCAAATACTTCACCATTACGATTTTTGAGCAGTTTATAGTTGGAGTCAAATGACTCATCGGAAGAATGAGGAGATTAGCATGTAAAGCCGGATAAGTTAGATGGATCAATGGCGGTCCCTTTGTAGCAACCCATGAGGTTTTGGGATCTTTGCTCGGGCTTCAATATGTTCCATCAGCATTGAGTTTCCTCTCAAAGGCAATACCCTCTTTCCTAGGGTTCCTGTTGAGGATCTGCTTTTTAAGCACATCACAAAGAGTCTGATGCCCTTTGAGGCTTTTGTACATGCCTGTCATATACAATTCCTTCAGCCCTGCATTGTGAGTGATACTAGAAATGTCCTCAGATGAGGAATTAGTGATAGCAGAGGCAGGTGAAGAATTTGTAACAGTTGAAGCATTTGAACATTCAGGTGAAGAATTAGCAGATTCACGTTCAATGCACTTTAAGCATGGAGGAACAAATTCTTCTTGAGAAGCGCTGATTTGTTGAGCAAGTAATGAATCGCGCTCCTTGGAAGATCTTCATAATTCACTCTTAGCTTCTCAAGATCTTTGTTTCTTTGAAGAAATTCATAAGAAAGTTTCTCATGATCAGATAAGAGAGTGTTATGATGACCTTGAAGGCTGTCAAACCTAGACTGAAGTCTCTGAAGATTTTCAGTCAGGGCTTAAGTGTGATCCATTTCTTCACCTAACATATCATCACTTTTATCTAGCATGTTTTGAACCTTTTCCAAGGCATGTTGTTGTTTCGTGGCAATGCAAACAAGTATGGTATAGCTAGGTTCAATATCATCATCAGATCCATCATCATCAGATTCACAGTCACTAAATTCAGATGAGGAACATTCGGTTGCCTCGACACCCTTTGCCATGAGACATGATGCAGAAGATGATGATTCTGGTTCGAAAGTCATCGTTTTGAGAGATTCCTTGAAGTCCTCAATCTAGGGATCATAATGAGTTCGATGACCTTCATAGGCGTCGGAGATTTGGTCCCGGATAAGCCGCATTGCAAAGATGCATAATGCGCTGAATTCATCTCTAGATAGGTAGGAACAAGTGATATCCTTTGCCATGACGTCCAAGTCGAGTGTACTTATGAATACCATCTGCGTTCGCCGTCTTACCGCAGATCGGTGAGACCAATTTCGATGTGACGGTCCACAACTTCGCTGTCCATTGCCATGAGGCGCTTCCTCATCATGGCCTTCCACTTGGCATAATCATGACCGTCCAAAGATAGGGCATGTCACTTTCTTCATACCAGCAGTCGACATAACTAAAACTCGAGGTGGTTAAGCCAAAATCACCGCAGAACAAGGGAGTACCTTGCTCGATACCAATTGAAAGTGCGTTATACCGACTAGAGGGGGGTGAATAAGCGATTTTATGAATTCTTCTTTGAGAATTTGCGGTGAGGAAATTCCTTAGCGAAGAACTACTTACAGCGGAATAAGTACTCGAGTAAGCATAACGAGAATCTTGGGCATGGTCATCATGATGAAATGAAGACAAGCAAAGAGTACTGCAAAAGCGTAAACACAGGATAGCTCAAGATGAAGACAAAGCGGTGAAGAAATTAAAGCTGAGGAAATTGAGAAAGTCTTGATCAAAGTCTTCAAACACAGATATGAATAAACACTCAACACGGTAATGAGGAAATGAAAGGGTTGAGGAGATAGAACCGATAAGGTTGGTGAAGACAATGATTTGGTAGACCCGGTTCAAGCTGCTGTCTCGGTTATGCGTCTGGTTGGGCGGGTGAGTATTTAAACTTCGAGGACACACAGTCCGGACACCCGGTGATCGGCGAGCACGCCTTTCAGGACACCAAGTCCTCACCGTATTCTCCTTGAACTAAGGTCACACAGACCTCGTCCAATCACTCGTGGTAAGTCTTGAGCGACTTCCAAACCTTCCACCAGACTTGGTCACTCGGCGATCCACAATTCCTCTTGGATGCTCTAGACCATGACGCCTAACCATCTGGAAGAAGCCACAGTCTTCAAAGGTAACAAGCGTCGGATCCACGCAGGATCAATCTCTTTAGTGATGCTCAATCACTTTGGGTTTGTAGGGGTTTGGTTTTTTGGTTTTTCCTCACTCGATGATTTTCGCTCAAAGTCCTTAGAGGATGGGTTGCTCTCAAATGACAAGTGTCAAGTTTCTCTCAGAGCAGCCAACCAACTAGTGGTTGTAGGAGGCTGGCTATTTATAGCCTAGGGAGCAGCCGACATGATAAGACATAAATGCCCTTCAATGATATGACCGTTAGGTGGATAAGATATTTTGGGACAGGTGGCGCTTGACAACGACCTTGATCGAAAATTTGAATCTCAAATTCCTCGAGGGCTATCATGTTCCTCCTTTGTGTAGGCAATCCGCCTTTGGCGAATTCCTAACTCCTCGGTCAAAACAAATTCCTCGGCTGACCAGAAGAGCTTCGTCTACATCCTTTGAAGAAATTGACTAAAGCGTATGAGTTTTCCAAAGGCTTCACTTTCGAAGAGGATTGGTAGGTGTAGGATTTTGAGTTGAGCATCACATGGAAATTTTTCCTTAGTATTTCCTCGACCCCCTTTAACGATGCAGTGTTTCCTATGACTCAAGAAAGATAAAATGAAACAACGAAAATGAAAGTCTTCACGCTTCATGTTCCTCAAATGAATACCAAGTCTTCAAGGTCACACCAATTTCTTCACATTCAAAGTCTTCAGAAAGTCTTCAGAATAACAAAGTCTTACGTAGGAACTTCATTTTTGAGGGGTGGGCTTTCTACATGTAAACATCAAACTCCTCATAGACTTATAGACCTGTGTACACTCACAAGCGCATTAGATCCTTAACCTATAAGTCTTCAATACACCAAAATCACTAAGGGGCACTAGATACACTTACACTAACCAAGAGGCGAGAGTGATCACTCGAATCATAAGATCGGTTGACTAGTAGAAGCTAAGCTAGACCCATGAGGCGATGGCGCGAGCATTAGCCGGCTGTGCGAGATGGTCCCGATGCCGGCCTGCGGCCCGGCAGCGAGCGTCTCCGAGTAGTATTGCTTGAGGCCGGCGAGGCGAGGGCCGCTTGGACTGACGGCTTATCTCCTTGTTCGGCGAGGTCCTCGTCGGTTTCCTCGACAAGTTCACCGTCGTCAAAGAAGCTCACGGACAACTTTAGCGTAAGCCTTGTTAAGCCAGCGCCCGAGGCTCTGCGATGCCCGCCACCCTCAAGCGGCCACTATGGTGACAACCTCTTGGCCTTGCTTGGTGGCCCTGCTGGCCCCTTGTCATGGCGGAGAATGTCCACCTTGAGGTCGCTGCTCGCCGCGCATGGCTGGCGCAACCAAGACACCATGGACATAATCACCCGTCTACTACGCATGCAAGAGGAGGCGATAGGACACCTTTGGCCTTCTTGGACCGCGAGGCAACCTTGGGCGCACTATTGAAGCACGTTGAGCTGCCGCCAGCGCCGCTGCTCCTCACCACGTCGGTTGGTGACCCGGCACACTAGAGGCGTGAGGATGTCATTGATGGATCCGTATGTATTTTATCTTTCGTCAAATCCATGTAGTAGTATATGATACTACAGTAATTATCTTACCTTTAGCATCAACTTCATAATTTTAAATGCGTACTCCATGCTTGAGCAGGCGCCGAACCAAACTTCTCATTACTCTAGGCAAAATTATTTATTTTCTATCTATCGATCGGCGCCATGGAGCGAACCAAAATTTACAAGTTATGAGTTCAAAAGGAAAAGCACATCGTGTTCGCGTCGCACCCCACACGGTTGGTTGACACGCAGCAGCTCAAGCGAGAATGCGTGCGTTGTTGAATTTTCACTTACAAGTGGGACCGTGGTTGAGCAAACCGACTATCGGCAAACCCCACCCGCCCACCGCGCGATGGCTGAGAAAAGCAGGAGGGAGAAGAGATGGTTGTAGCACGGACTCCAAGAAAATTGGTGTCCGGATGGGACTCGTGTGGGTGGCGTGTCTTGCCGTCGTGCTAAACGTGAATGCTAGTTATGGCCCATGCCACCCCACTATATCGAGCCTATATCCAGTGCAGTCGTAGAACAAATTTCACTGTAGTCCGTGCTCGGCACTCCTCTATCTCTCTTCTCGGCCAGCCCAGCGGACGCGCGGAGCCCATCGTCTGTTTGCTCACATGCGGTCCCACATGTCAATGAAAGCATAAGCGGACCCACTTTGAACCTGCACATCTTTCACCTCGGCGTCTTTGGTGATGAAAAACAAATCCAAGAAAGATCTTTGGTGGCCGCTTTTGGAGTTACTCAAGAGTAGTAAAATTCTATTCTGATTTAACCCAAGATGCACATCTCGTGGCTTCAACTTATCAACTAATCCCACTCTATTTTTCTTTCATGACACGACACGGATGATGGATGTCCCACGTGTCGGCAAAGGAGGAAGAACCCGACCAAATCTTCGGTTGTGCTCTCGGATTAGACTAGTTGTGCTAACTTAAAAAAATTTATTGTGTACTCCCTCCGTTCCAAAATACTTGACTTCCATTTGTCCAAAAATGGATGTGCCTATATACTAAAACATGTCTAGATACATATATATTTTGACAAATAGAAGGCATGTATTGTGCAGCGGAGGGAGTAGAATGGATGCAAGATTTTTGTATTGGGAAGAAGAGTACATCCATATATTGATAGGCGCAATTTAGTAGATGTTCTATCACTTTTAGCTATACCAGGCTATAGATGAGATTAGTGCACTTGTTGATACTCCTACTTGGTATGCGTGTTGCTGCTTAGGCGCTTGAGAGAAAAATGGTGGAGGAGTACTAGAATAGAGGATAGACATGAGTTAGATGCGAGGAAACAACGTCTACTTCTTTACACTCAAAGAAGAAAAGAAGCACACAAGATCGAGCCTCCGCATATCAACAATGAATGCATCAAGAAGGCACTAATCCAACTTCTGAGGAGTAGTAAAATGTATTCTTGTGGTTCTTGTTTTCTTTGGTCTTGCTTTTTTAGTCAAAATTATCGTTGGAGTTAGTGCAAAAAGCGGAGGTCTGTTTGGGGTGCGTGCGTTGCAGTTGGCCTTACAAGTGGGACCGCAATTAAGGAAAGCCGACTATCGGCAAACCCCCACCTCGCCCGGGCCCTTGTGAATGGCTGAGTTAGAGAAATGATGAGGTTGAAGAGATTGCTCTAACTTACGGACTCCAAGAAATATGATGTCGAGATGGAAATCGTCTTTGGTGGCATGTGCAGTACTCTGGGACGTGAATGCTAGTTCTGGCCCATGCCACCCTACTACTCCTACTAGTTAGTACTACTATATAGTACTACTAGTAGTATCGAGATTCAAGGTGCTTTGATTACGTGAATGCAGTATGGCTCTGATAAAAACACCCGCACGACAGCATAAAGCATGTGAAGCTAGTACAAATAGTGTACTACTATTGTTGATTGGCCCCATCCGATAACCTGTTGCAATGCACGTACAATTATGTATTCGGAAAATATATATTTTTCCTCGTCGCACCACTCACTCACAGAAGCAACTCGAAAGCCATTCATAAATTTAGTAAAATTATCACAGACATATCATTTTATTACATACAACAGGTCATCAACCCACATCGACAACGAGGATACATTATAAATACTAAACTTTTCACCACACAACAAATAACAAGCAATGAAATGAACTTCAACTCAACCATTCATCGGCCTTGGAAAGCGCTTGCTTTGAACCACAAGTGATTCTGGGGCGGGCCATCCATTGTCGATCTGAGAGACCAGCGTGGGACTGATCATCCGGTGAAGCGGCCTACTATATCGATACCGGTGAGGAACCACCCAAATGTCCGAGTATAGACACGGTTGCTTCTCATAAATGGTAGTAACGTTGTGTCAACAGCAGTTGGATCGCCTTTCACCATCATTGGATAGTTTGTCCAAGGAAAAGGCGAGTTTTCTCCAAGAATATCAATTCTGTACGGGGAGAAGGAGTTGGCGCTAGCACACTAGTATCCATCTCGAATACCATGCAGCGGGTGTTGGAATAGGTCCGGAGAGTGCGACCATGGGAGACTACACCTTCCTTAGCAGTAACATCATCAGTGGGCTGTATACACACGAGAAGAGGTGATCCATCGGAATTAGTTGCCAGGCACCAAATAGTGTATGGGAGCTGCTCGTCCTCATGCTCGTGATCATCACCATCATCATCTCCGCCTTGGTTATAAAAATATTCAAGTATAGGTGGTGGAATGTTCACAGGACCTTGGAAACACAAGAAGAAGGTTGGATGCATGTGGATGAAAAAATTATAATTACGGTGGAAGACAAACGTACTGAAACAACGAGGATGCCATGCAAAAGCGATTACCACAGTGGTGGCAGCAAACACAAGGCCCTCGTGTTGAATTGCATCCACAGTACTCATCCGTGTCTGAAGCTGATTTTTGAGCAATATCCATCGATCAAACCAGCGGCGGCGGCAGCGAGCTTGTCGAAGATGGCAACAACTTCATAGTTGTTTTAATTCCAAAGCGGTTGGGGACTCGAGAAATTGCTATCTTCCGTAGAAGGCAGTCACCATGATTGTATTTGAACATGTGTACAATACAGGTGTGCTCAACCTCTGGGCGATCTCTTGAGATTTTTGAAGTGGAACCGGTCACGAAGTGTACACATTCACAAGTTCCCACTTTCATGATTGGACCCAATGTAAACAACCCAATCTCCATTTGCGCTTTGCCCAAGCCTTGCCCTCAGCGATGGCATCTTAACATCATCGTATCATTATCAAGCGGCATCAACTTTCACGCAGTCGAGGCCTCATGCGTCGTGGCTTGCACGATCCATCGAGGTCCTGGCGAAGAAAATAGGGGAGATCAAACGCTCCTTGACTCTTGGGTTCCTTGTAATCATGTTATTAGTTGAGTCGAGAATGGGCGAGCAGACACCTGCCATGCTAAGCGAGGTGATGACATCGCTTGCCGATCAATGAGTTCCTCCACCATGTCATCTTTCAGATCGGGCAAGAATAACGAGAATTCGTTTCCGTCTGTTCCCTCCACGGAGAAGACAATCGAACAATGGCGAGAAGAAAGGTGAAGGGCTGAAGGAAAATGGGCGAGGAGAGGAAAAGCGTCGACAACCGGTTCCAAATAGAGAGGCAAAAGCGAAGAGTCGGTGGGCGGTTGCCGGTTACCACGCAGTTCATGAAGAAGGCGCCCGGCCTACCGTCCGGTTCGAGAAATACTCCTACTACTGCGTCGTCGTCTCAACGATATGTGGATCTGGCATACCACATGTCAGCGAGACATGGTGTGTAATTTCTGCGTGCAAAATGCGATCACAGCGCGTTGGCCCGAGGTGCCGCACTAGTTATTGGCCTTTATTTTTTAAGGAAGCGCGTTGAGTTTTGAAGCTTACGACTAAGCGATGCTTGTCAGCAAAGAAAATATAAACTACTCTACCACTACTCCACCTCGGTACTAGTAGTATAAAGAAGATATATAGGCTGGAGCTTGGCGCTTTCTTGCCAAGGGCTGCCCACTTGCTTCTCCACACTACCACCTCTCTCCGGATCTAAAAAGACGGCCCCTCTCTCCCTCCTCACCGGTGGTCACAGATCCGCCGGGAAGAAAAAAAGGGCGTCTGGCGTTGATGCACTAAATGTCGTCGGCGGCGAGTCACGCGATGACAAAGGCTGTCCTCTCGGACCTAAGCGCCCGCGAGATCGCTGCCGTGGTGTGTGTGCGGAGGGCAGCGACCACGGCGAAGCCACTTCCGCCGACCCTCGGTATGCTACCTCTTTTGAACCATACCCTTGTTCTATTGCCCCCATCATGCGTCGTTGCATGTGGATCTTTTTCCACTCCACCATCTTCCCAATTTGCTATCTTACGCTTTCTTTGGCCATGACGAAAACCATAATTTGCACTATTAAAGGAAACCCTACTTCATGCAGACTAATGAATATACAGGTTGAATAAGGAAAGGAAGGAGACTACGTCCAAGAGAGTAGGCATCGAACCCGCATCTAGGTTGAAAAAGGAAAAAATCATTAGCTAAGGAGCGAGTCTCGAGTCTCTTGGTTGAAGAAGGGTAGAAAGGCATGACAAGCATAATGAGAGAATGACCCGGTCGATCGGTTTGTTGTCCTCACATAGGAAAAAGGTGGCTAAAGAGAACAAAAAATGGGATGTAATCCACATATCTTTGTCGAGGATATTTGTTGCTCTGAGCAGCCATACCTCCCCTCACCACTCTGCGTCCAAGTGGAGGTACATCGTCTTGGTGCCCCCTTGTCCGAATGGGCCTCCCATGCTCTTATTGCCACTTTTTTTTCTTTGTTAATATAACGCCCGGTGATCCAAGTCAAGCAATACTCTTTGCTAAAGTGATGCCACATTTAACTAATGCGCTCTTAGTCTAATGCTACAGATAAATTTAAGCAGTGCAATTTAATGTCCTTTGGATCATTTCGAGGTTACTGTTGATTGTGGATGTATTAAAAGATTTTTCAGCTAAGGCATTCTAATGCTATTGCACAGCCCGATTATACCAACGATGAAACTTGTTACTACCTTCATATTTTTGCCTTTGTTAATGCTTATAGATTACATACCTCACTTTCATGAGATAAGTTAATTTTTTTTTATGCAGGTGTCACCAAAATGCCAAAGCGGCGATGTCATTTTATTTTGGTTAAAAGCTGCTTGCAGACAATTATGAAGACAAGAGGAAAGGTCGAGTGGGCACCTCCTCCTCCGGCTGTTCTCTTGATTATCAAGAGGAAAGATCAAGTTTTTATGTTTGATCGATTATCAAGATTGGGATAGCAATTTTTAAGGTCCCCAGGGTTGAAATGATATTTACCTTGGAGGTACATGGTTTGCAATTTTTTATCATCATTAGTTAATAATGCTAGTTACCTTCAGACTTTTGTATTTGGTTTAATGCTCATGCACATGACTAGTATACCAATCTTTGAAACTTGTTACCTTTACATTTTGTAATGTTAATTCTTATAGAAACCTTCTAGTGCTAGAGTTTATTGAAATCTGTTCAGTAAAACCATTGTACTGTACCCTATAATAAACTAACTACTCTAATGTTGCACTAGCCACTTTGGATTAGTGTATATTTTTAGTATTCGAATGGTGTTGCATTAGCGTATGGAAATAAATAAAGTGTGGCAAGCTTTCCGGATATGTGCTCAAGAAAACTACTACACATTTTTCTAAATACTAGGCGTTTGGGTACTTTAAATTGAACCCGGCAACGTCTTATATTAAAAACGAGAGGTGTGGAGTTCACTCAAATTATCGGTAAAGCTAGTCACACCTTTATTAAAACTAATGTTCATTATGTTATCGGAGAAAGGTCTGTATGTTTGTCTCTACTACATACCCGACATCATGATGTAATGTTAAGTCATTTCCTTTTATGCAGTGTAACTAAATTGTCAAAGGCGGTGATGGCATTTTTATTTTAGTAGAACTGCACAAAATTTGCTTAAAACGAACGAGGAAAGGTCGAGGAATGGCTCGGTTTTTCGAGAGAAAAAAAAACTATGTATGCCTTCCAGACATCAGCCGCAGTTTCTTTATTTATTCCATCAAACAGGAGGATAGAAATAGTCTTGCTACCTTTTCCCATTAAGAAATTGGAATGCTGATATTTGTGAGTCTATGCTTCAACTAGTGCCACTTTTATAGTAATCACACTTTCCAATATCTATGCAAGCAGGGATGATGCTACATTTTTAGTGGCGCTGCCTGACAAAAGTCCAAGCGGTTCAACATTAGGGAGCATGTTTTTTCCAAACCTTTATATCCAATTGGTGGCACTTGTGAGCTGTTCATTCACGAAGGTACATGGTTTGCTACTATCTTGCTACTCTTTTGTCTTGTCATTAGATAGTAATACTAGTGGTTTGCATGTGAATTTATTAGCAGGGTGGACCTACATTGGAGGTGCAGGACAGGATTCAATGATTGGATGCTCAATTTCGGTTGTATCAATTTCACCTCTTCCATCACAGCGAACATGGTGTGGTATATGTTTACTAGCTGCTTGATATTTGTGCAGGCAGAGATTTCTGCCCGTTGCTATTTGGCAAACAAACAAAATGTCCGCAATTTGGTTGAAGCTGCTTGCAGAGAGAATAGTATAGTCACTTGCATTCGATTGCCATTTGAAAATAGACACAAAGATTGGATAGTCACTTCACGAATTTGGAAAAGTAATCTTTGTACTATTCTTGGCCAACACTTGGTGCTTCATTGCTTTGGTCTGATTATATAATGGGCATCATTTTTCCCTAAGTTAAAGTTTGTATTCGAAAATAGTCTCAGCGGTGTGATCGAGAGAAGAACAAAATCATATTGCGGTGGATGTTCCTCCATCATGTGTGGTTCATTCTCATGGTTCCAAATTGGGTGAAACCACTTACGTTTGCAAGAGGAATTGTAGACTTCACAAAACAAATTTGTCTTTTCGATGCATCTTGAATGTTGCCAAGAGAAGCATCCATGTTAGTAGGAAGAACATATGTTTTTTCTAGATCTTTGCTTTTGGAGCTACATATTTGTATATGATACATGAATCATTGAGATGCATTAACATGTTGATCTTATGTATGGGAATCGTGCTAGTTAGCTTTAGTTGCGACGCAAGATCCGAAGTAGCTGATCTTTGCTTTTGGAGCTACATATTTGTATATGATCTGTGAATCATTGAGATGCATTAACAGATTACTTATTTCTGTTAAACTCGGTGTTTACAAATTCTTGACCGATCACTAGCTAGCCTACAAATGTGCACTGGCAGTTTTATTTATGACGCATAGAATCTGAAGTTGCAGTTTTTGAATAAAATGCCTACCTCTGAAGAAAGCCCGACAAAGCTACACTATCGATCCTACACGGATAAAAATGCCTACCTCTGAAGAAAGCCGACAAGCTACACTATCGATCCTACACGGATAAATAGCATATCACGCATACGTACTACCTCCCCTTTCAGGTTTCTGCGGGGCCCAATTCAAGAAAGCGACCTACTCGATCCTACACAAATAAATAGCGAGATCACACACGTATTAGTACCTCGCTTTCCGGTTTGGGGGCTTAATTCAAACCTCTCACCAGCAAGAGCACTCCCTCCGTCAGGGTTTATTAGTCCCGTGAGCAAAGCAGCAAAGACCAAGGCATGGCAATAATTAACGGCATGCGAAGTTTAAAGCCTAATTAATTCTAGCGATTTAAGTGGCTGCATCGTACCCTCGGTGCGACTCGTTGCATCTTTGCCAGCGTCTTGCACTGCGGCGATTACGAGTGCTGCATGCGATCGGCCGTAATTAAGGCAGCTAAGCGATGCGAAGAAAGATCGCTTTAATTGTTGCGGGCTTTTTAAATCCGTGAAATCATTATTGACAAGGAGGAGATGATTCGAGTGCACTCGTTTGGCCCGCCATGCCGGGCGTGCGACCTAGGCGGAGACGGGGCACGCGCAGATCATAATTTCGATTTCCCAAGTTTTCCACGGCAAATTTGGCGCGCTAAGCCATTATGCATTGAATTCCGATGACCGTCGCGCTACCTTCCCCCTATAAGTATTGTTTCCCGGCATTCTCCAGTGCCATCGTGACCCAACTCGTCGTATCCTCATAAGCCCCCACCAGCCCAACGTTGCTCGCCACGTCCGCCATGCCCCCGCCCGTCCGCGGTAGGCGGCCGCTGAGGCCAGTCACCGCCGGAACTAGTGTTCGGTTTTTCACCGGAAGGCGGAGCGAAGGAGGAGGCATTCTATCTGTCTTTAGATGGCAATCGCGGTCGAGGAGTTGTTGGGCCAGCGACCGCATGGCGGAGGAGCAGGAGTTGTTGGGCGCGACCGCTGGCGGAGGAGCGGTAACGCCGATTTGCGCCGCCGGTAGCGGACATGGAGCAACAGCCACCGGCGCTTTGAGTCGCGACGAGCGCCCATAAGCGGGCCGACTACATGGAGGCCGGCGCCCGACAAATAGCCACGGATGCTGTCGAACGCACGCCGCGTTCGCGGCCTTGAATTTTACTACCAGCTCGTCAAGTGGGTTTCCTGCTTGGAAAGCGAAGCTTGATGGACCACGCCGGCATGGAAAGGGCCAGCAGCGAACAACGTGCCCTATCGCACCTACGGCAAGTCGGTAGCGCGGGGCGCCAAGGTGCGGCGTTTGGCGTGTACCGCCGGCATCGTCTAGTTAGCTAAGAGTAAGTTAGTACTTGTCTAGTGGGAGTAGATAGTTAAGTTGGCTATGATGGTTGTCAGCGATGGAAGTTCGATAGTCTATATGTGGATCAGACCTGTTACTTTGCTCTGAATGTTGAACTTTCCGTTTGAACGTATGGAATGGGCTGTTATTTTTCTAAAATGGGTTGTATTTGTCCTCCACGGGTTTAGAGGCTGACTTGTGGGCCTCGCAAGTTGACGCGTACACAATCAGGAGATGATTGTACGTGGAGAGGATGACAGCAGGGACCCGCCAAGGTCATGGCAGTACGCAAGCAAGTGCCTCCTTATTTCAAGCCAATAAAAAATGGCTCCTCCTAGTGGATTTCTGACATCTGGGTCCCATGCCATTGTCAACGTAGTCAATAAGCGAGAGAATTGCACTGTGGCGGCTAACACGAGGACCCGGCAGCTCGCCCGATTATTTTTGTTTTGGGTTAATTTGATAAGCATCTCGAGAAATGCCACATGCAATTTCCAAACTTTGAAAATGCCATTTCATGCCATTTCTAGTGGCATTTTTGAAGTCCAGGTGGCGTTTTCAAAGTTTGCAAACTATGGTGGCGTTTCTCAAAAGTTTGCAAAAATTGCGGTGGCATTTTTCAAAGTTTGGAAATTGCGGTGGCATTTTATGAATCGCCATAATTGGAGTGGCATTTATCTAATATGTTTTTGAGGCAGAGCGAGGGTGTCAAGCTGGGCTTTGCGGGACACTACAGCCTATCTAGGCAATACTTTCTTTTATGTTTACCACAGACCAGCCCAGATGGTTTTTCTTCTTGAAAATGGCTGGCCCAGTTTTTGTGATTTCTCAAGTAAGTCACTATGCGGAGGCCTGTTGGGCTGAGGCAGGGAGAGCTTCATTGGTGCATTTGAATGAAAATGGCCCATCAATAATGAAAAATGGGTTGTACATTTTTAAAACACATCAAACCGGCAATTAGTTTCAAATATCTTTTTTTCATTTCGAGATTTTAAATTGCATTGGTTTTTATGCATGGACAATTTATTGCATTTTATATTGATATACATTTATTTTTAAAATCAATCAGATATGTGACTCGAAATTTCGGGATTAAAAGCGATTCGAACCCGCACCGACATATGTCACAAAATTTAGTATAATTTTTTAATCATTGGCCACAATATGGGAAATGTAATGCTAACAAAAAAGAACATGGGCTCCAAAAAACCCGTGGGAATTAGCAAATGGGTTTGTAAACTATTTGAAATGATGGCAGATGGGTTGTATGCTTTGTTTTTCCACAGATTTGAGAACTTTCCCACAGGATGGCACAATATCTTTGTTGGATGTCCATCCAGTGACCTTACGTCGTGCTTCTTCAATCCACTGCTCTTCTGCTCGGCCCGCTCGAAACAAAGCGCCCGGTAGGACTGCTGCTCCCTCCTTCCCATGACGGTTGTGCTTTGCCCTTACAGTCTCACCGCCCCGTACTCCCATCGCTGGCTGCTATCCTCTACCGCCCTCAGGTCCACATCTTTGTTATTCTCCGGCGATGGCGGAGCGAACCCGATAAACCCTCGTACTCCTCCTCGTGAGGAAACAAGCGCCTAGTATTCCACGGCTCCGTGTCAGTTCCTTCCTAGGCCTCGCCATCGTCCCACTTTATACAGGTGCTCTCGGCGCGCTTTGGTCAGCGTGGTCGATGATAGCGACATCCATCGGAGTCGTTTGTCGTGGAGAAGGGTGACGGCGGTGAGTCCCATGAAATGCCTCCTTATTACGCGCAAAATAATGATTCCTCCACACGACATCTAGGACCCAAGAAAGGGCCTAAGTATTTACCGCCAAAAAAAGCGTTACCGCCGTGACGGCTCGGACCCTGACTATATCTTCGCCGCGCGAAAGTGCCTCCCTTATTGCGGCCAAAAAGAATACCCCCCACCTGCTGTGGGACCCGGTATAGTGGCCTACTAAGTTGATGGGGGAATGAAGGGCTTTGTCAACTTAGTCAACATGCGATTCTAGCTCGTGGCCGTCTGATGTCCATCCAGCGGTAGCCGTGGTGCTTCTTCAACCTCTGGTCTTCTTGCTCCCGGCCCAATGCGGCGCCCGGTAGCCGTGCCGCTTTGCTCCTGCCTCCATGACGGTAGGATGTCTTCTTAGCGGAGGCCTCACCGCCCCATACCACTCCCACCTGGCTGAGCTATCCTCCCTCCACTCACCCACACCCCACAATGTTATTCTAATGGCGGCATTGTTGCCATGGGAACCGATGAACCCTCGTATTCCTCTCGCGTGGGCATCCACTCCAGCGTCTTCCCGGCTCCAGCGTCGTTCCCTTCCTAGGCCTCACAGAGTCGTCCACGCCGTGGTGCTCTCGATGCTGGCGTGGTCAATTGATCGGTCAGCGACCGAATTCCATCGGAAGAATCTTTGTCACGTGGAGGCGTGCTGGGTCCCTGACGGCAGCGAGCGAAGTGCCTCACTTATTACGTGGAAAATAATTATTCCTCCACGGCACGGCGAGGACCCACTTGGATGGGCCACTAGTATTTCGTGAAAAAAAAGCGTTTGCCCACATTTCTTGGGACCCACCCGACGAACCCCTGCGTATTTAGCGAAAAAAATGTTCCCCTAACGTATCAGCTCGGACCCACCGGAAGTGCCTCCTTATTACGCACAAAAAATGAATACCCCCGACTATTTGAGGACCGCACCAGTGGGAGGCTGACTTAATGGGCCTACTAAGTTGGCCAGAGGGACGGAGGCTTTGTCAACTTAGTCAGCATATAAACGATTCTAGCTCCGATTGGCCGTCGATGTCCATCCCAACGGCCATAGTGCTTCTTCAACCTCCCCTGGTCTTCTTGCTCG